>OY757918.1:10821433-10993933 GCA_963585895.1 Sepioteuthis lessoniana | reverse complement strand
GAAAATTAGTTTTTTGTTTAAAAAATGGTAGTGTGTATTTATTTATTTATTTATAAGTCATACTGCATTCAAAAATCTGGGTCTGTTACGAGGTCATTTATTCATACACATACCCAAGCCGAATCCCTGCTGCATAGGCTGGAGCAGGCAGCAGGTGGCATTCGCCTCCATGTGAATGTGGATAAAACGGAGAACATCTTCATACTAAAAGGTGGTTCTCTAAAACTAATGGACAAGTTCCCTTACTTCGGAAGCAGCATCTCATCTACTGAAAATGACATCAGTGTGCGACAAGCGAAGGCATGGACTGCTATCAATAGGTTATCGATCAAATGAAAGTTAGACTTATCTGATAAAATAAAACGCTATTTTTTCCAAGCAGCGATCGTGTCAATTCTACTATATGGATGCACCACATGGATGCTGACTTAGCGTATAGAGAAAAAGCTATACGGGAATTACACAAGAATCCTACTTGCTATATTGATCAAATCCTTGATGTAACAGCCCCCAAACCCCAACTATACGGCCACATACCTCCCATCTCTAAGACCGTCCAAATTAGACGAACAAGACATGCGGGACACCGCTGGAGAAGTGAGGACAAACTCATAAGCGTCGTTCTGGTATGGACGCCTTCACATGGACGTACAAGTGTTGAACGACTAGCTAGAACCTCTCTACAACAGCTCTGTACAGACACAGGATGTAGTCTACAAGACCTGCTGGAAGCGGTGGAAAATAGAGATGAATAACGAGAGGGAGTCAAGGAAATCCGTACTAGCAGCACGACATGTCGATGATGATGATGTATAAGAAAAGTTGTGATTTGTGATTATAGAAGGAACCTATTCTTTACTTGTAAAACAATTCGCCATAAAATTCTTACTACAATATTGTTGGTGACCTTAGTCGAAGGTGATCAGAAGGCTCCCTTTTGAATAGCTACTACACCGAGGTGTAGGGGAGTGTGCTACTCCTTTCCCTGGATTGCTCCACTTTACCTTTGATACATACCCTATATTGCTGAGTGTTAAGCAAGGAGGTATCAAGTACCATTTTTAAAGTCTTTGGTATGACGCGACATGGGACTGAACCCAGGTCTCCCGGACCATTGGCTAACACTCTAACCACTAGGCCAATGATCCTAGAGGGTAGAGCCTACAATAGTAAAGGGATATTTTAGCAACTTGTAATAAGGATTTACTATTTTGGCGGCAATCATATACCATTTTGTAAAGGAGCTATATTGTTTTCTTCATGTGACCTTTATTTCTTTCCTAAATTCTCTTAAATTTAGTGGCCATATTTTTTATTTCTATTTTCACAAAATTGGTGGGGGGATTACTATTTCCTTTATTCTATAACGGTTTACTTCCTGTTTTCTTTCTTTCGTTAATTTTTCCTTCTTTGCTTCCTATCTTCATTCCTTCTTTCATTTCTTCTTTCTTTCCTTTTTTCCTTTCTTCTTTCCTTTTTTCTTTCTTTCCTTTTTTCCCTCCTGCTTTGTTTCCTTCCTTCTTTCCTTCTTTGCTTCCTTCTTTTTTCTTTCCCTCTTTCTTTCTTTCCTTTCTTTCTTATTTCCTTAATTCTATAACGGTTTACTTCTTTCTCTCTTTCCTTTTTCTTCCATTCCTTCTTTCCTTCCTTCTTTCCTTCTCTATTTCGTTCTTTCTTTCTTTCCTCCCCTCTTTCCTTCTTTCCAACCTTCCTTCCTTCCCGCTTTCTTTCTTTCTTTCTTTCTTTGCTTGCTTCTTTCCTTCTTTATTTTTCTGTTTCGTTTCTATCATTCTTTCTGTCTTTCTTTCTCTCTTCCGGTCCTTGATTCCTTCTTTCACGCCTTCTTTCTTTCTTTCTTTTTCTTTACTTTTCTTCCTTCCATTTTTATGTCTTTTTTCACCCTCTTTTCCTAATCGTTCATGCCATGTCCAATTTAATCATTCGTTTCTTGACAAAACCCAAATAATTCCAGGATGGAATTATTTCAAGCTCGAATTGATGGTGCCGAAATAAAAAACGCTCCTAAAAATAACTGAGGGCGCCTCAGAAGAAGAAGTGACGCGGGGAAAAAACTGTCACAATTCACTCGAATCCAAGTCAGTCGATGAAAATGGGCAAATCTCGTGAAAAAATGGGTGAAATGAAAAGACAACTGCTGGTTGCGTGAAAAAGGAATGAAAATTGTGTTTCTGGATCTTTTAGAAGAAGAAGAAGAAGAAGAAGAAGAAGAAGAAGACATAAATAAAAATGACCTAAAAGAACCCGAGAAACCGAATAAAAGAAAGGGAAGGAGAACAAGAAGAAATAAATAAAAATAAAGAAAAAGAATGACCAGAAAAAACTGAAGAAGAAGAAGAAGAAGAAGAAGAAGAAGAAGAAGAAGAAGAAGAAGAAGAAGTTCAACAATGACAAGAAATATAAATAAAAATGAAAAAAAAAACTTATATGTGAAGAAAAAAAAGACATGAAGAATGAGATTATCCTATATACTCGTTTCTAAGTCGATCGAGATTTAGGTCAACGCTTTATTTATGATCACAAAATCATCAAATTAAGAATAAATTTTTGAAATAACTGGTTCCTCCCTACTCCTGCTCAAAGCCAGAAACATGAAAAACACTCAGTGAGAAACAAAATTATTATTAATGGTCTGTAAGTCTAGATCTCTATTATTCCTGGCATGATGCCTTAATAATTTACTTAGCTTTGTTTAGATTAGTCACAAAACTAGAATCATCAA
Source organism: Sepioteuthis lessoniana (assembly GCA_963585895.1). Lineage (NCBI taxonomy): Eukaryota > Metazoa > Mollusca > Cephalopoda > Myopsida > Loliginidae > Sepioteuthis > Sepioteuthis lessoniana. The sequence goes on along the minus strand of OY757918.1, from coordinate 10,991,193 downwards.
GCACCCAGTGAGAATCGAACTCACAAGTAATAGACTGCAAACTTAGCTCAATAACCCTTACAACATTGAGGTGCCCGATAAAAGCTTCATTTCGTTGTCATGAAAATTGAAATATACGACCCCCAGTGAATCGAACTCTCAAGCGGACATCCAATATCAGTATAGTTTTAACTTAGCCCAGTGATGCAATCATAGGGCACGCAATGAGAATCGAACTCGGTAGTAACGAACAGCTTGCTTAACTCGCTAACCATCACAGAATGCGGGTCACCCACGGAATACTTTAAATAGTTGAAATGAATTTTTCCCATTTTCTATGTGGGGATGGGACTTCCATACCGATTAAGTACCCATCACAGTTTCTTTCAAGCAGGTTTACCTGACTGTGCCCATCTCTTCGCCAAATAACAGGCGACATATTTTGCTGGTCCACGTTATACCAACAGGAAGGAACGAACACTTACCTTACCTGTTATCAAACACCCCAGGTCGATTGCCTCTTACTAGACGAAACAGTTTGAAAATCGAGAAAAAGAAAGATAAAATACTTGACAGAAACGACATCGAACAAAATTTAACATCTTATTTAATATCCCATATAATTCCCTCAGAGTAGTATTCTCTTGGACAGGTTGTGATTTTTCCTAATAAAAGACATACCCCGTAACTTGCTTTATCCGTCGTGGCGCTATTCATATAGTGTGTCATGATCATGAATCTCCTGGAGGAGTACATCACTCTCAAAGTCTACAACCAGCTTGAATTCAGAGTTTTCGTTCTCCTAGAGTGGTTGTCATAACAAAGTAAAAGAGCCCAGTCTGCCCTTCTATTTGACCGTAGATATAAGGAGAATACTTTGGCCAAAAGTATTAGCGCTATATAAAATGCAAACAGCTTCGTTCAGGATTTGAACTCGGGGAGGCGAGTCTTATTCTCTATGACAATAACTGTTAAGCTATGAATACCTGCTGTTTGCAATGTTTCCAATCGGTCATTATCTTCGCCCTGTTAAGTCTACTTTTTAAAATATTCTGTTATCTTTTCTATTATTTAGATGTGGTGCATGTTTAAAATCTACAAACTTAACCAATGTCAATGAACAATTAAAATAAATATTTGGTTTCTTAACATATTTCTAACAACATCACAAGTATGGGTTTCCCTACTAATCTTTTCCTTTAAATTGCAGGAATTAATAGATTAATTGATTGGCTATTTGATTGATTGATTTAAAGGCATTTCAACATGTCAAGGATTTTTTCATGACTAGGGGTTAGGGAATTGCCTTTATTGAATGTTTATATTTATATGTTTTGTGTCGTTGTTCTTGAAGAGTCTGTATCTTTTACCTACAGACCTATCGAAGATGAATAATTTTCGAAAAGATTTATTTGACTCGTATGTGGATAGGTTGGTTGGTTGGATTTTATGGCATATCAACCTTTATATGTTATTTTACGCCAAATCCATTTTTATGCAAATAATCATTTCTATTTCAAACAATCTAGTTTAGCATGATTACACAGTTTAATTGTCAAAAACATTTCTATTTCAAACAATTCAGTTTATTCGAACAATTCTAATTCAGCTAATTCCGTTTAGTAGAAGTACAGATTTTGTTTACACACAGTTAAATGTCAAAACAGTTCTTTATATAACAATTCAGTTTAGTGTAAGTACCTTTTCAATATAAAAAATAGTTCCATTTCAACAATTCAGTTTAGTATAAGCACGCAGTTTAAATGTAATCACAGTTTAAGTGTGAAAAACATTTCTATTTCAAGCTATTCAGTTTAGTCAAACAGTTCAGTTTGGCATAAGTATGCCGTTAGTTCTATTTAACCCAAAGATAGGGCCCTATTAGGTGCTACCATTCCGTGTCAAATAGACCTAGGTGTGCTCCGCATTCCCCAAAGCTCCAGCATCACTGCAACCTCACCATCAGATTGTTTAATGTCATATATAGGACACTCGTTTAGGGCGGGGGGTCGGTGTATTTTACAACCCCACCCGACTAGACAACTTTATGTGAAACTCTCACAGATATTACCATTCTGGGTCAGAGTGGACCTGAGGGTAATGCCAATATAGGAACTCCACGATCAAATTCAGATTAGTATCATACCCAAATATCCTTTTTTTGGAGGGTTTTACTCCTCTATAGGGGTATACGGTATTTTCTGTGTCCCACCGACAGGGCGGTAACCAGAAATGAGACTCGATGTTGAAAATGTGAGGTTCGTGTATTTATTTTTTATGTCCTGTTACTTAGTTTATTTCCTTTGCTATTGATTATTTTCAATCTATTTCATTTATAAACGTTTCGAAGTGGCATAATGAGAGAGGGAGTGTCCTCGTGGTGTAATGGTTAAAGCGATGGACTGCGGGATCGGAGTCAATCTCCAGTCGTGCTATTACGTTCACTTTCGGACAAATACCCTTGGGAAAGATGTGACCCCCCTCATCCTCCCAGATATGGGTGAAATAGCAATCTGCTGTTCTTTTGGAACAATAACTTTGGCATTAAATACCCCACGAAGGTTAATATGCCATTAAATAAAGAAACCAAAGCAAACCATAATAAGAGAGACACGAAATAAGAACTCAGACACCCTGATTGGGCTTTAAATAACCCTTAACCAGCTCATAAGAAATTATCTTGCCCAGTTGGATGGGGCTGTCGAATACACCGACTGCAGAGTGGTAAGACCCCAAACCCCCAGCAAATGAGTGTCCTGGATATGATATAAAACAATCTGATAGTAAGGTTCCAGTAATGCTGGAGTTTGGGGAATGCAGCCTACCCCTTTATTGTCCTTGCTCCCAGGTCTACTATGGCCCGGAGTGGTAGCACCTGTTAGGTTCCTATCTATGGGTCAAATATTCGAAACTGAATTGTTCGAAATAGAACTCTTTTATGTTTAAAAATAGATTTGGTATCAAATAACCTATAATGGTTGATATGCCATATAATCAAACTAAAGCCAATGAGTTAAATGGGGAAAAGAAGAAGGAAAATAATGAAAGATATCTAAACCCAAATATCCACAACCTACGAAACTAAATAAATGATAAATACCGACCAAATCTTCAGATTCCCCATAAGTAAACTCAGGTCGTCCTAAAAGCATAGATTCCGAGGCCGTGCTCCCAATCATAAAGACAAATACAAAGAGTAGCACTCAGAGAGTATCAGGTGAGCAAGACATCTTACAGTCCAGCATAGTTGGTCACCTTTACGACTTGAATAAAAGCATTCAGAGTTGGTGAATTGTGTCTCATGTTATCAAAGTATTGGAAAACTTTTTACTCACTCTAGTAGTATATTCATCAAGAAGATCATGCTTGTGAATATGATCTTCACCGAGTGCTCAAGTTCATTAGCCTTGTGTGTTAAGATAAAATATTCTTGCCAGTGAATGGGTAGTAGGTAGCTCGGTCTTCAAATGAATGCTTAGATGTAAAGATATTAAAAAAAACGGTCGAAAACATAAAATTCTTTAATATGAAACACACAAGAAAAAGTTATTAAAAAATAAGTAAAAGAAAACCTTCTCGTAGACTTCAGCGCGGTTGTCAAAGACGACAACCGGAAACCAGTCCCTCGAACAATCACGCCAAATTCAATAAATCATACAGAATGGAGATGACGGTGGAATGGGCTGAAAATACGGTAGAGGAGGCGAGAAGATGTTTTATAGAACAATGATGGCGGCGTAGTAAAGATGTAAAAAATTCCAAACACCACACACACACACACACACACACATATATATATATATATATATATATATATATTAAAAAGAAGAAAACAAGACAATATGTCCGAGAGTGTGTTATTGCTGAAGTCGAAGTGAATGCCATCAAAGAAAGAATCCAACTTAATACTCAACTCGTCTCCCCACCACTCACCACCCTGACACTACCACTTTCTCTCGTGTACAATGGCCGCCCGAGTTCATTTTTTTTTTTTTGTGTGTGTGTGTTTTTGTTTGTTTTGTTTTGTTTTGTTTTTTGCTACCTATGTAAATGGCGTGGAGTTACCTGTTCGACCGGAGGGCCAATCGTATTTATGTTTTACGAGGCAAATAGGGTCTGTGGTAAAAAACGAGAAAAAGAAAATTTCCGGGTGGTAATCAGGGTAAATTTAATGTCTTTTACAGAGATTGTCATTCTTTTATCTATTTTTAGGCGCCTCTGGTGGTGTAATGGTTCGCAAGCTCGACTAGCAAACGTACACAAGTGAGTTCGAGTCTCATTGGGTACCCCTTTTCATATGGCCTTGTGCCACATCTAAGCAAAAAGCTTAGTAAATTTCCATTCTTTTATCTATTTTCCTTTTTTTTTTATTCTTTCTTTTCTGTCTTCCCAATTCCGTTCTTTATTTACTAGCATAATAACCGTCAAAAATAAAACGATTCAAACGGATTCCCGTTAATAGGACTGCATTAGAACAACCTATTTTGGACAGACTGGTCTGATTAGAGAATAAAGATTATTTACCTATGCTCACATTCAGATTAAACACCATACTTCCATAGTTATATACTAGCATTTGTGTGACAAGAAGACAGAATAAAATAGGTTTGGTTGGGTTTAGTTTGGTTTTATGGCATATTAACCATTGTACGTTATTATTGCCAAACCGTTTTTAATCATTAAAACAGTTCTATTTCAAACAATTCAGTTTAGCATAAGTACACATTTTTTGTTTACACACTGTTAAATGTCAAAATAATTCTATTTCAAACAATTCTGCTTAGCATGAATACACTATTTCAATATCAAAATACAGTTCTATTTCGAACAATTCAGTTTAGCATAAGCACGCAGTTTAATTCTATTTGATCCATAGATTGGACCCTATCAGGTTCTTCCGCTCCGGTCTAAAGTGGACCTGGGAGCGATGGCGGTAAAGGGGTACACCGTATTCCCCAAAGCTTCAGCATTATTGGAGTCTCACCATCAGATTGTTTAGTGTCATATATAGGACACTCGATGGTGGAGAGTTACCCCACTGCAGTGAAGTAGTCTGTGTATTCTACAGCCCCAGCTGACTGGGCTAGAATAAAATAGGATAAAAAAATTGAGAGAACAACGAAATTTTTAACAGAATAAAATTCTTTTTTTTTATACGTGAACATAAAAAAGTAACTTAATTTGAAAAGGGAAAGTTAATTTAAGTTTGAGAATAACAAGTTTCTATCATTATTTTTTTAAAGATCATTGTAGACAGATCATTGTACAAATAGTTTTACAATTTCGGTCAGTGAATCAAAAGAAATATTTAAAATACATCTCACCGACTCGCTGATGCAAGAAAGGTATCTTAGTCAGGAGATAAGTCCTTTTATTTTTGTATATATTTGGTAATCTTTAAAAGGTTATTTATTATTATTATTATTATTATTATATATATATGGAAATCAGACCTAACCGATAAAATGAAACGCAGTTTCTTCCAGGCAGCGGTCGCATCGATACTGCTATATGGATGCACTACATGGACTCTAACAAAACGGCTGGAGAAGAAGCTAGACAGCAATTACACAAGAATGCTGCGAGCAATCTCGAACAAGTCCTGGCGGCAACACCCCACAAGACACCAACTGTACGGCCGCCTGCCTCCTATCACTAAAACTATTCAAGTTAGACGAACCAGACATGCAGGACACTGCTGGAGAAGCAGGGACGAGCTCATAAGTGATGTACTCTTATGGACCCCCACACATGACCGTGCAAAAGCAAGACGACAAGCACGAACATACATTCAGCAACTATGTGAGGGTACAGGATGTTGTCCAGAAGACCTGCCTGAGGCGATGAACAATAGGGAAAAGTGACGAGAGAGGGTCAGGGATATCCGTGCAAGTGGCACGACATGATGATGATGATATATATATATATATATATATATATATATAAATGTGTGTGTGTGGGTGTGTGTGTGTATAAGCACAGGGCTCGAAAAGTGTGTGTGCTGAGCGAGGGAGAGGAGTGGTCTTCAGTTGATTATTTTAGCCTGACTAATTTATGACCCATTCATGCTTACAAAGTTTTATTCATTCTAACCAGTCACGCTCGCCCTTCACCAAAATACCATATTTTCCCTATAGATTACCGTATTCAAATCTCCTCGCAATGGTTATACAGGATGTCTCAATGTAAATAGGACCCATGTGACTGCTAATAATTCTACAAATAATAATGTTGTGTTCTTTGAGATTTGAAAATAGTATAACAACTATTAATCCTTGATCACAATGCCTTGGACAAGAGAGAAAAATTATTCTGTGCCAATACATATTTTAAGACAAAATCATTCAAAACTGTCTCAAAATAGATATTGGCGAACGTAGACGAGGGCGACCAGAATGCTCCCTTTTCAATAGCTACTACACCGAGGTGTAGGGGAGGGTGCTACACCTTTCCCTGGATTTCTCCATTTTAGCCTTGATACATACCTTGTATTGCTGAGTGTTAAGCAAGGAGGTATCAAGTACCATTTTCTGAGTCTTTGGTATACATGACCTGGGATTGAACCCAGGTCTCCATGACAATTGGAGAACACTCTACCCACTCGGAATGAACCGTGTTATGATAATAATTTTTTACTGAGATAGAAAACTTTTTAAAAAAAGATTGCATGTGCTGGAAGCTGATATCATCATCATCATCATCATGTCGTGCTGATATCACGGATACCCCTGACCCTCTCTCGCCACTCCTCCCTATCGTTCATCGCCCCAGGCAGGTCTTCTGGACTACATCCCGTATCCTCACATAGTTGCTGAATGTATGTTCGTGCTGGTCGTCCTGCTTTTGCTCGGCCATATGTGGGGGGTCCATAAGAGTACATCACTTATGAGTTCGTCCCTGCTTCTCCAGCAGTGTCCTGCATGTCTGGTTCGTCTAACTTGGATAGTTTTCGTGATAGGAGGCAGGTGGCCGTACAGTTGGTGTCTTGTGGGGTGTTGCCGCCAACATTAATTTGATGTCTCTAAATCAAAGGATGCATTTTTTTTCAGAGTGCCATAGCACTTGTCATAGTAATAAATCATTATCATATAAATGGGTTGTATCTATTTTGAGACATACTGTAAATCAAAGAATATTTAGAAATATGTATAATTTCAAATAGAAAAAGAGGAGGAAATAATAACGCAGGTTAGTAGGTCATTTCTAACCCATTTTATAGCAGATCGCTGATTATTTTCCCGATGTATATCCGATAACAAGACAGTCGGTTCTATGGAAGACGAGGGTGTTTCTAAAAAGAATTTAAAAAATAACCGTTGTATTATGTATGATTGTAAGCTCCTTCCAAGATGTAAAAATTCAAAGACCAAGGAATGAAAAAAATCGAAAGTAGACATCTTGGGGGAGGTAAAATAATACGGTGGGGACATAAAGCATTCACTCAACTAGCAAAGATAAAACCGAGCTTACTTGAACTAGGCTCCCGAAGATGACTCAGAACCGAGTACGCTATACGCAGTTGAAGGGAAAGTAGAAGCCCATCTGGGATGCATATGAATCAGCTTGTTGCCTTCATCCACATTTTTCCCTATTCTATGGGGTTTAGACTTTTCCCAGCACATCTGATTTTCACTTTAAGTAGACGTTTAAAGAAAGCGATCTGATCATGATGGAAAAAAATCTTCTCCCCTTATAATTCCATTAGTCACGTCTCCAATATCACCATTCTAACAACGGTTAGGTTCGCAAAAAACACCATTCATTTCACTCCCTATCCACGAAGGGAGTAATATTTTTAATAACGCACGACACATCCAACTGTATGAACTAACATCCAGTATAAGTACAGCCAGCGACCATAGTCGAGGGCGACTCGAGAGCTCCCTTTTCATGAGCTACTACATCGAGGTATAAGGGGAGGACGATGCTCCTTTCCCTGGATTGCACCACTTTACCTTTGATTCGTACCGTATAAAGCTGAGTCTTAAGCAAGGAGTTATCAAGTTTTTGTATGACTCGACCAGGGATTGAATCCCGATCTCCCTGGCTATAGGCAAACACTCTACCCACGAGGCCACTGGGCTTGTAATTTAGTGTTTAGTTTTAGACAATTCTGAATTTTAGTGAAGAACATTATGTTGTTTCTTTTTATAGGTTCTAGAACCTTCTAAAATTCGTAGGAAAGCAGGACCTAACGTCAAAAAAAGAGATTCTCATAACACAGCTAAAAATTTGTGGACTTAATGTATATCTTATAAACATCTTTCTATAAAAAAAAAGAAAAAGAAATTTTCATGTTAGACATTTATCGTAATTAAAAAATATATCTATTCAGGAATTAGGGATTTATTTGTGTCTTAAACTCTCAATTTTTAGCAGCACATACTTTTAAAAATACATTTATAGAAAAAAAATTATTGTTTGAAGAAAGGAAGATAAATTAGTGTAATTTAATTGCGGAGGGATTTTTTTATATTATCATTTTTCGTTTTATATATCTTGCCTTTCGGTTTAGTTAGGCTGAGAACATTTCGCTTAGTGCATGGGTTAATTAGGTGCACGCATTGAGTGCAGGTGTTCACGCGCGCGCAGAGTAAATGTGACAATCACAGATGTCACAATAAAAACCACAGATAGGAAATGGAACCGGGGACGTGAATGAAGTCATGCCCGGAAGCGACGAGCTGAGGATTTTGGGATTTGAAAAAAACAGCAGTCAGTTGAGATTCGAGTCCTGAGGAAGGTAGTCGATTTTTGGTCTCGCCGAGGCGAGACCAGTTGGAGTCTACGAAATGTGCCGTGCGTTTGTTGAAGAAATTGTGTCTCTCTCTCCTCATGTCGAAAGCCTTAAACTCAAAAAGGTAATAAAAAGTTTCGTACCTGAACCAAGAAAGTTGTAAGTGTTCCGTGTTTTTGGATTCCTATGCGTTATGAACATTTGGCTATGTAACATTAGTAAAACAAAACATCACACAGTATATCTTTGAGATTTAGGTTACATAATATCAAGAGAAAGTTATCTGTTAGCAAGTTTAAGAAAAACAAAGAATATCTTTAATAATTCCATCATTATTTTAGGGGTACTAAATAACTCACGAAGGTTTACATGCCATTAAACAAAGAAACCGATTATTTTTTTGTTTTGATTTGTTTGTTTTTTTAATTGAGTAGCGCTGCTCATTAGTCTAAATAAACGGCATATTAATCCCAATAAAGCAAGCAGATTAACGATGATTCCATTGCATTTCAATGAGGTGCTCTTGGTGTAAATGTTACTGGCGTGAGAAATCCTGGACGAGACAGTTTGCATTTCTCATAGCGCTCATACCCTTGGAAAAGGTATCTCCAATTATTCTCCCTCCAGGTATAGGTAAATAGTAGGGCAGAATAGGCCCTTTAGCCTTGGTGTGACAACTAGTCTAGGAGAAAGAAAAACTATGGATTCAAAGCTGTTAAACTCCGCTTAAAAATTAACCTGCTCGGTCGGGGGCGGAGTAGGTAAATATATATATATATTTACCCAACCCCTCCGCTCGGGCAGGATATGACAAAGGGCAATTTTTAAGCGGAGTTTAACAGGTTTGCATTCAGATTTTTCCTTCTCCTAGAGTAGTTGCCTCACTAAGGCTGAAGAACCTAGTCTGTCCTACTATTTACCCATAGCTGGAGGGAGAATAATTGGATTCATAGCTTTCTCAAGGGTATTAGTGCTATGTGAAATGCAATCAGTCTCGTTCAGGAATTGAATTCGTGTCGCCGTGTCCATTTCCTACGACGATAACCATTACACCTCGGAGTAGGTAAATATATACAATACATTTCAACTAGGTCTTACAAAATTGGCTATATTATACAGCTGGTCCAAATAACCGGTCTTTTTAAGTGGAATGGACTGTAACTAATTATGAATCGGTTTTTCAGCCTCCTATGACGTGCATATCTCTCTCTCTCTCTCTCTCTCTCTCTCTCTCTCTCTCTCTCTCTCTCTCTTGTTTAAACTTTTCTTCTCAACTCGATTGGTGGGTTGTGTTTTACGGCATATCAATCCTTGAAGGTTATTTAAAGCCAAATACTTTTTATACATATGTTATATATTATTTGTAAACGGATAGTTTGTGATTAACATTTTTAAACGAGCCAGAGGTCATTTTTTACACACACTGAAATGTTTTCAATAATTGCTATCTAACACTAATAGTTCTATTTGCACACAGTTAAATATTTTCAAGTATTGCTATGTAATACTAATAAAGCTTTAAGTTTTTGTCGATTGGTCAGTTGTCAAGTATCAGCTGTACAAATACTTCAATTTAACAGTCATTTGTTTGTACATAGTTAAATGGTTCCAAGCAATTTTAATTGATTAACACTAATAATTCTACTCCACATTATTCATTCGTTTGCACACTGTTAAATGGTTCTAAATTTTCATATGTAATAGAAATTCAATTTAACATCAGTCATCTTTGCGTACACAGATAAATGATTTTAAGTATAGTATGGGACTAAATTCTTCTATTTGACCCGTAAGTTAGACCCTAACTGGTACAACAAATTCAGAGCAGAGTAGACTAAGGGAGTAATGGCTGTGAAAGGTTACTTCACATATCTCTAACCTGCAGGCTCACAATTAGATGAAGTTTAATGGCATATCCAGGACACTTCGATCACTAGGATATTTATCTTTTAAAGTCTTCTTTCAACTGCGTATCACTTCCTTTTTCAGCATTTTTCTTTCCTTCTAACACATTCTCTTATCGTTGTCTACTTCCAATGATTTGATCTTTCTTTCTTTCTTTCTTCCGTTCTTTCTTTCTTTACTTGGGCAATTTCTATTGTCACCATAACAACGTAATTTCTCTTTATTTTTCTGTGAGACAGTCACGTGACCAATATCAGAAATATTCATTTAGTTAAAAGTTATTTACAAGGAAATGTTCTTTTTTTTTATCTTTTACCCCTGCCTGGAACTCAAGAAGATATTAATACTGCGAGATTCTTCTTCTTCTTCTTCTTCTTCTTCTTCTTCTTCTTCTTCTTCTTCTTCTTCTTCGTTTTATAATAAATATTATTCCATCTATAATCAAAATAGGATAGAAAGATGGACGAAGGGATGCATCCTCCCTTTCCCTAAAAAGGGCGACCTCGGATTAGCCAAGAACTACCGAGGGATAACACTTACATCCATAGCAGCCAAAATCTATAATGCCCTACTACGAAACCGCATAGAACCCAAAATAGACAACATCCTTAGGAAAAACCAAAATGACTTCTGGAGAAATAAATCCACAACCTCACAAATATTGACCATCCGAAGAATCCTTGAAGGCGTTCGGGCAAAAAACCTACAGGTGACATTACTAGTTGTCGACTTTACCAAGGCCTTCGATTCCATACACAGAGGGAAGATGGAACAAATCCTACTAGCATACGGCCTACCTAAAGAAACCGTAGCAGCAATAACGATTCTCGACAGAAACACAAAAGTGAAAGTACGTTCACCAGATGGAGACACAGAATACTTCAACATTGTTGCAGGAGTACTACAAGAGGACACACTAACCCCATACCTCTTTATCATGTGTCTAGACTACGTGCTTAGAACTTAGATCGACAAAATCAGAGAAAATGGCTTCGAGCTGACTAAGAAAAGAAGCAGAAGGTACCCCGCAAAAACAATCACAGACGCCGACTACGCCGATGACTTGGCGTTACTGGCGAATACGCCTAACCAAGCCGAGACACTACTGCATATTTTGGAACGAGCCGCCGCAGGCATTGGCCTCCATTTCAATGCACACAAAACTGAATATATGTGTTACAACCAAACGGGCAACATTACCACCCTAGACGGAGCCTTTCTGAAACTAGTAGACAAATTCACCGACCTAGGAAGCAGCGTCTCAACCGAAAAAGACGTCGACACACGACTGACGAAAGCATGGACAGCTATCAATAGGCTCTCGATCATATGGAAATCAGACCTGACCGATCAAAGGAAACGCAGTTTCTTCCAGGCAGCGGTTGTATCGATACTACTCTATGGATGCACTACTTGGACGCTAACTAAACGAAAATGTTGAGAATGTTGAGAGCAATATTGAACAAGTCCTGACGTCAACACCCCACAAGTCACCAACTATACGGTCACTTGCCTCCCATAACGAAAACTATACAAGTTAGACGAACCAGACACGCAGGACACTGCTGGAGAAGCAAGGACGAACTCATCAGTGATGTACTCCTATGGACCCCCCCCCATATGGCCAAGCAAAAGCAGGACGACCAGCTCGAACATACATACAGCAGCTATGTGAGGATACGGGATGTATCCCTGAAGACCTGCCAAAAGCGATGAATGATAGGGAAAAGTGGCGAGAGAGTGTCAGGGATATCCGTGCTAGCGGTATGACATGATGATGATGATGATATTCCAAAAACCAGCCCATTGGATTTGTGGGTAAAGTGTTCGCCAACTGATCGGGAAACTGGGGTTCAAACTCAGGTCAAGTGAAGCCAAAGACTAAAAAAAATGAGACTTAATGCATCCTTTTATCATTAAGGTTTTTCAAACTATTCTCTTCATCGTTTTTCCACAACTTTTCGTTTGATATGTCCTCGGGTTTCTTTAGGTGTTTGTCTAACTCGGGAACCTTCACGGAACTTCGAACGACGTCCTTTATTGAATCCATGGGAGTTGCCTGTTCTGATTCTGTTAGCCATAACCGGGTAGAAGTGTTAAGTATTTCTGTATTGTTACTCGACTGCAGTCAGGGTTGAACCTCTAACCTTCAGATGATTGTCTCCTAAGAAGCTTAGGGAACCAACGTCTATAACCGTTACGCCATGTGTCCTTCTAGACAGTTCAAATTGAATTTTTGGGACTTAAAACTTAATGTTCTTACTTCACTAGAATTACTACTATTATGTATGTTTTTTACCTGCACTCGTATTCAGGGTTTTTTTTCATCTAGTCTTCTTAATTATCGGTTCCCATATTGTATTCAACTCTATACTTGGTCTACTATGCAGGTTATTGTAGCCCAACATATGCGCTGATTACTTAAGGCGTCTAATCCTCCAATGTTCAGCCCTATCAAGTATTTCAACTTCATCCCACAAGGGCAGATGGTTTCCCTTTTCCTTCCATATATGGCCTGCCATACCCGACTTTTCAATCTCATCTCGTACGACTGCATTCCGATGTTCTTCTCGCCTTACTTTTAGTGGGCGACCGGTCTCACCTTTGTATATTTTACCACAACTGCAAGAGATGGAGTAAACACAGTTTTTTCTCATGTTGAATTCCGTTGGTGGCTTGACCCGGAAGAGATATCTCCGGAGAGTTGAACCACTTGTGAATACTGTCCTGATGTCATATGGACTACATATCTTTTGGATCCTTTCGGCTAGTTCTTTGACATAGGGCAGACATACCGTGGTGAATTTTCGGGTATTGTCCTCTATCCCCCTATCTAGGTTTCTTGGAGCCGTTGTTATGTTCTCTGGGTAGTTGTTACGATGGAGGTTGTGTCTCAGACTGATCATTTCTTTTTAATATACATCAGTATCGCTACTAATGTTTTTTGCTCGATGTTGTAAGCAACGAACCATTCCTTTCTTTGCCGTATATGGATGATGGGAGTTGAAATTGAGGTACTGTCCGGTGAAGGTAGGCTTACAGTACCGCTATTAAACACTAATAATTATATTCAAAATTAATCCTGTAAAGTGTTTTCAAGTATTCTTATTTAACACTTATACTTCTGATAAACTCTATTCGTTTGCACACAGTCAAATGGTCCAAAATATTGCAATGTAATAGCAAGGATTCAATTTTTGCCCAAAGCTAAACGGTTTAAAGCAATCCAATCAAACACGAATAATTATATTTAGTAGTATTCATTTGTTTGCACACATTTCAATGGCTTCAAGTATTGCTATTTAACATCAATAGTTTCCTTTGCACACTGTTGAATAGTTTAAAGTATTGCTATGTAATACAAACAATTCAATTTAACTCTCATTTGTGCAAACAATTCTAAGGGTCATTGTTTCAGCTGAAGTAAAAGGAAAGAATTTAAATGCTGATTTTCAAGGTAGGCAAATATTTACAAGTTGAAACCGATTCTAGAAATTACTAAGGTCTTCAAATATTCAAAAGGTTTTAAGAAAATTTACTTTTTATTCGATTATCTAATGCAGTCATGGGAAACTAGGGCTCATGGTGTTTTTAAAAAGCCCGTTTAATGACACCAAGAAAATCCCATTTATTAAAATTTTGTTTGTCTCGTTTCGTTTTCACTTTTTTCGTATTGTCAAATAAATAAATAAAAAATCAATTTTACTTCTTTTATCCTATTTACCAACCCCTCCGCTCGGGCAGGATGTGACACAAGGTCAATTTTTAAGCGGAGTTTAATAGGTTTGAATTCAGAGTTTTCCTTCTCCTAGACTAGTTGCCTAACCAAGAGCTGAAGAACCTAGTCTGTCCTACTATTTACCCATTGCTGGAGGGAGAATAATTGGATTCATAACTTTCCCAAGGGTATTAGTGCTATGTGAAATGCAATCAGTTTCGTCCAGGATTTGAACTCGTATCGCCGTGTTCATTTCCCACGACGATAACAATTACACCACGGGCACATCCACTTTTACTTCTTTTATAAACATTTTAATATGTATTTTTATATTAACATTATCTTTTAATTTATATGTGACAAATGATATTATTTGTTACATAGTTAAATATTCACCTGTAATGTAAAGAAAATAGTTTTGATAAAATTTTGATTCATGGATAATGAAAATATTTAATTTTTTTCTTTGATATCCGAATCATATTCATATCAAATACATTGATTTTCCAAGGATTCATTTTGTTTCGTTTAATTATTTCATAATGTATAACAGCAGCAGCGTTTTTAATCACATTGATATCAGTGAAAATATTATCCAAAGACTACAATGTTTTATTGGAAAGATTTTTGTATTAAGGTAACATACATTGATCTAAAATTGATTTTATGGAATATCAACCCTTGTAGGTTATTCAATGTCAAATCCTGTTTATATATTACATTAAATAAATACGTGGTTCCTTCAATAAATTTCCAGACTTTTTTTTGTACAGGCATTTAAAATTGTCGTAGACACTTGAAAATTCACTATGCTATTGCTATACATCTTATAAGATAACTGAACAGTTTTTATGATTTCAGGTTCAAATGAACAGCTACAGTAGGAACTTGAATACACCCTACTAAAACCTGATTGTCACAGCTGGTGAATTTCAAAAATGCAATCTTGACGTGAGGACACTTTAGAAAAACGATATGCAATAAAATTCTGTTTTAAACTTGGATAAAATGCCACAGAAATGTATGGAATGCTTCAGACTACTTTTTGACCATCTTGCATGAATCGAGCATCAGTTTTTGAGTGGCATAAGAGATTCAAGGAAGCCAGGGAGTCTGTGAGGGATGATGAGAGGTGTGCGAGGAGTAAGGAAGTCAATCCACCAGAGTTTATTGACCAAAGGGTTAGGGTTAAGGTTACTATGTTGAGGTTTTAAGGGAGTTCAGGAAGAGATTCCGTCGGAAGAGGCCAGCACTGTTCAACTCGACTCAGTGGCCTTTCCACTAGGACAATGCGCCAGTCCATAACTCCATCCTTGTCACAGACTGTTTGACCAGTTTTTGAGTGGCATAAGAGATTCAAGGAAGCCAGGGAGTCTGTGAGGGATGATGAGAGGTGTGCGAGGAGTAAGGAAGTCAATACACCAGAGTTGATTGGCCAAAGGGTTAGGGCTAGGGTTACTATGTTGTGGTTTTAAGGGAGTTCAGGAAGAGATTCCTTGGGAAGAAGCCAGCACTTTCAAATCGGGTCAGTGGTATTTCCACCAGGACAATGCACTAGTCCATAACTCCATCCTTGTCACAGACTATTTGACCAAGATGGGCATCAAGACAATTCCTCACCCTCCCTATAGTCCAGACCTTGCTACCTGTAACTTTTGGTTATTCCCTAGGCTCACAGGCTGTCGTTATGAGACAATTGAGGAGATGAAAGAGGCTGTGACAAAGGCCATTGACACGCTCACGCAAGAGGACTTCGATGGGGCCTTCCAGAAGTTGTTGGAACAGTACAACAAGTGCATTGCAGCCGGAGGAGCTTACTTCGAAGGCGATTAGAGTTTCATGTGTGTCCTAACAATAAAAGTGCCCAAACGAAAAAAGTCTGGAAACTTATTTAGTGATCCTCGTATAATTTTTAAACGCATAATTTTGTAGATAACATTTTTTAATGAGCCAGTGCTCATTCGTTTGCACACAATTAAATGGTTTCAAGTATTCTTATTTAACACTAACAATTAAATTTAACATCGGCTTTTTGTTTGCACACAGTTAAATGTATATTCATATAATTTCTAAGTGAATAGTTTCTTGGTAATTTTACAATTTAAATGAGTTAAAGCGGATTCGTTTGCACACAATTAAGTATTTCTTTTGTTAGCACAGTTTAATGGTTTCAAGTATAGATATTTAACTCTAAAAATTCTTTCCAACGCTATTCATTCACCGTAGTTGGTGACTCGTAATTCTTGAGGGTGGAAACCTGTTGGCTGAGCAGTCTACGACTCGGCAACTGAAGTGGTCAAGTGATTTGCAACAATCCACTTTGGCCCTTATAGGATCAGACAAGCGGTGAGAGTGGTCCGGTCCGATCAATCGACTGGTCACTTCGTGATGAGAGAGAGGGCATAGCCAGGCCTTCATATTAGTTTTCTCGTTCTCGGTTGTCGTTCTAGCTCGTGCTTTTTCGCGGCGTCCGGGTTCCTTCGCAGAACTAACTCAAAAATGGGAGACAATTTTCGGCTGTCTTCACATCGTCGTGGCTACTATGATGACCTGAGTTTCGGGAACCTTCCTTTCTCTTTCCTATTCGTTTCTCCTTTTGCGTTTGTGTTCCTTTTTTTCCCACCGTCCCATGGTGGACCAGTAAATCTCGCTTGGAAACAACTCACTATCAACCGATGTCCCTAATTATTTTACATATCTACTCTAGCGAACCTGCTTCATTCAAATCTTGTCCCCTTTTCCCAGGTGTTATTGTTCATTAACGGGGCAATCTGAACTCACAAAAAATATTAGCAGATTCCAACAAGTTGGCGACTTTTTTTTACGGAAGATCAGTAAATTGCTATGGCAGTTATCATTCAACACAGCCCACCCAAAGTTACAAGATACTTGCACGACCCCTTGACCAACAGCTCAGTTAGCATGGAGATTGACCTTTCCTTCTCAACTTCCCTCTTCCTCTTTTTCTTTCATCATCATTATCATCATCATCATCATGTCGTGTCTCGTGCACGGATTTCCCAGACTCTCCCTCTCCATTCGTCTCTATCGTCCATTGCATTCGACATGTCCTCCGAACTACATCCTGTCCGGACAGAGCTGTTTTAGAGAGGTTATAGCCGGACGTCCTCAGGAGAATTCGCTTATTAACTCGCTCATACTTCTCCAGCAGTGTCCTGCATATTTTGTTCGTCTGATTTGAATGGTTTTGGAGATGGGAGGTAGGTGACCGTACAACTGCTGTTTTGTGGGATGTTGCATCTAAGATTTGTTTTATATGGCTCGTTGAATTTTTGTGTAATTGCTGTCAAGCTTTCTCTCCATGCGCTTTGTCAACGTCCAATTGGTGCATCTATATAGTAATATGGACTTTATCTATATATATATATCTATATATATAATTCTAAATGTTTACATTTTTAGATATCTCAAAATGCAAAAGTTTTTTGTCCGTCGGCACCGTCATTATATTCAGTCCAGTCTATCAATCTGTGGAGCCAAGAGTGGTATATATTTTGGTTTCTTTGTTTAATGGCATAGCAATCTTCCTGTGTTATGTAATTCTGAAGCAATCCTTCTAGAAGAACTGTAATGTCCCTGTTTAAACTATAGCTTAGGATTAATGGGTTCATGCCTTTCCCAAGGGTATTAGTCCGAAAGTGAACCTAAAAGTTCAAAGTTGCTTGCTATAATGTCAAAGTCCAGCAGGTCAGCTATTACACCATTGGAATTACCTCCCCCATTTGCGTGGAAAATGGTTGACGATTTAGATAAGGAACCTAATGAGATTAATCCTCACTGGTTGCCTCATATTTCAAACATTGTATCAAATTAAGCTAAGCTTAGTATCTATCTATCTATCTATCTATCGCAGTTTCTATCTATCACAGTCTACCAATATCTCTCAAGCCTTACATCGTGTAAAAGTTAACTATGTAAGTGTTGTGTTCTGGTTAGTGAACACAAGTAGTAATAATAATAAGACAAACCACGATATGTGAGGAAAATAGTTATATTTACAGGAAAGTGTATTTACAAGAGAGAGACTGTTAGTAATAAGAACATAGGATTAGTGATAGAGTAAGGATATACTTCAACAATAGGAACGGCTCTTCTGGTCTGACTCGTAGGCTTATTCTTCCCAGACTGATCTCCGCTACTGCCATATATGGCAGATGAAACAGCTCATTATGCTGAAAAGGTAGGTGATACCCAACAGTAAGCTATCACGATTGATTATTACTGATAAATCCATATTTATGACTTTGTTTCACATTGAAGCTAATTTTATTATCTATTTATAGACAACATCCTTAGGAAAAACCAAAATGGCTTCCGGAGAAATAGATCCACAACCTCACAAATATTGACCATCCGAAGAATCCTTGAAGGCGTTCGGGCAAAAAACCTTCAGGCGACATTACTATTTGTCGACTTTACCAAGGCCTTCGATTCCATCCACAGAGGGAAAATGGAACAAATCCTACTAGCATACGGCCTACCAAAAGAAACCGTAGTAGCAATAATAATTCTCTACAGAAACACAAAAGTGAAAGTAGGTTCACCAGATGGAGACACAGAATACTTCAACATTGTTGCAGGCGTCCCATACCTCTTTACCATTTGTCTAGACTACGTGCTTAGAACTTCGATCGACAAAATCAGAGAAAATGGCTTCGAGCTGACTAAGAAAAGAAGCAGAAGGTACCCCGCAAAAACAATCACAGACGCCGACTACGCTGATGATTTGGCGTTACTGGCGAATACGCCTAATCAAGCATAGACACTACTGCATAGTTTTGAACGAGCCGCCGCAGGCATTGGCCTCCATGTCAATGCACACAAAACTGAATATATGTGTTACAACCAAACGGGCAACATCACCACACTAGACAGAGCCTTTCTGAAACTAGTAGACAAATTCACCTACCTAGGAAGTAGCGTCTCATCAACCGAAAACGACATCGACACACGACTGACGAAAGCATGGACGGCTATCGATAGGCTCTCGATCATATGGAAATCAGACCTAACCGATAAAATGAAACGCAGTTTCTTCCAGGCAGCGGTTGTGTCGATACTGCTACATGGATGCACTACATGGACGCTAACTAAACGGCTGGAGAAGAAACTAGACGGCAACTACACAAGAATGTTGCGAGCAATATTGAACAAGTCCTGGCGATAACACCCCACGAGACACCAACTATACGGCCACTTGCCTTCCATCACGAAAACTATACAAGTTAGACCAACCAAACACGTGGGACACTGCTGGAGAAGCAAGGACGAGCTCATAAGTGATGTACTCCTATGGACCCCCACATATGACCAAGCAAAAGCAGAATGACCAGCTCGAACCTACATACAGCAGCTATGTGAAGACACAGGATGTAACCCTGAAGACCTGCCGGAGGCGATGAATGATAGGGAGAAGTGGCGAGAGAGGGTAAGGGATATCAGTGCTGTTGGCACGACATGATGATGATGATGATCTATCTATTTATTATTTTATATATTTGTATTTTCAAGTATCACAATGTAATTTTTCTCATTGCTCTGTCGTAAAGTTCATTAATATATCTATGCTTACAGCTGACCTACCAAGTGTTTTTTTTAATTATTTTTGGTCTTTTATATTCTTAAAAAGTCAAATTTCTTGGATATTGGTATATAAACACCCTCTCCAGAATGTTTCATCCAAACTATAAAAGCCAGAGAATTCGATA
The DNA here is from genome assembly GCA_963585895.1 of Sepioteuthis lessoniana. Classification (NCBI taxonomy): domain Eukaryota; kingdom Metazoa; phylum Mollusca; class Cephalopoda; order Myopsida; family Loliginidae; genus Sepioteuthis; species Sepioteuthis lessoniana. Next base: position 10,971,125 of record OY757918.1, on the reverse strand, counting down.
CTTATAAAATCAGATATGTCCTTCTCTCTCTCTCTCTCTCTATATATATATATATATATATGAATGTATGTATGTGGGCATGTATGCATTATTCAGTCCAGTTAAACCGGAGTCGGGAATAATTCCGCCAGGACAATAAAATCATTCAACTATGAACATTTAAATTGTCCTGGTAAAGAGCTCAATGTAACTGACATCACAGAGCAATAATTCCTTTAAGAAAATCAAAAACCGGTATTATAAATTTATTTCCACCCTGTTATGTGTATTGATATGAATCAATAACACCAAAAATAACAGGTCTTCTTCAGATCCAATGGATACAATTGATTCGTATTATCAAGTGCTACCACGCCGGGCCAGAGTGAACCTGGGAGCGATGGCAATGAAGGCGTACTCCGCTTCCCCCAAAGTTCCAGCACTGCTGGAACCTCACACATCAGATTGTTTAGTGTCATAACCAGGACACTCGCTGTGGATGAGGGGTCTTACCCCTCTGCAGAGAAGCAGTCGGTGTATTCTACAGCCCCAGCCGACTGGGCAATGCTCTTGTGGAGGGGTTGGACATACATATATATATATATATATATATGTATATATATATATATATATAAAGAAAAGAGAAAAACAAAGTAATTCAAAAGTGATGAATTTATTATAATGGAAAATCATCGTTAAAACGTTTCGGTTTAAGTAAACCTTCATCAGGATGGTGAAAAATGTTGCTAAACCTAATAAAGGTTTGCTAAGACCGAAACATTTTAACATTGACTTTCCATTATGATAAATTCATCACTTGGGTTACTTTGTTTTTCTTCATACTGCTGGATTTATTCATCCTATTTACTTCCACATATATATATGTATATATATATATATATATATATATATATATATATATATATATATATATGCATATAAAATTTCGTGCTCAATCTCCTCGCCAGACGAAAAATAAGTAAGGAGCATAACTAGACATCAAACAGGATTAAAAATATTTTGAAAAATAGAAAACAACTATAAAAAGATCTGGTAAAGGGAGTATAAAACTCTCAAGTGGTTAAACGGCTATCTAATGACTCTTTACAAAGATTGGTGACCAGTTAAGTATATACTCAACACCTTGAATGATCAAATACGATCCAAGTAAGCTCACTAAACTGCCTGACTGATGCGAATTGTCTGCTAACCTTTATTCTCTGGCATTTTGCCGAGTATATTTTGGACTTCTAATTTATTTACAACGGAAATGGTGGTCTTGAAAGTCTATTTTGAAGATATATACATATGGATTACGTATTAGTCATCTTATTCCCGTGTTTAGAGAGGTTGTTTATGGGGGGGCGGTAAGTGAGTTTGTTTCTTTTTATTGATTTATCATTTTATTATTAAAAGTTCTCTGACAATATTCCCAGACGATATTTATTTCAGTTCTTGGTTTGCAAATAGGATCAGCTGAAAAAATATGCGCGGGGCTTCCTATAAAAAAGAATACAACAAAAAACGGAATTGATATGACTTATCAATAATTGGAAAATTCTTCGCATTTGTATAGAATAGCAACAATTCCACAGTAAATACGGCAGAAGACCGAGGGTACACTACTGAAATGTGAACAAAGTACGAGACTGACGTGTTTTGAAGTACTTTGAAAAATGGCCAATTTAAAACATAAAATCATTTCCTAAACAACCAAATAGAAAAATGATTAATCAACAATCTATCAGCCCTGTCGGTTGGGACAGTAATATTTTCCGACTACCCGTATACAGAAAGGTAAGAGCCCCACCTCCACAAGGAAACCTATTGGCCGTGGGTGGTGACTCGTAATTCTTGAGGACGGAATCCTGTTAGCAGAGCAGTCCGCGATCCGGTGACCTAAGGGGTCAAGTGACTTGCAACATTCCCCTTTGACTCTTATAGGGCTAGACGAGCAGTGAGAGAGGTCCAGTCCGATCAATCAACAGGTCATGTCAATACCTTTCACCTACATTTTCGCAACTGTAATCTTCAAGCTCTTGTGGCAAACGATTACCCAATACTTTTCGGTGGCTGAGGGTCCATTGCTCTGAGAAAAAAACAAGACTTTGAGCATCATGGGTATGATACTTAACTGCATCCGATGGTGAGGATTCAGTTTAGAAGCTTTAGATAATGTGGAGGAACCCCTTCATTGTCATTACTCCCAGGTCCACTCTGACCTAGAGTGGTAGTACTTTTCAGAGTCATATACATGGGTCAAACTGTCTGTTTTTCAGAGCTTTCAATGAAAGTAAAGATTTAAATTTGAAATACTATATTGTATCGGTTAACGTCATAGGACTTGGTTTGGGTTTGGGTTTGGGTTTGGTTTTTGTTTTGGTTTTGATTTGGTTTGGTTTGGTTTTGGTTTGGTTTTGATTTGGTTTGGTTTTGATTTGGTTTTATGGCATAACAGCCATTGTTGTTTATTTAATGACAAATCCTCTTTGTATATAAATATTAAATATACATGATTTGATTTGGTTGGGTTTGGCTTGGTTTTATGGCATATTAACTATTGCTGGTTATTTAATTCTAAATCCTTTTGATACATAAATATTAAATATATATGATTTGGTTTGGTTAGGTTTTATAGCATATCAACCATTGTTCGTTATTTAATGCCAACTTCTCTTTGTGCATAAATATTGAATATATATGATTTGGTTTGGTTTGGTTTTATGACATATTAACCATTGTTGGTTATTTAATGCCAAATCCTCTTTATTCATATATATTAGATACGTGGTGCCTTCAATAAGTTTCCAGACTTTTTTGTACAGGCATTTAAAATTGTCGTAGACTCTTGAAAAATGAGATGACTGACCAATCTTTATGATTTCAGCTTCAAATGAACAGCTACAGCAGCAATTGGAATACACACTACTAAAGCCTAATTGTCACAGCTGGTTAATTTCAAAAATGCAATCAACCATTGTCTTCATCACTATCGTTATATTCCCGACGTTTCGGCCGATGCGTCCTTCAGTCTCCTCTAGATGTTTCATGTTTAACTCGGGAGCCGACTCAGAACTGCGCACTAAACGCTTCGTTTAACCCACGGGGATAGATTGTTCTAATTCTGTTAACCATAACTGGATATAAATGTCAATCTATAGTAAGTATTCTTTGTTATTTACTGGTCGTCGGGATTGAACCTGCAACCTCTAAATGATTTCACTTAGGGGCATTACTCAACCAGACGCCAATATTTACTATAGCTTAACACTTGCACTCAGTCATGGGTAAGGGAATTAGAATAATCCCTGCCTGTGGATTAAATAAAGGGTTCGGTTCGAAGATCTGTGTAAGCTTCAAAGTTCGACAAAAACACATGAAGAAGTCCAAATGACTCATCAGTCGAAATTTTGTAAATACAACGATAATGATGAAGATAATAGTCCGAATAATTCAAAGTGATACAAATTATCACGCTTCATCTCAGAAATTTAGAAAATGATATATTTGTAACTTTAAATAATTATTCGAAATGGTTCGAGTCAGAACACTGAGTCAAAGCAAAGTCAAGGACAAATGACTTGGTATGGAGGAATTAGGATTAATTCAAGATAGACTTGCCCAGTCGGCTGGGGCTGCAGAGGGGTAACCCACCTCCAAATGAGTGTCCTGATAATGACACTAAAGAATCTGATGGTGAGGTTCCAGTAATACTGGGCTTTGGGGAATGCAGAGCACCCCTTCATTGCTATTGCTACAAGGTCCACTTTGGCCCGGAATAGTAGCACCTAATAGGGCCCTATCTATGGGTTAAATAGAATTAAATTGCATACTTATGCTAAACTGAATTGTTTAAATTAGAACTTTTTGACTAAACTGAATAGCTTGAAATGGAAATGTTTTCTACAATTAAACTGTGTACTAATGCTAAACTAAATTGCTAGAAAGCAGGAACTGTACTTACGCAAAACTGAATTGTTTGAAATAGAACTGATTATTTATATAAAAATGGATTTGGCGTTAAATAACCTAGAAAGGTTGATATGCCATTAAAACCAACCAACCAACCAACCAATCGAAATAGACTTGAGAAAATTGGTCTCCGGGAAGAGCCTGAAAAGTTGTACTCTCGGCGTCGTCACCTATATATATATATATATATAATCCAAGCACATGAAACACGAAGTAGTAGACAATGTCTAATCATGTATTTTTTGCCTTTTAGGTTGTTGAGTGACTTCGTTTTAATAAAACAATGAACATTGTTTTTATTTTTCTTATTTGCTTTTGTTTATTACATTCAAAGACAGACAGACAGACTGATTGACTGACAGAGAGAAATGAGTGAATGCATGTATTTATATGCAAGTACTTTGGAAAATATATTTGTATTATATGTGTTGTTTACTTGTATATATATTCATTACATATTCTCTGTAAATATATGCGTTATATTCTTTTTGTGTGCGTGATTGCGATTGTGTTAATGCAAAGAATAAGGATGTGCTAAATATATGACATCATACTGTACACACACACACACACACACACACACACACACACACACACACACACACATACATATATATATATATATATATATATATATATATATTCAAATATAACTGTATCATTGAGTATCTTTTCAGCCGAAACATCTTTATATAAATATGTATATATATGTGTGTGTATGCGTGTGTGTGTGTGTGCGCGCGCGCGTGTGTGTGTGTGTGTGTGTGTGTGTGTGTGTGTGTGTGTGTGTGTGTGTGTGTGTGCGCGCAACAATGTTGCGTGTGCCTTTCCAACTCTGGTTGTGTCTATTTTAGAGAAATTCTCTCAATGTAATGAGTTTGGGCACAGTAGGGTGACAAAGCCTGTCGCGGCGTCAAAGTGACATTGATAATATAATATGTTGTCACGAAGAGACTAATTTAGAAACTTTTAATGTGAAACCATGACAAGTGCGAAAGAGAAAATAATGGAAAATTTATCTTTTTTTTTTCTTTGGAAAATATCTCTTTCATTATGTTCGTTTTAGTTAATTTTAACGGAGTTAAGACGTGAAAGCTGTTTGCTATTTATAATAGTTTTACTGTTATATGATTCTCACAGAACATTCAGAAAGTTTTATCACTGGCTCATTTTCTTTGAAAAGATTTTTACATAGAACGAGCTACGTGAATAATCACATATCTACATTAATAAAAAATATATATAACTAACTGGAAAGTTAATATATACTTTATATAAACAACCAAAGTTTGAAATACATTTTCATATTAAAACTGTCTTTATAGCAGAATCATTTTTGACACATTTTTATGCTGAAATCATTTTGAATGAATTTTTATCGTAAAATCATTTTCCGTTTATTTTTAACTGCATTCAAAATGCGAGGATCATTAAATAAGTTTCCCGACTTTTTTCGTATGGGCACTTTTATTGATAGTACACACATGAAACTCTAGTCCCCTTCGAAGTAAGCTCCTCCGGCTGCAATGCACTTGTTGTACCGTTCCAACAACTTCTGGAAGGCCCCATCGAAGTCCTCTTGTGTGAGCGTGTCAATAACCTTCGTCACAGCCTTTTTCATCTCCTCAATTGTCTCATAACGACAGCCTGTGAGCTTAAGGAATAACCAAAAGTCACTGGGAGTAAGGTCTGGACTATAAGGAGGGTGACGAACTGTCTTGATGCCCATCTTAGTCAAATAGTCTGTGACAAGGATGGAGTTGTGGACTGGTGTATTGTCCTGGTGGAAATGCCACTGACCCGATTTGAAGATTCCGACGGAATGTCTTCCTGAACTCCCTTAAAACTTCAATGTAGTATTCCTTGTTGTCTGTCTGTCTAGTGGGAACCCAGTGCATGTAGATCATGCCAGTGCTGTCAAAAAAAAATTGATCATCAAATGTTTGTTGGTAGATTTGCTCTGTCTGGCTTTCTTGGGTCTAGGAGAGCCAGCATGCTTCCACTGGGAACTCTGTCTCTTGGTCTCTGGGTCATAGCAGTAGATCCAGCTTTCATTGCCTGGCATTTTTCCAAGTTTAAAACACAATTTTATTGCATATCGTTCTTCTAAAGTCCAGATTGCATTTTTGAAATTCACCAGCTGTGACAATCAGGCTTTAGTAGGGTGTATTCCAATTCCTGCTGTAGCTGTTCATTTGAACCTGAAATCATAAAAATTAGTCAGACATCTCATAAGATGTATTGTAATAACATACTGAATTTTCAAGAGTCTACGACAATTCTAAATGCCTGTACAAAAAAGTCTGGAAACTTATTGAAGGCCCCACGTACGATTTTATAGTGATATCATTTCGAACGGATAATCATTGCAAAATGGTCTACAGTGTATTTTGAAATAAAATAATTTCCTCTGCATTTTTATAGTAAAACTACCGACCGTACATTTTTATTGTAAAATAATTTCCAGTAATTTTTTTTCGTGAAATACCTTCCAGCGCATTTTATCATAAAACCCATTTCAATGCATTTTAGCAAAATTATTTCCGTAATATTTTATCGGGAAATCGCTTCGAATAAAATACAATATTAAAATCATAGCAATGCATTCAAAAAAATATTTCCAATAGATTTATATATTGAAACCCTTTCAAATGTATTTTTATACTAAAATAATTTTCATTGCATTTTTATAGAGAAGTTGCCTCCAATGCTATTTGTAATAGAATCATTTACAATACATTTTATAATAAAAGCCTGTCCAATGCATTTCATTGTAAAATCCTTTTCAATTCATTTCCAAATAAAACATTCTCTACTGTATTTTTGAAGTGAGAAAGATTTCAATGGAGTTGAATCATTTACATATTTGTAATAAACACTTTCCAAAGAATTTTAGAATAAACACCTTCAGAATACATTTAACTATGAAATGTATTTTACAACATAAGCCTTTCCAAGGGGTTTTTAATTAAACTCTCCAATGTATTTTATAATGCAACCCTTTTCAATGCATTTCATATTAAAACCCTTTCCAATGTACGTGGAGCCTTCAATAAGTTTCCAGACTTTTTTGTACAGGCATTTAGAATTGTCGTAGACACTTGAAAATTCAGTATGTTATTGCTATATATCTTATGAGATGAGTGACCAACTTTTATGATTTCAGGTTCAAATGAACAGCTACAGCAGGAATTAGAGAACACCCTACTAAAGCCTGATTGTCACAGCTGGTGAATTTCAAAAATGCAATCTGGACGTGAGGACATTTTAGAAGAATGATATGCAATAAAATTATGTTTTAAACTTGGAAAAAATGCCACAGAAACGTACGAAATGCGTCAGACTGCTCTTCAACCTTCTTGCATGAATCAAGCATCAGTTTTTGAGTGGCATAAGACATTCAAGGAAGGCAGAGAGTCTGTGAGGGATGATGTTAAGGTTTTAAGGTAGTTCAGGAAGAGATTCCTCGGGAAGAGTCCAGTACTCTTCAAATCGGGTCAGTGGCATTTCCACCAGGACAATACACCAGTCCACAACTCCATCCTTGTCACAGACTATTTGACCAAGATGGGCATCAGAACAGTTCCTCACCCTCCCTATAGTCCAGACCTTGCTCCCTGTGACTTTTGCTTATTCCCTAAGCTCACAGGCTGTCGTTATGAGACAATTGAGGAGATGAAAGAGGCTGTGACGAAGGTCATTGATACGCTCCCGCAAGAGGACTTCGATGGGGCCTTCCAGAAGTTGTTGGAACGGTACAACAAGTGCATTGCAGCCGGGGGGTATTACTTCGAATGGGGACTAGAGTTTCATGTGTGTATGATCAATGAAAGTGCCTATACGAACAAAGTCTGGAAACTTATTTAATGATTCTTGTATTTTACAATAAAAGCCTTTTCAGTTCATCTTTAGTCTTTCCATTGTATTTCATAACGAAATATTTCATAATAAAAACCCTTTCCAATGGATTTTACAATAAAACCATTTCCCATGTATTCAATGATAAATCCGTTTCCATTGTATTTTAAAATTAAACTCTTTCCAACGTATTTCATAATAAAAACTATTTTCAATGTATTTTGTAATCAAATTATTTTCGAAACATTTCATAAAACTCTTTCCAATGCATTTCATGATAATGTTTTTTCTTTTCCCAGTCGGCTATGGCTGTAGAATACTGCTTCTCTACAGGGGGTGGGGTATAACCTCCACCAATGAGTGTCCTAGATATGACACTAAACAATCTGATGGTGAGGTTCTAGTAAGGCTTTCGGAAATGCGGAGTACCCCTTCATTGCCATCGCTCCCAGGTCCACTCTGACCCATACAATAAATTCTATAATAAAACCCTATACAATAAATTCTATAATAAAACCCTATACAATACCTTCTCTAATAAAACCCTATACAATGAATTCGAAATTAAACACAATACAATTCATTTTATAATAAATCCCTATACAATACCTTCTATAATAAAATCCTATACAATGTGTTCTATAATAAAACCTTATACAATGAATTTTATAATAAAAACCTACACAATACCTTCTATAATAAAACCCTATACAATACATTCTATAATAAAAGCCTATAAAATACCTTCTTTAATAAAACCCTATACAATGCATTTATAATAAAACTCTATGCAATACCTTCAATAGCAAAACCATATACAATACCTTCTCTAATAAAACCTTATACAATGCATTCTATAATAAACCCAATACAATGCATTTTATAATAAATCCCTATACAATACCTTTTATAATAAAAACCTATACTGTGCATTCTATAATAAAAGCCCTATACAATACTTTCTATGATAAAACCTTATACAATACCTGCCATAATAAAATCCTATACAATGCATTCTATAATAAAACCCAATAAAATTAATCTTTTAATAAAACCCTATACAATACTTTTTATAATAAAACCCTGTAAATTACCTTCTCTAATAAAATCCTGTACAATGTGTTCTATAATAAAATCTTATGCAATGTATTTTATAATAAAAACCTATACAATACCTTCTATAATAAAACCCTATACAATACATTCTATAATAAAACCCTTTAAATACCTTCTCTAATAAAACCCTATACAATGCATTTTATAATAAATCCCTATACTATACCTTCTATAATAAAATCCTATACAATGCATTCTATAATAAAACCCAATACAATGCATTTTATAATAAAACCCTATACAATAACTTCTATAATAAAACCCTATACAACGCATTGTATAATAAAACCTTTTATGATACCTTCTATAATAAAGCCCAATACAATTCATTCTAGAATAAAACCCAATACAACACCTTCTATAATAAAACCTTATACAATATATTCTTTAATAAAATCCTATACACTAGTTTTTGTAATAAAAACCCAACACAATACATTCATAATAAAACCCTATACAATTCCATCTATAATAAAACCCTATACAATACCTTCTATAGTTAAACCCTATACAATGCATTAATTAATAATAACCCCATTAAATTCCCCAATTCCTTCCATAATAAAACCCTATACAATTCCCCAATTCCTTCTATAATAAAACACTATATAATACATTCTATAATAAAACCCTATACAATTTCTTCTATAATAAAACCCAATACAATGCATTCTATCATAAAACCAAATACAATGCATTCTATAATAAAACCCAATACAATGCATTTATTTTAAAACTCAATACAATACCTTCTATAATAAAACCTTATATAATGCATTCTATAATAAAACCCTATACAATACTTTTTATAATAAAAACCCTATAGAATACCTTTTATAATAAAATCCTTTATCAATGTGTTCTATAATAAAACCCTATACAATGCATTTTATAATAAATCCCTATAGAATACCTACTATAATAAAACCCTATACAATATATTCTATAAGAAATCCCTATAAAATACCTTCTATAATAAAACCCTATACAATGATTTCTATAATAAAACCCAATACAATGCATTTTATAATAAAAACCCTATAAATTACCTTCTATAATATAATCCTATATCAATGTGTTCTATAATAAAATCCTATACAATACATTCTATAATAAAACCCAATACAATACCTTCTATAATAAAACCCAATACAATGCATTCTATAATAAAACCTAATTCAATGCATTTCATAATAAATCCGTAAACAATACCTTCTACAATAAAACCCTATACAATGCATTCTATAATAAAACGCTATACAATGCGTTCTAAATTAAAACCCAATACAATGCATTCTATAATAAAACCTAATACAATGAATTTTATTATGAAGCCCAATGCAATACCTTCTATAATAAAACCCTATACAATACCTTCTATAATAAAAGACTATACAAATTGTTCTGTAATAAAACCCTATACTTTGCCTTTTATAATAAAACCCTATACAATACTTTTTATAATAAAAACCCTATAAATTACCTTGTATAATAAAATCCTATACAATGTGTTCTACAATAAAATCTTATACAATGTATTTTATAATAAATCCCTATACAATACATTCTATAATAAAACCGTATACAATGCATTCTATAATAAGACCCAATACAATGATTTTTATAATAAATCCCAATACAATACCATCTATAATAAAACCTTATACAATACCTTCTATAATAACAGCCTATACAAATTGTTCTATAATAAAACCCTATACAATACATTTTATAATAAAATCCTATTCAATGCATTCTATAATAAAACCCAATACAATGTGTTTTATAATAGAACCCTATAAAATATCTTCTATAATAAAACCCTATACAATACCTTCTATAATAAAATCCTGTACAATGCATTTTATAATCAAGCCCTATACACTGCTTTTTCTAATTAATCGATTTCCACATCTTTTTATAATAAATCCCTTTCCAAGTTATTTTTACAGTTAAACCCATTCCAATGAATTTCATTTTAAAGCCCTTGACATCGCATTTTATCCTCATTATCATGAAGTTATAATGATTGCTCGGCGTTAACTGACTCTCTCTCCATCCATCTCTATCGTCCATTGCTATTGGAGGGTCATCTCGACTGCAACCGGTGTCCGTACAAAGCTTATGTATGTAAGTCATCACTGGTCGGCCAACTCGTCTATGTGTAGGAGTCCATAAGGGAACATCGTTGATAAGTTCGTCCTGACTTAGACAAACTCCTTAGCCACTATCTCAGGAATGCTCGCTATCCCCTGTTCGTCTTTCTTTAGAGATTTTTAGATGGTGAATAAACGGCTGTACAACTGTTCTGGAGTTGTTACATAGTATTCTTGTGTACTTCCCATCCAGCTTTTTCTTCGTGCATTTCGTTAGTTTCTGGATGGTGCATTAATATATTATTACTGATTCAGCGACTGCCTAGAAGAAACCCTACTTTATTTTATTAGAATGATCAGATTTCCAGATGCCCGATAATCTGTCAATAGAAGTCCATACTTTCTCTAAGCCTATGTTGACATCGCTTTCAGTAAAAGAGATATTGCCACCGAGGTATGTGAACCGGTACTATTAAATCCGTTCTGATTTTTTCAGGGAATTATCTCAACTTCAAGTCATTTGAGAAGAAGGGCATTATAATTCTTAGCAGCAACAGCAATAAGAGTTATACCTCAGTACTTCTTCCAAGCTTATCTTTTTTGAGGAAGGGGACAATAAAGCCATTCGTCTATTTCAATTGCGCTTTATTTATACACCGTGTGTTGCATGATCAAAAATGTATGTCGTTAAATTTTCTTGTCTTCCATACTTTTAGTTTTTATTTCGTCGAAGTCTTCTGCTTTTAATTTTTTTTTTATACATAATGCTTCAATTTCTTCGTCAATAATCCTTCCTAATTTGATGCCTAATTGACTATTCATACTTTTTCGGTTGGTTTATCACTGATTTCGGGAGGGTTTCTAAGTAGATTCTTCAAAAAATGTTCTTTTCATACCTGAAAACATTTTTCTGTGCTGACAACTTCTTGTTTTGCTCTTGAGATGCTTTTCGCTTTTTATATTTCATTTACTATCTACCATGCTGATTGGGATTTTCTATCTTCAACCAAGTTTCTCATTTTATTGATTTGGCTTTGAACGTATTATAGTTGTTCTTTTTACTAAGTTAACTCTCTCTCTCTCTCTCTCTCTCTCTCTCTCTCTCTCTCTCTCTCTCTCTCTCTCTCTCTCTTTGGGCTTTCTTAAGTTTCTGCGAATCAGCATTTGTAGCATTTTTTTTATCAAGGGTGATTTTTTCATGTTATCTCGTTTTTCCCTAACTGCTATTGCCTCCCAGGAAATCCTTCGTTGGCTCTTGTTTTCGTTGGTATGCTCTCGGCTACCGATTCTATACGGGCGATGACGAAGTTTTTATATTTGTTATTCGGAGTATGTCTTTCAGATGTCTCCGGAAGAGTATCAATCCCGTTTCTCACAGTTACCGTATATTGATTGCCATTATCACTGTTGATACGAGAGGACCAGTCATATCGTAAAGCTTTAAATGTTTGTGTCTTATTTCTGTAGACACAGGGGAATCTTTGAACAGAAGATAATCCTCCAAAACAGGATTACGCTTCACATTTCAAAGCACTTTTGATATTCTTTTTGTTTATGAATATAAGATCTAGTTGTGTTTGAAAGTTATTTGAGTAGGTGTTGGTCTATAGTTTTCTCTCCCTTTCTTTGGAATTCAATGTTTAGGAATGCATGCCCGTTCTCGGGGGAAAAGTCTTCAAGATATTAAAAATGTTGTGTTAGGGAATGTCCAGTGCATTTTATTCTAAAATTCTTTCCAATGCATTTTTATTGTAAAATCACTCCTATTTTATGTTTATAGTAAAATCTTTTGCCCTGGATCGTTAACAATAATTTGCGAGGTATTTCTATGGAAAAAAAATTCGCAATGCATTTTATTAGTAAAATAATTCGTAATACATTTTATAAGTAAAATAATTCGCAATGCATTCTATCAGTAAAATAATTCGCAATACATTTTATAAGTAAAATGATTTGCAATGCATTTCTAGTGTAGAATAATTTTCAATTCATTTTATTAGTAAAAACATTTCCAACTGATTTTTATCGTAAAATCTTTTCCGGTGCATCTACGGGTGCATCTATAAGTTTCCAGACTTCTTTCCGATGGGAACTTTTATTGATAGTACACACATGAAACTCTAGTCCCCCTTCGAAGTAATCTCCTCCGGCTCCAATGCACTTGTTGTACTGTTCCAACAATTCTGGAAGGCCCCATGGAAGTCCTCTTGTGTGAGCGTATCAATGACCTTCGTCATAGCCTCTCTCATCTCCTCAATTGTCTCATAACGACAGCCTGTGGGCTTATGGAATAAGCAAAAGTCACAGGGAGCAAGGTCTGGACTATAGGGAGGCTGAGGAACTGTCTTAATGCCCATCTTGGTCAAATATTCTATGACAAGGATGGAGTTGGGGGCTGGTGTATTGTCCTGGTGGAAATGCCACTGAGCCGATTTGAAGGGTGTTGGCCTCTTCCTACCGAATCTCTTCCTGGACTCCCTTAAAACCTCAACATAGTAACCCTAAGCCAAACCCTTTGGCCAATCAACTCTGGTGTATTGACTTCCTTACTCCTTCCATACCTCTCATCATCCCTTACAGACTCCCTGGCTTCCTTGAATCTCTTATGCCACTCAAAAACTCATTCTCGGCTCATGCAAGATGGTCGAAAAGCAGTCTGAAGCATTCCATACGTTTCTGTGGTATTTTTTCCAAGTTTAAAACACACTTTTATTGCATATCGTTCTTCTAAAGTGTCAGATTGCATTTTTGAAATTCACCAGCTGTGACAATCAGGCTTTAGTAGGTTGTATTCCAATTCCTGCTGTAGGTGTTGATTTGAACTTGAAATCATGAAAATTGGTCAGTCATCTCAAAAGATGTAACATACTGAATTTTCAAGAGTCTACGACAATTTTAAATGCCAGTGCAAAAAAAGTATGCAAACTTATTGAAAGCCCCACGTACATCCATAATTAAGAACTATTTATTCTTTTCCATTGTTCGTTGTCTCTGGATAGCCGAACGGTTTTATGTTGATCTCCTGAATTTGGTAGGAATATTTATTTAGACATATGTGTTCTTCGTTGGAAAAAGTAATTCTTATTGAATGGAAATCCCTAACCACAAGCAATGTAATTAGCGAGAAGGCAACATGCAGACAAAAGTGACTAATTGTTCAGAATTTTAAAATTCCAATTTCAAAAGAAAAAAACATGTTGATAAGATAATTACTCAGACATGTTTCTGAGAGTATCATCATGAAGGCGTGACAACAGAGTCGATCACTCTCTCTGTCTCTCTGTCTCTCTCTCTTTCTCCCTTTTCTCTTTCTCTTTCTCTTTGTCTCTGCCTCTCTTTCTCTCTCTCTCTCTCTCTCTCTGTCTTTCTGTCAGTCTCTTTCTGTCCTTCTCTCTGTTTCTCACTCTTTCTCTCTGTCTGTCTCGTTCTCTCTCTTTGTATGTCTCTTTCTATCTGTCTCTCTCTCTCTCTCTCTTTCTTTCTCTCTCTCTCTCTCTCTTTGTCTCTCTCTCTCTCTCTCTTTCTGTCTATCTCTCTCTCTTTCTCTGTCTGTCTTTCTGTCTCTCTCTCTCTTTCTCTCTCTCTCTGTCTCTGTCTCTCTTTCTCTCTCACTCTCTCTTTCTGTCTGTCTGTCTCTCTCTCTTGCCATCCGCCCCTATCAGTCATCTCTATTGGCGAGTACTCAAGAAAGCATCTGATTGAATTTTGAGAATAAATTAATTTCCTGTCCAATTTGCAACTGAATAATAATTTTATGGGGTATGAGTCCGCACTGAACGTCATTATTTTACTGTCCAAATTCTCGATATAACGGAGATAACTATGAGATACTAATTAAAATCTTTTTCTCCTTCCAAACTAGAAGTTTGATTATTATCATCAAGTTACTACTTTAATTTTGTGCTTCAAAGCGACTTAACGGCATGACCTGGAAGTCTGAAAACTTTTAGTTCCCAATTCTATAGAATTTAGCGGATACTGATCCACAGAATCAATCATGAATAAGTATATTCTTAACCATCTTTTAAAAAAATTATCAGTACATCCGTGTCCGGAAGACCGGGTTTCAATCCCAGTTTGAGTCATAACAAAGACTCAAAAAATGGTACTTGATGCCACCTTGCTTAACACTCAGCATTATAACGTAAGGATCAAGAGTAACGTAGTGTAATCCAGGGAATGGAGTAGCGCCCTCCCCTGCACCTCGGTGTAATAGCCACTGTAAAGGGAACCTTCGGGTCACTCTCGACTGAGTTGCCAACTTTACTTACATTCTTAACAGTATTCTAAATAAAAATTGAATTTCTTCTAAGCCAAAGATAGCTGGATTTTATTATTTATAAAGAAAAAATACATTTCCAAAACGGATATTATTAGTTGTTATTTATTTTCAAACTCTACATCATTGAAACTTTCAAACAAAAAACATATCCAAAAATAAGGATCTCCATTAATGCAATTTGACAGCGTGACAGAACTTCAATGATTGACAGTTTGGTTGTTGTTTGGTTTGTTGGTTGGGTTTTATGGCATATCAACCTTTGTAGGTTATTTAACGCCAAATCCACTTTTATGTAAATAATCAGTTCTATTTCAAACAATTCAGTTTAGCGTGATTACCCAATTTAATTGTCAAAAACAGTTCCATTTCAAATAATTCAGTTTAGCATAAAAACTTAGTTTAAATGTAAATACAGTTTAATTCTCAAAAACATTACTAGTTGGTTGGTTGGTTGGTTGGTTGGCGTATCAACCTTTGTAGGTTATTTAACCCCAAATCCATTTTTATTCAAATAATCAGTTCTATTTCAAACAATTCAGTTTAGCATGAGTACACAGTTTAATTGTCAAAAACATTTCTATTTCAAACTATTCAGTTTAACGTAAGTATGCAGTTTAAACGTAAGTACAGTTTAATTTTGAAAAATATTTCTATTTCAAGCTATTCAGTTAAGTCAAGCAGTTCTAATTCTGCTAATTCAGTTTAATATAAGTACAGATTTGTTTACACACAATGTCAAAACAGTTCTATGTTAAACAATTCAGTTTGGTGTAAGTACAGTTTCAATGTAAAAAAAATAGTTCTATTTCAAATAATTCAGTTTAGCATAAGCACCCAGTTTAAATGTTAGTACGGTTTCAGTTTAGCATATGCACGCTGTTTGAATGTAAGTACGGTTTAATTGTCAAAAACATTTCTATATCAAGCTATTCAGTTTAGTCAAACAATTCAGTTTAGCATAAGTATGTCGTTAGTTCTATTTAACCCATAGATAGGGCCCTATCAGGTGCTACCACTCCGGGCCAGAGTGGAATAGGGAGTGATGGCAATGACGGGGTGCTCTGTATTCCCCAAACCCCCAGCATTACTGTAACCTCACCATTAGATTGTTTAGGGTCATATAACAGGACACTCGTTGGGGAGGGGTCTTACCCTTCTGTAGAGGGGCAGTCAGTGCCTCAGCAATGAGAGTTTGGTAATAAATAATATCTAATGATGATATTCTTTTTGATAGAACACATTTTGTACCTGAAATAAGAATGAAATAAAATCCTGGTATATTTGATTTAGAAGGAAATTGTTTTTTTCATTTGAAAAATTTGTCCTCAGTATACTCATTTTTTGGTAATAGTGTAAATAGACAAAATAGAAAGAAAATGGTCCAGGAGACATGGGTTCAATCCCAGGTCGCGTCATACCAAAATCTTTTAAAATGGTACTTGATACTTCCTTGCTTAACACTCAGCAATATAAGGTACGTATTGAGGGTAAAGTAGAGCAGTCCAGGGAAAGGAGTAGCGCCCTCCCCAATACCTTGGTGTAGTAGCTATTGAAAAGGGAGCCTTCTGGTCACCCTCGACTACGGTCGCCAACTTTACTTACTTTAAAAAGCAGAAACTGTTTTCAATACATTTACGTTAAAGTTTGAAATGTATCACGAGTCCTTTCTTTCTTTCTTTCTTTCTTTCTTTCTTTCTTTCTTTCTTTCTTTCTACAGATCAATCTTCCTTTCTTAATTCTTTTTTTCACCACAAATTTCTTTCTTTCTTTCTTTCTTTCTTTCTTTCTTTCTATTTTACGAGGTAAACTCCCTGTCAGCGGTGGATAATGAATTAAGACATGGCAAAACCAGAATTAAAATTAAAAAATCAACGTGGTATTCAAATTATCAAAACGATATCTATTTGAAAATTTCTGGACTCAATCAAAAATTATATAGAAATATTACAAATTGTTTATACGAACAATGCGAAACATTCACAGAAAATAAAAATGCAAAACTCGAAACGACGAAGCTAATTTTGATCCGGGTACAATAAACATATGGGGTTCAAGTACTGTTGACACAGCCCTTATTATGGAACTTGTTCACAAATTAATATGCACTACCCCCGACAAAATTAGCACATTTATTCGATATTCCCCTTGGAATTTTTTATTTACAAGTAAATAAAACTTAGCTTTGATTTCTTTGCTTGATGGTATGTTTTTTGTATTATTTAATGCCAAAACTAGCCCTAGTGACACTGCTTAACGAATATCTTTGGAAATAAAGAAGTTCATAATTTTCCCAATTGTATTAGTCCTAATGAGAACACAATCGAGAGGCTGAGGCTCGAACCGACTTACATCGAAGTCACAGTCTAGCACTTTAGCCATTTCGCCATAAGCATTGTCGCGTGTGCGTAAACGAATTTCGAATAATTGGTTTGGTTTTGTGTGTTTTGATTTTATGGCATTTCAACCATTGGAGGTAATCAAATCCCAAATCCACTTTATAAATATATATTAAATATGTATGATTTAGTTGGGTTGGGTTTTATGGCATACCAACCATTGTTGGTTACTTAATGCCAAATCTTCTTTATACATATACATTAAATATATATGATTTGGTTGGGTTGGGTTTTATGGCATATCAATCATTGTAGGTTATTTAATGCCGAATCCTCTTTAAACATATATATTAACTATATATGATTTGGTTTGGTTAGGTTTTATGGCATATCAACCATTGTAGGTTATTTAATGCCAAATCCTCTTTAAACATATATATTAACTATATATGATTTGGTTTGGTTAGGTTTTATGGCATATCAACCATTGTAGGTTATTTAATGCCAAATCCTCTTTAAACATATATATATTAAATATATATATGATATGTTAACACATTTTGAAGATACCACTTATAAATCAGACAGAGCTCTTTTTTTGTACTCATTTTAATGGTTTCCAGCATTTCCATCAAATATGAATAATTCTATTTACTATCAATTATTTGTTTGCACATAGTTAAATAGTATCAAGTATTGCGATGTAACCGTAACACAGGTCAGTTATTTGTTTGCACACATATAAATAGATATGCATATACTAAAGGTTATTCAGTTTACTTTTCGTTTATGGCATATCAACCCTCGTTGGTTATGTAATGCCAAATCCTCTATATACATATATTTTCTGTAAACACATTTTTTTAATAAAATTTTTCAACTAGGCCCCGCTCATTTTCGCATCAATGTTTTCATGTATTGCTATGTAACAGAACCAATTAAACACCCGTCTTTCTTTTGCACATATTTTATACATACATACATGACTTGTGAGTTAATATTTCGTCGGTAATTTCATTTTTAGATGAGTTGGAATTCATTTGTTTGCACACTAGTATTGTTATTGTTTCTACTCAGTTAAATGGTTGCAAGTATCTCTATCTAACCCTAATAAATCTATTCAATACTAATCATTTGTTTGCTGATAATGAAGTGGTTACAAGTACTGCTATTTAACACTAATTATTCTACTAAACACTTTTAATTCATTTGTTTATGTTTGGTATCACCAACCTTTTTCCGCAGAATGAACTTGTCCATCTGCCATATATAGCAGTAGCTACTAATACCAGGGCAGACCAGAAAGTGAATTTTTTTTGTCTGAGTTCTTTTTTCACCACGAAAAAAAGTAAGTTCTTTATTGTTAAAAAATTGTTAAAATTATTGTTATTGAATATTGTTATCATTGTTAAAGTTTTGTGACCCCCCTCAAACTATTGTTCTTTGTTTGTGAGGAGGGTCAAACGCGACTCGATTTTTTTGTTGAACTTTTTTAAAAAACGACCGCCATTTTTATCAACATTCATCGTTCTACATTTATTCGTCTCGCCTGAATTTTTTGTAACACCATACGCGTTTCATCTCCCTCTGGTTGTGTTTTCACAACTATGGGGGAGCCCAACAACATGAAATCGCAATCACCGACCGACATATTCAAAACGCAACCCTCCCCAATGCCGGAAGAAGCTCCATTCGACCTCTCTTCATCGGCAAGTACAATACCACCGGCACAAAAACCAAAACAAACAGCTGTCTCTTGGTCTTCACATTGCGTGAATAAAAAATCCCCTTGTGACTACGCAAGAGACAGGGTCGAAAAGTATGAAAAGTATTTCAAGGACGGGGAAATTCTCCCAATACCCGAATTGGTCGAGGCGGTCGAACCGAAGACCCTGTCCTTCGTAGTCACAGACATTAAGACCAAGAGACTAGCGGGGATTAAGAAGGAAACTTTTGAAGACCTTCTGAAAACGGCAAACATCCCAGGAAAATATTTCTGCCGCAGAAGTTTCGCTACATGGGATGTCTTATTACCCTCAGAGGAAGTAGCGAAAAGCCTCGCCGGTGGTAACATCACCACACGCTTCTTCCGGCTACAACCGGAATATCGAGGCAAAAGAAGAATACGAGTCACCGTATGCAATGTATCTATGCAATTGAGTGGTGACGTCCTCGCCGCCTATCTAAGTATATACGGCGGCGTGGAACAAGTCACACAAGTAACGTCAACACGGGGAACTGCGTACGGTGACTACGTATTCGTTATATGCCTCGATAGGGGAGGGTTTAACAAAATTCCCCATAAAATACGTTACCGCGATCAAACCATGACAGTCATCGTTGAGGGCAGGAAACCGCTATGTTGGTCCTGCAATAAAATCGGCCACTTTTCGAAGAACTGCCCTCAAAAACCAACAATCACCACCACAACAACGACTACTACTACTGCTACTACTACTGATACTCCTTCACCTGTCATAGCAGCAATAATACCAACAGAAACCTCAGAAAACAAACAAGAAACCCCTAAAGAAAATGAGAAAGGGTGGACGCAAGTCACCAGAAAAAAGGGAGGGAAAAAAACTCCCCCAAAAAACCCAGCAACAACAGATACAACAACTCTTTTGACTACAACTACGAAACCAACGACAACAAATACGAAACAATCAACTGCAAAACAATCAACAAAAGAAGACAATCAAAACATTGAACCGATGGATATGTCCATGAATTTAAAAAGAAGGAGAGACAGCGAGGACTCACCAACTAAAGAGGGGGAGAAAAAACATCCAAAAAAACCCACACAAACAACCACCATACCTCAGCATAAGGGGGAAAAAACAACAGAAAAATCGCCAGTCCAAAATAAACAAAGACCAGCACAATTGATTCCTCTCCCACAAAAAACAAAAACCACCCCTATCATCCCAACAGAAACACCATTACCCCCCTCTCTTTCACCAATTAAAACCCCCAAAATGCTTACTCGATCCTATTCAGCGACCAGACTTACACCCTCTCCCCAAACACCGTCAACATCAGCAGCAACTGTTCAAAAACCAAGAGCACGCTCTACGGAAGCCCGACGTGCCATAAACTCCTTTTACTTCTGCGAAGATATCATGGACAATCCACACATAGACCACACTTTAAAACAATCATTAAAACCATTACGCTCACTCCAAAAAATTGACACTAAAGACATCACAAAACCACATCTATTCAAGGACGCACCAAAATTGACCACATTCGTCCGCTTGGCTGGCAATCGTACCAAAGAACTCTGGAACTTTATTGACGAAGCCAGCCGGGCGGATGTAATGCTGGTCGATACGAAAAATCCAATGCTGAAAAAAATGCTACCCTTCTGTGCGGGCAGGGTCCCGATTTTGGTTCACCCATCATTCTATAGGTCCCTAAAGTTGCGGTACCCTATGGATGTCGGTGGAATTACCAGGGACGACCGAGTAAGTACTGAGCTCGGCACCGGATCCCTGCGTCAGGCCGTCGGCATCCTTACTCCCAAGGATTTCCGGCCCGTAGTCGACACTGAGTAAGGTAAGTGGGATTGATGGCTCTAAACCTTGCTACTTTGAATGTGAGGGGATTGAGGGATCCGGGCAAGTGTACGCGCTTGCTTGGTGAACTTAAAACTCTCGGCGTAGATGTTGCTGCAGTGCAGGAAACCCACTTCACTTGCGGTGCCGACTGTCGGGTGCTGGAAAGCGATTTTAACGTTTTCTCAGCATACGGCAGCCGTACCAGCGTTGGGGTTTCTTTGCTAGTTGGACGCAGCCTTGATGCTGATGTTGACGTTGTTTTTGCAGGTGACGGGGGCCGACTGGTTGTGGCCGATGTTGCCGTGAAAAGTTTCAAGTTTCGTCTGGTTGCGGTTTATGCGCCCAATATCGTTGTGGAGAGGGTTTCCTGTTTTCGTCGGTTGGCGCCGTTCCTGGACGATACGAAGCGGCTAGTTTTAATGGGTGATTGGAATGCGATCCTTGATCCCAAGATAGATAAGGTCGGGCGGGGAGCTAGGCGTGTGGGAAGGTGTGAAAGCAGCCTTGCCGGCCTCATGACTCGTCATGACCTCGTCGACAGGTTTCGTCTGGATCACCCAGGGCGGGAGATGTGGACGTGGCTAGATAGTTCGCCCTCTGCCAAAGTAGGCTCCTACTTGGACAGAGTGTTAGTGAGACGAGCTGACATTGATTTTGTTAGTTGTCCCACGTTCCACTTGATAGCGTGGACTGACCATAAACTTGTTAGAGTCAGTCTACGATTAGCAAATAGGCCTAGTCTGGCCGGCTACTGGAAGTTCAATACCTCCTTACTGGAGATACGGGACTTCCGGGACCGGCTGGAATCCCTAATTCAGCGGGCGTTAGTGGGGGCGGTTACCGGGAATAGGTGGTGGGGATCTCTTAAACATAGGATTAGAGATTTCGCTACCAAGTACGGTCGACAGCTCAACCTAGATAGGACCAAGGAAGCGAAATCTATAGACGATAGACTTTCCCGGGCGGTGGCTGGGGGGGACTCCCTAAACGTAGAGCTAGCTAGGGGGGACCTTGAGCGCGAGAGTAGCGAGCGCTACAAGGGATACGTAGTTAGATCTAGGTTAAAGAGAGTTCTCAACGAAGCTGTGAAAACGAACGCGACTGCGCGTGAAGAAGAAGTGCGAAGGTTCCCCGATCGGTATATCGGTTCTGTCAAGGCCCCGGATGGGCGACTGCTGCGATCGACTCGTGAGATTCGTGACGCCTTTCGGGCGCACTTTCGGGATCGCTTTGCCCGCTGTACTGATCTCCCGCTCCGGGAGTTTCGTAGCTATCTTGCCGACTTCCCCCGCCTTGGGGTGGCTGAAGCGGCTAGCTGCGAGGGTGTGGTTACTGAATGCGAAGTCCGTGACGCGTTGAAGCAGGTCGGCCTGAACAAGTCGCCGGGACTAGATGGTTTGCCCTACGAAGTGTACTTGAGGATGTCGCACATGTTTGTGCCTATTCTGACGGATATGTTCAACCATTGGTTCGCCCAGGGAGCCATCCCTGGTAGCGTTACCAAGGGCGTGATCACATTGCTGAAGAAAGGTGGCAGGCATGTTTGGGAGGGTTTAGACGATTACAGGCCCATAACTCTGCTTAACACAGAGTTAAAGATTTTGGCCCGGGTCTTAGCGAATCGTTTACAGCTTGTCATTAGCGATCTGATCGGCTCTGAGCAGACCTTTGCTGTGAAGGGAAGATCGATCCAGGACAACCTGCACTTGATTCGCGAGGTCCTAGAGGGTATAGAAGACGGCACCGAGGCCGCGCTGATCAGTTTAGATCAGTCCAAGGCCTTCGATAGGGTTGACCATCGGTTTTTGGCGACTGTTTTGGAGACTGCCGGATTCAAACCGGAGTTCCGCAGATGGATTAGCATGATGTACCACAACCCTCAGGCAGTGGTGCAGGTGAACGGAAGGCGTTCGACGGTGTTCGCGGTCGAGCGGTCGGTCCGGCAGGGCTGCCCGTTGTCTCCTCTTCTCTATGTCCTAGCTTTGGAGCCCCTGCTCCGTAGGCTTAGGGATAGGACGGCAAATCCGGCCCTGCGCGGTGTCCCTTTTGCTGGCCCTCTTACGGCAAGGGTTTCCGCGTTCGCCGATGATATCACAGTGTTTGTATCCCGCCGTCTGGATATAAAGGCTGTGAAGAAGGCGGTTAGCGAGTACGAGCGGATTGCAGGAGCCAAGGTCAATTTTGACAAAAGCGAAGGTTTGCGGCTCGGTGCTTGGAGGGGTAGCAATACTCTTCCGGGGCCGTTCCGCTGGAGTGACGGACCCGTCCGCATCCTCGGGGTGTGGTTCGGGCCCGGCCTCCAACTGGAGCGAAATTGGTCGGAAATACAAGCCAAGGTGAATGCTCAGGTGGGAATCTGGCTTTCAAGGAGGTTGTCCTTAAAGGGCAGGGCGGAGGCGTGCGCCGTGTACGTCTTCCCCTTGATCCTTTACCGATTGGCTGTACTTCCTCTGCCTAAGGTAAATCGGTTGGCGCTGCAACGATCCCTTTCCAGATTGCTCTGGGGAGGTGCAAGGCCGATGGTCCGTAGGCAGGTCTGTATCCAACGTACACGCAACGGGGGTCTAGGTATGCCTGATCTGGAGAGCCACTGGCTTGCTGAAAGACTTGCATACTTGGGCAGAGCTTTGACGGGGGACGCAGTGTGGAGACTGAAGGCGAGTCGGACTTTTCCTCGCCTAAAGTCAGACCCAAAGGCTGAAGGTCGACGTAGGCCTCTGGGCGAAACACTGTTTGTCCGCGAGTGCCGAACGGCCCTTCGTAACCTTCTTGGGTCCAGTGACCTTTCACGGCCTCGAAAAGAACTATATCGGGAGCTAGTGGTGGGTTCCGCTTCTGATCCTCTCAGCGAGCGGCACGGCTGGACGACGGAGGAGATTCGCTCTCATTGGAATTGGGCGCCAGGATCGAGCTTCTTGAACAACTCCGAGTTCTCGCTCACCTGGCGACTTGTGCGAAATGCGTTACCCCTTGTCGGCTTGAACTACAAAGCGGGCCTGGCAGACATGCCCGATTGCGCTCGCTGCGGCAGTGGCTTGGAAGAAACGGCTGAGCACGCCTTCTACTACTGCGAGCGAGTTCGCCCGTTTTGGGATCACGTCGGCGAGTGGACGGCTCGCATCGAACCCAAACAGCTCGTGCTGCTCGACGTTGGTTACGTCGTGGACAACGTTCTTCCTCCGTATCAGGGTGAGAAGCGTGTGGTGTTTCTCGCGATCCTAGCTGTAGCTAGAATGGTGATTTGGACGACGCGAAACAAGGGATTGTATGACGATGCAAACTTTTCTCATCGTGATCTGATTTTGTATTTTCGGCATCAGCTGAGGGTCAAAATCAGATGCGATAGAAAACGCTTGGATCGCATAACATTCAGCAAAAGGTGGGTGAATGCAGCGAGCCTGGTCGTGCGAAAGGGAGCAACGTTGGAGTCATCCTTCCCTCCTCTGCCGGCTCATGGCGTCTACGGTACGGGTCCTTAGGGACCCCACCCCTGGTAAGTAAAACTGTTCCCTTTTTCTTTTGGTACCCAGGTACCTAGTTAGCAGTATGTTTGTGAGTCATTGTCCCCGTCATCTAGTTGTTAGTTCTCAAGATCTTCCCCATCCCCATTATTTTTGTACCTCAATCCGTATCCCAGTCCACGTTTACTGAAGATCTTGAACATTCATATGTATAAAAATCATATCACCTACTTGTATTAACCCATACCGCGCCCGACCCCTAAATTCTTTTCACCCCTGTAGATTAGGATCCCTGCCCCACCTAGGGTAGGTCCGACTTGTTTCCGGTTCTTTCGCCCCGGAAAACAGTCGGCCTCCAATTTTATAGACGGGGGGATGGGAGGGCAACCAAACGGGGGATTTTTCCTTGTTTTTATATATATTTCGGGGTTTTTCTCCCATTCCCATCACATTCATTGTAAATAAATCATAAAATCATTCAAGAATCTCGGGATTTTAAGTAGGACTTCTTCATAGAGCAAATGTGGTATTTTGGTGATTGCAGCGCAAAAGGCGATGGATGAATGGATATTTATTGTATTGTTGAATGGGTCGGCGAATGTGGCTAGCTAGGTCTCCTTAGTTTATATAGAAAAGTATGACCGCTCCCTTCCCCTCCCCAAAAACTTCAAGGCCTTGTGCCTTCTATGTACTATACATAGAAATAAAGCAGACTAGAAGGTGAAGAGCAGCTTCTTATAGGAATCGTATTCGAGCGTTGGAGACTGGAGATCGCACTAGATCACCTTACTTGCGACCGTAATAACGGAAGCCAATACTATCGTTGGACTATATCTTTATTCTGTATTCACGAATCCTATGTTCTTGTCTACTAATAGTCTCTCTATTGTATTTACTTTTTCCTAAGATTATATCTCTATTTCCTCTCATATCGTGGTTTGTCCTTTATTTAATATTACAAGCGTTCACTAACCAGAACGCAACAGTTTATATACAGTTAAATGATCAAACAGTTCTATTTCTAACAATTAAATTTTGTCATTTGATTGCAAACAGTTCATTGACCCATAGATAAGGCCATATAAGGTGCTATCACTCCAGATCAGAGTCGACCAGGGAGTAATAGCAATGAAGGGATTCTTCAGGACTGGAGCTTCACCATCAGATGGTTTTGTGTCATATCCAGGATACTCGATGGAAGGGTTTTACCACTCTGCAGAGATGCAGTCGGTGTATTCTATAACCCCAGCCAACAGGGCTTAGGACATGGAGTGTAATATTGAGATTGGAGGTCATGAAAACAAGAGTGAAAAAATTGATAAAAAGGGTAAAAAATTACAGTTACAGCGTGAAATTCAAAATTAGTTCAACTACTTAACAAGAAAGAAGAATTATAGGTAATCTAATTAAAACTTTCAAAATAATTAATAGATTTTCTAATTATGGTAAACAATCGATAAACCAATAGGATTTTTGAAAATGAAGTTATATATTTTTGGAACAAATTCTCTTACCAAATTCTCACAAACCGCAATAGCATGAAATAAATGAAAAAGAATTTAAGAACGAATTTTTCGGAACAGATGAACAGAATATGTCGATAGGTATAGTATTAATAATGTATATATTCTGAACAAAGATTCTTTTTTTAAAGTTGATGTGGGAAAATAGTAAAAAGTGGAGACGCCCAAGGAGGCATGACAAACTTATAGATAAATCAATTGTAACTTGAATTCGGTGATCTGATAGGAACAGGTGTCTTAAGCGTGGCTTGATCGTAAATCAAGTCTACGTTTGATCTTGTAGGGATTACATCCTTTCCCCACCAAATAGTACTTCCAATCGCCACAAGGTGGTGTGATCAAAGTAGAATTTAAAAGAAGCACCCGCCAAAGTCAAATCTCTTCGATCCTGCCTCGATAACCAGGAGCCCGAATAAATATGCACTTTTCCGTTTACATTGACTGCGATCTTACGCCACGAACAAACTTCGTGTCACACAGTGAACAATACCATGCGTTTATAAAAGTCTTCACACAACAACTTCTATCTTATCATAAATCTCAATTGATACTAAAAGACATTATGGATATTCCTTCTTGAGATTGTTTATAAGCGCTTTCTTGTACGTGGGGCCTTCAATAAGTTTCCATACTTTTTTGTAAAGGCATTTAAAATTGTCGTAGACTCTTGAAAATTCACTATGCTATTACTACACATCTTATGAGATGACTGACCAATTTTTATGATTTCAGCTTTAAATTAACAGCTATTGGAATATACCCTACTAAAGCCTGATTGTCACAGCTGGTGAATTTCAAAAATGCAATCTGACACTTTAGAAGAACGACATGCAATATAATTGTGTTTTAAACTTGGAGGAAATGACACAGAAACGTATGGAATGCTTCAGATTGCTTTTCGACCATCTTGCATAAATCGAGCATCAGTTTTTGAGTGGCATAAGAAATTCAAGGAAGGCAGGGAGTCAGTGAGGGATGATGAGAGGTGTGGGAGGAGTAAGGAAGTTAATACAGCAGAGTTGATTGGCCAAAGTGTTTGGGTTAGGGTTACTATATTGAGGTTTTAAGGGAGTTCAGGAAGAGATTCCTAGGGAAGAGGCCAGCACTCTTCAAATCGGGTCAGTGGCATTTCCACCCGGACAATGTACCAGTCCCCAACTCAGTCCTTTTCACAGACTATTTGACCAAGATGGGCATCAAGACAGTCCCTCACCGTACCTATAGTCCAGACCTTGCTCCCGATGATTTTTGGTTATTCCCTAAGCTCAGAAGCTGTCTTTTTGAGACAATCGAGGAGATAAAAGATGCTGTGACAATGGTCATTGACACGCTCACACGAGAGGACTTCGATGGGGCCATCCAGATGTTGTTGGAACGGTACAACAAGTACATTGCAGCTGGAGGAGCTTACTTCGAAGAGGACTAGAGTTTCATGTGTATACTATCAATAAAAGTGCCCATACGAAAAAAAAGTCTGGAAACTTATTTAATGATCTTCGTATCTCATGTTCTTCTTAAATTCGTTAGCGTAGCTTTTCTGATGCTATAAAATGTGTTGTAGCTAATTCATCGAGAATTGGCTTTTGTATTATTACGCACAAGGAAATATAAAACCATTATATATTTCCTTGCTACAAGTGTCCGAATTCGTTTTCATCTTTCACTCAAATAATACTAGTAGATACTACAAGAAATATGCGAAGAGAATTTTCAAGATTTCAGTACTATAGCCGCTACTACAATCTTGAGTTAGTTGAAACACATAGTCCAGGAATTGAAAATTTTTCTTCCATTTATATTCTTACATGATCAAAAAGTGAAAAGAAAAATGTAACAAAGTTTAGGCCATGTCAGAATTAGATTCTGTCGTCATGACACCAAAAATGATAATAAAACCAAAAGAAAACAATGGCAGGATTAACCAGATGCGAGTCGAGGGAGAATCTGTGAAAGAAAATTCACATAGCTACCTATTCGCTTGACTGGTCTGAAAATATTCGCCAATGTTGTCGGAATAATTAGCACAAGAAACTTGATACAACAAATGTTCGTCTAAATGCTTCCCAGACTCATATCTTGCAAGAGACATCGACCCATTTCTCAAAAGATAAAAACAAGCAAGAAATCGATCGTCGTCTCCTCACTTTTCATGGTTTTCAACATTATTCGCAATTGTTTCTCTTAATCATATTCAAAACGAGGTTCTCATGATGAAACACGTGCGTGCACATAAACAGAAATTGTCGATAGACTGTTATATTAATAAACTATTAGAATTTCCGTAATAAATGACGAGATCGGTACTCCTGCTTGTCTGAGGCTAATGAGATGCCGACATCAGTTGAGTTGCTGTTGCTGTTGTTCTAAACAAAGCTTTGTTTAGCCTGACAGACTGGTGTCAGGTTGTCTAGAGTACCCATCTAGGGTACCAGCTGTTAATAAGTGGTCACCCATCAGGGAATTAAATAAGTTTATTGCAGCATCAGATGCATTAGAAAAGTGAGTAAGAAGAAGCATATACCACACGAAATATTTGCAAATCTGTTGAAAAGAAAGAAAGAAAGAAAGAAAGAAAGGAGAGCAAAAGCAAGAAAGAAAGAAAGAAAGAAAATGGGAAAGCAAAAGAAAGAAAAAGAAGAAAGAAAGAAAATGGGAAAGAAAGAAAATGGGAAAGCAAAAGAAAGAAAGAAAGAAAGAAAGAAAGAAAGAAAATGGGAGAACAAAAGAAAGAAAGAAAGAAAGAAAGATGGGATATGCGTGAGCGTTTATAAATACATGTTTATATATACATGTCTCTGTCTCCTTGTCTCTCTCTCTCTCTCTCTATATATATATATATATATGAAGAGATCGTCCAAGAATTACATTATTTTAATATCGTGGCCAACGCTTGTACAACACGAATACCACTGTCTAAATCTTCATGATTATTATCCAGCAACAAGCCGAAGCAAGATAACCAGTAACCACATCAACCGCAGATGTTATATTAGAGTTTCCCTTCTCCAAGGTGGATTACTCGATAAAGAATAAGAGGTTCAAAACTCCCTTGGACAGTTCTTGCATTTCATCCAGCAACTTATCTAACCACCCTCAGCACCGAACAAACTTGGTGGGACTACCGGTTTAGTCACAAATGTTCCGCCTATAAAACAGGTAATATCGATTACATAGTACCGTTGCGCTTTTATCTACTTAAAGTTCTACCCAAAAAATTCCTGGATGATAAAGTTTTAGGAATGTAAACAGACTTGACCAGTTGGACCAGTTGGAATCATGCAGTTGAATATCAAACAGAGGCGGTGGGAATCTTCTTGTTATAGTGTCATTGTGTAACAAAGACTAGGCCAATGAGCCGGGTGTTATATAACCGGCTCATTGACCAAGTGGGTAGAGTGTTCACCAATGGTCTGGGAGACCTGGGTTCACTCCCAGGTCGCCTCATACCAAAGACTTTAAAAATGGTACTTGATACCTGCTTGCTTAACACTCAGCGATATAAGGTACGTATCAAGGGTAAAGTGGGGCAATCCAGGGAAAGAAGTAGCGCCATCCCCTACACCTCGGTGTAGTAGCTATTGAAAAGGTGGCCTTCTGGTCGCCCTCGACTATGGTCACCAACTTTACTTATTACTTATATAACATATGACATGGATTTTTGTTTCGTTCCTAGTGACCCCGTGTGCTTTGACAAGCTGTCATGTTGTGATTAGTTAACAGGAGGATGGCAGCGCGTCAGCGCAGTCGGGCCCAACAGGTGAGTAACCGGAAGGTGACCACGTGATATGAGAACCACGCAGGCAGACTTAGAAAGAGGCAGAGAATCGGGAGTCGAGCCAGGGATACACAGCCAATCAGAGGCGTTAGGTCGTCTCTGACGATACTGTTTGGCTCCCGGAAGAAGGTATGGGAAAATAAGAAGTCCCCTGTCTGCGTATATGTTTTTCCACCTGTCACTCAAACAACAACAAACTGTGGGCCCCTTTCGAGAATAAAATGAGAGATATATTTTTTTTAAAGAAGTGTGTTTCGTTCGTTCATTGAATTTCGTAAATCATGTATGAGACTATACAACACCGGCGAAACTTAAAATATAAGATTACTTGGACTCAACCAGGATAAAAGTAATTGCTAAATGATATACTTCATCAGAACGTTTAGACTTGATATCAAAGATGTCTCGAATGTACGTAAAAAATGTTAAACAGATCACAGTTTGGTACGAGGAAAGCTTAAACTCCGTGTTCGCAAAAAGAATCATGTGCTAGGAGAGAAAGTCCTAAAGTGTCTCAATGTTAATAAACTAAAACAATAATATGTCTATGGAAACTTAATTGAACGACATAATAGTTTGAACTTTGCTGGTACATGGGGAAAGTTTTGAGATGAAGTTTATTCCACTAACGTTGATGTACTTTCATTAGGAATGAGGAAACACAGAGATTAATTTGACGATAAAGAACCTGATGTTAACCAGTTACTTGAAAGAAAATCAGTATTTTATGTAAGTACGCGGTCGAATAAGCCGTTACACTAATCTTCTACCATGAAGGAATATACATAGTTCAAACGTAGGTTAGGACATGAACCGAGAAAGATGAAATTTGAATGGTGGTCAAAGTCTTTTTTTCTGAAATTCATAAAGCTTTCGATAAAATGATCTTTAATTGTTCTTCGGTTCTTAATCTACTAACTTCTTCCATTACTGCTCTGTAGACAAGAAACAATATCGCCATTATGAAAAAAAAAAACAACAGAAAAATCCTCCAGTGATAGAAGCAGCAGTAATAAAACGGAATTGAATGGCCTCTCTGTTGAACTGCTGAAAAAGAAACGTGAAAAATATTAAGTATACCATATTTTATCTGATCAGAGGGTGCTGGAATGGATCTTCTTTTACCAAATGTTTATTTTGATTGGAGCTTTAGTGTGTTTGTACAAAGGGAAAAGAGAAAAAGGAATTTGTAACAACTATGGGGAAATCATTTTTATAGATTTAGTTGGCGATGTTCTTTCTAGAGACTTGATGAATCGATTGCTTTAGAATACCTCTCCAGCAATCATTCAAGAATCAGAAAGTGGTTTTAGATCTGGCAAGGGAGCAACCGACATGATAATTTCGTTGAACAACGGGTTCCTCTGTGTCTGGTTTTTATTGGGTCGACAGGGATTCACTTTAGACGAAACTTGGAAAAATAGGGCGCCCTCCAATATTTGTGAACAAGTTCAAGTAGTTATACAGAATTATGAAGACGAGTGTTGTCATAAGTGATTGTTTATAAGATGAGATTCTAATTGATAACGGTATTAAGCAAGGAGAGATCTTGGCTTAAATACTATTCTTGATATATTTTTCTGTGATGCTGATTCATCTGTTTCAGCATTTTGAGAATGGTGTTCTTTTGGAATTCAGAATTACTGGAAGGATTTTCGATCGGAGAATATTCAACTTCAAGTCGAAGACTTTTCATACACTGATTAGAGAGTCCATTTTCGCAGACAATTTTGACTTTTTGGCCCGAAATGTGAATGACATGCAACATATTGTGTATCTATTCACACTCCCATGCATTGTATTTGGTTTTAAAATTAGCTTGACAAAATAAAAGTAATATTTACCCACATAAAATTTGAGCCGTATATAAAGTCAATTATAACCATTAATGCTACTAGTTTGGTTGTTGTTGAAACTTTTGCTTGTTTGGGAAGTACACTGACTAGTGATGGCTCTTTGAATGTTGAAATTCCACTAAACATTCCAAAGACATCTGTGGCCAATGGAATGCTTGAAAAGCAGTAATTGACTTATAGTGATATTACACATTAGACCAATATGTATATTTATGGGTCCTGTGTATTGAGTGGTCTTTCGTACTCATCAGAAACATAGACATTGCTTCGTAGGTATCGAAATATACTTGAACACTTTCATCTGAAGTCTTTGAGACGCATTCGAAACATCAGGTGGAATACCAAAACAGCTGACACAAAAATCCTTATAAGGACAGAAGACACAAACATTGAGTCTCATATCGTAATGACCCAAATTCGATGAGCAAGTCATGTTGAGTGCATTAGTGATAATAGACTATCGAAGCAATTTCTTTACGGTCAGGTGCATGCAGGCAAACGTCTGCAGCATAAACCTTGGAAAAGGTATAAAGATTGCCTAAAAAAGCAACCTTGTAAATATGAAAAAAGATGTCCTGACAGCTTTTAAAATCTGGCTCTGTAGAGAAATAAATGGAAATTCCGTGTGGATGATGGCTGTGCCAGTTTTGAGCGTACAAACCTCAAGCATCAAATCAGGAAGTTAAACGGTGGTTATGGTAATGAAAACATGAATGACTTGAGATGCCAAACATGCGGTGGGATTTTGCTCTCTAAGGCTGGATATGTCAATCATCGGAAGTCCCATGAGAGACAATCTATGCACACAGGTTTTCACACCAGGAAAACACAATGTGACTTGCACAATGGTTTCTTGTTTTAAGAGACATTCCACAAGCTGATCGAATCAATCTAGTGGTAGGGCTTCTTTTCTGTGTTACAATTACTTCAGACTTTGCGAATTTGCAGGAGGATTGATGAGACAGTAGGAAAGTGATGTGGGTCTGAGATTTTCTGGGATGGCAGTGATCTGTAAGAGATTATACTGTTGCCGTATATGTGCATGCGCGTGTGTGTCTTTAGATATAGGTGACTTTCAACAGTGTAGTAGCCTGAAAGCTACATATGCAAAACGTTGATTTTTAAGTGATGTCGTTCACCACCATTATACTTGTGCCTTGGGTCACACTAACCTAAGTTGTTCCTTAAAAAACACACAGCAAACATGCTAATACGCATAGACACGCATATACTCATACATACATCAAGATACATGTACCCACAAAAGCACACACACACACACACACACATATATATATATATATATATATATCACGCATATATATATATATATATATATATATATCAAATGAGGCAGAAGTAATAACGTATTACATACATCCCAATTACGTTTTACCCTTTAAAAGCGATCTCAGATTATTCAAAATGCTCCAAGAGAAAATTTCGGATAATCTTTATAAAAAGCTGAACCTTGTTCAGGAAATCTTGTATGATAAAAAAATAGCATAAAAACACTTAAAAAGAAACTTTTTTGCGCTTTTTTTATGGTGGGGGGAGGTGTGTACCGAAGCATATTTAAACCAAATACTTCAGGGCGTTGTTATCGTTTGATATTGTTTCATCCAAAAATTTATTTTCGAATAAAAAAATGAAACGAAAAAGAAAAAAAAATTCTTATCCTTCTATTTTCTAATCTTTTTTCTTTCGTTTTATTTTATCATTTCATTTTATCATCTAAACATAATTTTTGGGAATCCATATAACATAATAACATTGCCCTGAAGATGGTTTTAAAAAACGCTATGTAAACACTGGTATATTACTCACACATGAATAAATATATTCTTTGAATATAATTTTTTTTCATATTTTCACATGTATTTCTGCTTTATTTCCATTTTTCTCTAACATATATATATATATATATATATATATATCATAGAGGAACCGTCGGTGGTGAAAAACTATAAAGAATTCTTATTTGACATACAAAGTAAAAGATTTCTGAATTCATTTTTTATTAATGCACTAAATTCAAATTAATTATTCTTTTCATTTCGGGTAGACATGATATCGTGCAACC
This sequence comes from Sepioteuthis lessoniana, assembly GCA_963585895.1. Lineage (NCBI taxonomy): Eukaryota > Metazoa > Mollusca > Cephalopoda > Myopsida > Loliginidae > Sepioteuthis > Sepioteuthis lessoniana. The sequence goes on along the minus strand of OY757918.1, from coordinate 10,937,228 downwards.
TCGGTATTAAAACTTATCCCGATGTATTGATATATGATTAAGGTAATGATTAATTATATTGATTATTTTTCGTTATTTATATTTTATTATTTAGTTTAGAGAGGCTTTGAACAACTCGTTGTCTCTGGTTCATGTGTCGTAGTCGGACGGGGCGCTGGCACGCCCACGCGGAAAGGATATGACAATCATCATCTGTTATAATAAACAACCAGAAAGGAAATAGGGCTGGAGGGATTTGAGTGGGTGGTTGACGTTTTATCCGGACGGAATGAACCTGAGATTTGAGGATTTTAAAAAATACTTCAGTTGAGGTTCGACCGTTGAAGGTAGCAGTTGAGTTTTTGGAATCTGATGAGATCAGATCAGTTTGGGTCTCGACCTACAGAAATTAGTTGAGATCTTAGACACCACAAGATGCTCTGTGCGTGAGGGGTCAGCTTAGTATGGTTAGCATAGGCGTTTATGAATTGTATCTCTCTCTCCTCATGTCACCATGGACTGACAGCAACAAGAAATAAAACCGGTCGTGTCAGAGTCCGCTTGTATTATTATTATCATGGTTATACGACAGTATAGTCCACTTGCCGTGGATGCAGCTACACTCCTCATTTGATCTGAGATTTACAAAATTCTGACTCCTTTTGATGAATTTTTGATTAATTCTAATTGCATGTCAACTCAATGAGGGTTATTTTAAGTCTAGGGGTCAGCAATTGTGTTCATTGTACATTTATATTTACATTTTTATGTAATTTTCTCTTAAGAATATTTTTCACATGGTACAACTGAAGACGAATAATTTTTTGACAGACCACAGATGTGACCACAACAGATACTATCATTTCACATCAGAGTGGACCTGGAAGTAATTTCCATTTTTTTTTCGTCTTGCTTATGCCTTAGAAGTGTGTCCATGTGTTGAATAAAAAAAAGTGCTTTTAACATTATATTTTTGGGGAGGTTTGTTTGTTTGTTTGTTTGTTTGTTTGTTCTAGAAAATTCAAGTGAAAATCGATAGTTTCTTATTTTAAAAGATCCTCTCTGTTATAACCCGAGTAATAATGGGGATGTCATCGTGGTGTAAATGATAAAGCAATGGACTGCAGAATCTTAATAAGTGAGCTCGAAATCGAATCGCAATATTAGATTCACTTTCGGACAAATACCCTTGGAAAAGGTATAAACCTTCTTATCCTCCAAGCTTTTGGGTTAATAAGTACAACAACTGTTTTTTGAGAAGGATGGCTTTTGCATAAAATAACCTACTGTTTATTGTTTAGTGTGGGTCAATGAAACGGTACAAGCCTATTATAGTTTAGCAGGAATTATTTATAGACTCGCTGGTTGGATGCAGTTGGAGATCCGCCAATCTGTGAGCATACGAGGATCATTAAATAAGTTTCCAGACCATTTTCATATGGGCACTTTTATTGATAGTACACACATTCAACTCTAGTCCCATTCGAAGTAATCTCCTCCAGCTGCAATGTACTGGTTGTACCGTTCCAACAACCTCTGGAAGGCCCCATGGAAGTCCTCTTGTGTGAGCGTGTCAATGACCTTCGTCACAGCATCTTTCATCTCTTCAATTGTCTCATAACGACAGCCTGTGGGCTTAGCGTAGTCATGGGGCCTTCCAGAAGTTGTTGGAACGGTACAACAAGTGCATTGCAGCTGGAGGAGATTACTTTGTAGGGGACTAGAGTTTCATGGGTGTACTATTAATAAAAGTGCCAATATGAAAATAGTCTGGAAACTTATTTAATGATCTTCGTATATTTGATATATATGAATAAAGATGATTTGGCATTAAATCGCTTACAATAATTGATATGTCGTAAATCCAAACCCAACTCAACCAAAATCAGTCTTTTCTTTATACACAGTTAAAAGGTTTCTGTTTCACCCATGGATGAAACCCAATCAGGTACTACCACTCCAGGTAAGAGAGAAACAGGGAGAAATGAGAATGAAGGGATTCTTTGCATTTTCTAAATCTTCAGGACCACAGCCTTACCATCAGGTATTGTGTCATTGCAGGACACTCGTTAAGGTGGGTGTCTTACTTCACTGGAGAGATGCAGTCAGTGTATTCTACAGCTTCAGCCGACTGGGCCCGGGGTGAATAGCTGAGTATCATTTGAGTAAGTGTGAAATGTTGAGAAAAGTCGATACGTTGCCAATTTATTTTGGTCTCGACTCTATATGACGCTAAAATGCTGACGTGCGATTATTGTTTTTTTTATGTTTCCACTGTTGCCAGAATGTTGGGCGTCACTCTATATGTAATCTTAAGAGTGAATGAATGTTTTAACTTATTTGTTTAATATAATCCCACTGGTAATATAACAGGATACATAAAAAGCTGAGTGGTGTGATAGATAGATACATACATACATACATACATACACACTAGGGCTAACGTATCAGAGGATAGGCGGAAAAGTTCATTTCTCTGCTGTTTTGACCAATGGGATCCAAACACAGTAACACTAAACAAAAAAGTACTTGGCCCACACGAGGGACTATTTTGTAAAATAAACCTCATTTGGTCGCATTCCCATATTAATTGTTCAACCGTCTCTCGCATATAACTAAACAAAGAAATACCTGCCCATATCTATTAATCTCATTGAATATATATATATATATATATATATATATATATATATATATATAAATAAATTTTCTGATTTTTAATTTATTTTTAATTTCCTTAATTTTCCTATTTATCTTCTGAATACGAACTGTAACTCCTCATTCGCATCATATCTCTGGGACAATACAGAGCATGTAAAGAGTCATCCGACGAGACGGAGAATATACCAACAATATTCTCCGCCGAAATAAATTTATTATGACGACTTAACCGAGTTTGAGTCTCCATTTAATTGTACTATATACGCTCTGAATGTGAATTTTTTTATACCCTAGAGAATAAATAGGGAACTAACAATAGCCATACATTGAGCACTCTCATAGATTTATAGGATTACCCTCATATATTCTATGTAAAACGATAATCCACACCTACTGTCCTTGGACACTAACTGGATAATTTATATATATATATATATATATATATATATATATATATTCAGTGGGATAGATAGATAGATAGATATGTTAATCTCACTGACTATATATATATATATATATATATATATATTCAGTGAAATGAATATGTATGTGTGTGTGTGTGTGTGTGTGTGTGTGTGTGTGTGTGTGTGTGTGTGTGTGTGTAAAGAACGAAGAAATGTATGAATATATATACATGTACTTCAAATGTGTAAACATGTGTGTATGTGTAACACTTCGTACACACGCTCATACCAACACAAACACACACACACACAAATATACACACATAAATAAATAAATAAATAAATATATATATATATATATATATATATATATATATATATATATGGAGAAAAAGAGAGGGAAAGAGAAAAAGAGAGGGTAAGAGAAAGACAGAGAGAGAGCTAAACAATCAGTTTTGATTTAGACCCGTCTTTATTTACTCTCTTTCTCTCTCACTGCATCATCTTACTCGGATTCTAACTTATTTCTTGCCCGTATATTTAGCTAAATAAATCCTGTTTAACGTGTTAATAATTCCATACAAACATAAAATACATTGCATTACCATGTAGACCCCTGTAGACCCGCTGGTAAGTAAAAATAGTTATTGCGACCCTCTCCTCACCAGACCGTTACAGTAAAGACTTTTTTTTTCTATTTGATGTTTAAACACACGCGCATGCGCGCATGTCCACATATTTATGCACCATATTAAATTAACTCAAATTGAAGTCTGTGTTGGTGCCTTGCTGCTAAATGAAATAATCTGTCAATGTCACATAAATATTTAATCAAGAAGCAAAGACTGGGATTAGACGTCTGGAAAGGTTGTTAATGTAGTCAGATAATGTTTGTGACGAATGTTGCTTGTTGCAAAAAGAGAGGGAAGGCAAATGTTTGGAATGAGAATCCAAAGTGTTACTTAAAACGCCTTGAGTGATTATGGCGCCAAAAAAAAAGGACATGTGACTTTTTCTTTTTTTTTATGTTTTTATTTTTTCATTTAAAACCATTCACTGAGAAAATTTTTCTTTGCTTTTTGCTATTTTAATGGCTTATTTGGTTCACACTGGTTCGTTAGACCGCGTTTGAAGATATTATTTTTTTCAAAAAAAGAAAAAAAGAAAAGAAAAAGAAGAAATTGCCTACTTTTGAATGAAAGCATTTTGAAATGTCAAAATCTTCCATTTTTTTTAAATAAAAATAAATTACTCTCTCTCTCTCTCTCTCTCTCTCTCTCTCTCTCTCTCTCTCTCTCTGTTTCTCTATATATATATATATACAACTCTCTCTCTCTCTCTTTCTCTCTCTCTCTCTCTCTCTCTTTCTCTCTCTCTCAATATATATATAGAGAGAGTGACAGAGACTAATTTATTGTTATTTAAAGAACTGAAATCTTTTGACATATATATATATATATATATATATATATATATATGTACGTGTGTGTCGACGATGTTGAGAGCTCTTTATCCATAAATATAGCAAACTAATATATATGTATATATATATATATATATATATATTTCTTAGAATGTTCGGACTATTGACCTCATCTTTATTATTATAATCGGAACGTTTCGACTGATATGTTTTTGGCCTTCTTCAGGTGTTTCATGTCAAACTCATGAGTCCACAAAGAATCTCGAACTGAACCCTTTATTTGAACCTCAGGTGTAGACTGTTCAGTTCGAAATTCTGTGTGGACTCACGATTTCGACAGAAAACACCTAAAGAAAGCCAAAGGACATATCGGCCGAAATGTTCTGATTATAACAATAAAGATGAGGTCAATAGTCCGAATATTCTAAGTAATAATAATCATCAAGCTTCATCTCAGAAATTCTGACTATATATATGTCATCATCGTGTCGTGCCGCTAGCACGGATATCCTTGACCCTCTCTCGCTACTTCTCCCTATCGTTCATCGCCTTTGGCGAGTCCTCAGGGCTACATTCTGTATCCTCACATAGTTGCTGTATGTACGTTCGAGCTGGTCGTCCTGCTCTTGCTCGGCTATATGTGTGGGTCCATAGGAGTACATCACTTATGAGCTCGTCCCTGCATGTCTGGTTCGTCTAACTTGGATGGTTTTCGTGATGAGAAGCAGGTGGCCGTATAATTAGTGGTTTATTGGGTGTTGTTGCCAGGACTTATTCAATATTGCTCGCAACATTCTGGTGTAATTGCCGTCTTGCTTCTCCAGCCGTTTTGTTAGCGTCCAAGTGGTGCATCCATACAGCAGTATCGACACGACCGCTGCTTGGAAGAAACTGCGTTTCATTTTATCGGTCATGTCTGATTTCCATATCATCGATAGCTTATCGATAGATGTCACTGCCTTCGTTAGCCGCGTGTCGATGTCCTTTTCGGTTGATGAGACACTGCTTGCTAGGTAGGTGAATTTGTCAACCAGTTTCAAAGAGGTTCCGTCTAGTGTGGAAATGTCGCCTGTTTGATTAAAGCACATGTATTCAGTTTTGTGCGCATTGATATGAAGGCAAATGCCTGCGGCGGCTCGTTCCAAACTATGCAGTTCTGTTTCGGCTTGGTTGGGAAAAGTGTATAAATCAAACACTTACAACGGTTTTAGTTGTAATATTTCGTTCTTTATTCAAGGAAGAACTTCTTAGTTGGAAGAAGTTCTTCCTTGAATAAAGAGGCACCTCTGGTGGTGTAATGGTTAACAAGCTAGATTAGCAAACCATCACGAGTGAGTTCGAGTTTCATTGGGTGCTCCATTCATTCGGCCTTGTGCAAAATCGAAGCAAAGAACTTCGTTAATTACTTCTTCCTTTAATAAAGAACAAAATATTACTACTAAAACCGTTTTAAGTGTCTGATTTATACACTTTTCCACTCATTTTTATCATCTTGTAAGATTTAACAAAATCAACCATTTCTCTCTCTCTCTCTCTCTATATATATATATATATATAATGCAAACATTATTTATTTATATGGATGTATATAGAATGTATGTACATACATACATACATACATACTATGTATGTATGTATAGTTATATTTATCACTTTCGGGTAAATACCATTGGAAAAGGTATGAACCCCCTTATCCTCCCAGCTATGGGTTAAATAGTACCACTATTGTTCTTCTAGGAGAATGGCTTTGGCATTAAATGACCTACAAAGGTTGTTATGCCATTAAACAAAGAAACCAAACCAAACCAAACCAAACTATATGTATATACATGTATGCAGCTACTTATGTATGTCAGGCACAACATACGTGAACATACATTTGGACATGGGTATATATATATATATATATATATACATATATATATATGTGTGTGTGTGTGTGTGTGTGTGTGTGTTTACCTAACCACTTAACCAGGAGCAAGTTTTATATAGAATGAAACTGTTTTGAAGTTAGAGTTTTACTTCTAGACTAAGTCCAAATGTAATATAATGGCCGAGGGATTTCGGTTTATGCCTTTGGGTTTAGTTAGGCTGAGAACCTTTCGGATCAGCACATGGGTTAGTTAGGTGCAACATTAACACAGGTGGGAGATTTTGAAAAAGTCAGTTAGTTGAGATGAGACCTGCCTCGGGGGAAGTCGGTTGGTTTTTGCTTGCTCGCGGAGACCTTTGTGGCGGGTACCACACGCGTTGGTGGGGGGGGGGGCAGATGAAAAACCTAGAATAGAAAGTGGTGCCTCTCTCTCCTTATGTCGAAAAACCTTTAAACTCAAAGGTAATAAAAAGTTTCGTACCTGAACAAAGAAGTCGTACGTGGTTTTCGAATTTCGAGATTCCTACGTTCTATCTTTATGGACATTCGATGTACGTTTCACACATAGCCATATCATGGCTATAGTGCAATGGTTCGAGACAGGACGTTCAGTTCAACCAAAGTTAAAGACAAAGGAATTGGTACACAAAGAAACTAGCCTGGTCTACTACTTAACTTTTGCAGGAGGGATTATAGTCACATTTTTGCCTTTCCTAAGGGTATTATCACGAAGAGAAACGCAAAAAAAATATTGTCAATGATTTGAATAAAGAGTGCTGAATATTGATAATAATATATATTTACTAATCTAATATCTACTAGCATTCACGGTTACCAGAAAAAAAGAAAAAAACGAAAAAAAAAAAACGCCAGGAACAAGAGATAAAAATATCTCGAATCATCACCCGGGGGAAAAAGAAAAAATATTATAGGACAAAAAGAAAGAAAAGGCCAACCCCGTCACACCACTTGAAAAAAATCAAGAGATATGCAGTTAGTTGGTCAAAAGAAAACTAAAACCTTCCGTAAACACTGCAATGCTACAATTACAAGAGTGCTCAACACGAGTGGAGCCAATTATAAAATTAACTTAAATCGCGAGTCGGAAATCTCCTACTAAAGTTTCACCTTAACGGATCATCAGGAAGTCTAATCCTGATGATCCGTTAAGGTGAAACTTTAGTAGGAAATTTCCGACTCGCGATTTAAGTTAATTTGATAATAATACATATGTAGATCAGAGTGAGAATAGCGTAGACAGCAGAGCCTGGTGACTGTTAGCTACTCACCTATACGATCATCTTCGTTTGATTACAACATAGGGGAGAAACTTACAGTCATCAAGCGGCATTTTCTTTGTGTCTACGCTATTCTAATATATATATATATATATATATATATATATATATATATATATATATATATATATATATATTGTGTCGTTACGTGATCATGAATATGCATAAATGTTATATTTCGCTAAGTACAAAGCAACTTTGTTTTCGATACAAAAAGTTTCATACAGCAGTTCTCATCCGAAACACAAGACAAAGATTAAGAATTTATCATATTTACCCAACCGTTTGGGCAGGATATGACACAAAGTCAATTTTTAAGCGGAGTTTAGCAGGTTTGAATTCAGAGTTTTCTTTCTCCTAGACTAGTTGACTAACAGTTGTGTTCTGCTTAAATGAACACTGGTAGTAGTAATAAAAAGACAAACCACGATATGTGAGGAAATAGAGTTATATTAACAGGAAAGAGTATTTACAAGAGAGAAACTGTTAGTAATAAGAACATAGGATTAGTGGATAGAGTAATGACATACTTCAACAATAGAATTGGCTTCGTTATAAGGAACGGCTGTTCACCTTCTGGTCTCAGACTCTTAGACTGTTGGCATTAGTAGCTATTGCCATATATGGCAGATGGACCAGCTCATTGTGTCGAAAGGGTAGGTGATACCCAACACTAAACAAGGCTGAAGAACCCATTCAGCCCTACTATTTGGAGGGAGAATAATTGGATTCATACCTTTCCTAAGGGTATTAGTGCTATGTGAAATGCAATCAGTCTGGTCCAGGATTTGAACTTGTGTCTCCGTGTCCATTTCCTACGACGATAACCATTACACCACGGGCACCTCCATAAAGATTAAGATTTATTATGTCATAGAAATGCTATCAGATTTGAGTGGTTGACGGAAGAAAATACCCACTGCGCTCTGAACTCCCCAACTATGAACTAACTTCCCAAAGTTTTCTGCTTATGTAATATCTCTTAATGAATCAATTCACTAATTATGTTAGAACACGTGTCTTAAACTTTTATCTAATCTAAGTTAATCATATCCTAAGCCTGGTGGCAGACTATTTACTTTTTAATATCCGGCCTATAACACGATTTCAAAACAAAACTCCATTATGTCATCCTAAACAAAACTATATTATGTCATCCTACGTGATTTCTAAAACAACCTGTCAACTTGATATCTTACCACCCGTGCGACAATTGCACCATTTGACCTACGCATTTGACCTACTTCCGTTCAAAGATTTTAGATCATTTACAAATTTTTAATATAAATAAAATAATTAACTCATATAATCAATTATCACCCTTAATCATATTACTATATTTGCGTATATACATGAACATGTATATTCATACATGTAAATATATATATATAAATACATATATATATATATATATATACCAACGTACACACAGAGACCTTCATAGGCATATATATATATATATATATATATGTATGTATACACACACACATACACATGCAACAAAATTGTAACAAAAGTAACAAATAATGACACGCCGATAATGCATTTTCATATGAAATTCACAAAAATTAAAGCCAAGCCAAGAAAATCTCGTGGAGGCAAAAGATTCTTAACAGGGGGTATGTGGTAATGATTCTTCTGGCCCCAAATCATGTCTAACTAAGCCAGTAGCCGATACTATGTCCAACCAATTCATTTCCTTCCTCAACTAAAGTTCATGACCTCTTTTCAAATGGCCGAGAATTATATTCAAAAGGAAAACCCGACAAACTTTCTTTCATCAATGAGACACGCTGTCGCCACAATCATAAAACCCGCTATAAACTTAATGTAAGTAAGAACGACTTATTTACGGACTCTGATAACATTTAAACTTTATTTTCCAAAAGGCCATTTACACATCATGTATTTTGTTTTTCATATTCTATTATATGCATATTAAATTGTTTGTTATTTAATGTTCGTTGTGTTCTATTCCATTTCTTTTGCGCAATTGTAATGTTTTGTGTTGTATTTGTGGTGGGAATAATTTAGAGAGCAATCTACTTAAAATAACCAAATTACATACTCCCCCAAAAATTGGTGACCTTCCGACGGGTGAAAGCACGCAACCACACATAAAAACAAAAACAGCTCTCATTTTAAAAAACAGCACAAAAAATTATTACAACGCGTAAAAATGGAAAACAGCGACATTGAACCCACAACAGCAACAATATCAGCCAGCATTCCCAGCTACAACCCAACTAACATACCAGTATGGTTTTCGCAGCTAAATGAATTTTTTAGCGCTAAAAAAATTACATCGCAAACCTCAAAGTATGCATACGTCGTGGAAAAACTTCCCACCGACGTGGCGGCAGAAGTGGTCGATTTGCTAGACCATATGCCTGAAGACAAACCATATGATACGCTAAAGAACGCCATTATTAAACGTATGGGTACATCTGATGGAAAAAAGTTACATGATCTATTTAACAATTTGACCCTTGGACATATGACACCCTCACAACTCTTGAGGAAAATAAAATCTCTGTTAGGAAGCAACACCATGTCCGAGACAGTGTTAAAAAAACTATGGACGGACAAACTCCACACTCATACAACACAAATACTCGCATCACTTCCTGAAGATTTAGACTTGGAGAGAGTATCGGAAATAGCTGATAGAATACACAAAAATAACCAAAACCAGAACGTTTACGCCACATCATACAACTCAACAAATGACGCAACACCAAGGAATACACCAACGCCAACAAACACAACATCACAAACAACCACGCCAGACATGTTAACTGAGCTGCTACAGGGCATGGAAAATTTATCCCTGCAAGTCCAAAATTTGGTGAAGCTCAAAGCATCCCAACATTCCCGTCCTGACAGAACCTCCTCACAGAACAGAAGACGAAATAGGTCGAACTCACCTCCCAGAAGGCGACGCACCTTTGATACCTGTTGGTATCATTTCAAATTTGGATGTGAGGCAAGGAAGTGCATAAAACCATGCAACTTCCATTCGACCACACCAACATCAACACAGAATCAGGGAAACGGTTACACCGGCAGCAAGTAAAGACGACATTAGCTGCTGGTTTAAAACTAGGAAGTCGTCTATTTTACATCCGGGACAAAGATACCGGATATTTATTTTTAGTCGACACCGGCGCACAAATAAGCGTTATTCCACCGGATCCCAAGAAAAAACACCAACCATCTTCATTCACACTGCAAGCGGCAAATGGATCAAGAATTGAAACCTACGGAGAGATAGCACTAACGCTCAATTTGGGTTTACGTCGATCTTTTCCGTGGATTTTCACCATAGCCCAAGTCAAAACACCTATTCTTGGAGCTGATTTTTTGTCCCATTTTAACGTTTCTGTGAACATGGCTACGCGATCTCTCGTCGATTGCAACACCGAACTGACGGCTAAGGGAATCACCTCAATCTACCGGTCAACTGGAATTTGTGATTACAAGAGTTGATCACTAAATTTCCAACACTCACTACGCCCTTTAAACATTCTGATGAAGTTCGTCATACAGCTAAACATTATATCACAACCTCTGGACCACCTACACATGCATCACCACGCAGACTACATCCAGAGAAATATAAAGCAGCAAAAGACGAATTTCAGCACATGTTACAATTAGGAATCATACGCCCTTCTAGTAGTCCATACTCTTTACCCCTACATATGGTTCAAAAGCCAGAAACAGGCGCATGGCGACCTTGTGGGGATTTCAGGAACCTCAACGCAAAAACAGTTCCTGATAGGTATCCAATCCCACATCTACACGATTTCGCCATGGGCTTGCAAGGAACCAAGATTTTCACAAAACTGGATTTGGTTAAGGCTTACTACCAAATTCCAGTAGCAGAGGAAGATATAAAAAAAACAGCTATTACAACTCCTTTCGGACTTTTCGAATTCACCAGAATGCCATTTGGATTACGTAATGCCGCCCAAACTTTCCAGAGACTCATTGACGAGGTATTGAGAGGGTTACCGTTTGCTTTTGCCTATATCGACCATGTCCTAATTGCTAGCTGTGACATCAAGGAACATCAAGACCACTTGTTACAAGTTTTCGAGAGACTAACACATTTCGGCTTGAAAATCAACTTAAGCAAATGTGAGTTTGCTGTCTCGCCATTAAACTTCTTAGGCCATATGATAGACGAATAGGGAATCACACCTGTCCCAGAAAAAGTGACGGCTATACAAAATTTCCCTCAACCAACATCACTGCGACAACTTCGGAGATTTCTCGGTTTGGTAAATTACTACCGTAGATTTATTCCAGGTTGTTCCAGAATATTAAACCCACTCACAAACATGTTGCAACAGTAGAAAAATAAAAACGCGAAAATTCAAATTGAAGGAGAAGCTTTAACTGCTTTTCACAATGCTAAAAAAGCATTAGCAGATTTTACCAAGCTCTCCTACATCTCTAATGACAACACTAGTACACTTTCTCTAACAACAGACGCTTCAGGAGACTCAATTGGACCAGTCTTACAGCAAAAACAAAATGGCTTGGAAAAACCAATATCCTTTTTCTCAGTGAAATTGAACACCGCACAGCGAAAATACAGCACCTTCTCAAGGGAGTTACTGGCAATTTACTTATCAATAAGGCACTTTCGTCACTTACTCGAAGGACGAGATTTCACCGTTTTCACTGATTACAAACCACTCACTTATGCCTTTCATGTAAATACCGAGAAATATACGCCCAGAGATACTCGACAACTGGACTATATCTCGCAATTTACCCCGGATATCCAATACATAAAAGGCTCAGACAATATTGTGGCAGACACACTCTCAAGCTCCACAATACAGTCTATTGATTCGGTAGATCTCACCTTCGAGCTCATTGCAGATGAGCAACGAAAAGATGCCACATTAGACAAACTAAAGGACACTTCCCTACAGCTGAAGGAATATCCTGTCCCATTTGGAACAAAAACAATACTTTGCGATGTTAAAACAGGTCACTCAAGATCTTATATACCACCATCACTTAGAAAAAGGTTATTTACACATTTCCACAACCTTTCACATCCTGGACGCCGAGCAACCACAAAATTTATTAGCAACCGTTTTGTTTGGCCCAATATGCACATTGACATAAAAAACTGGACTCAAACCTGCTTGAGTTGTCAGAAGACCAAAACAAACAGACACACAAAGTCTCCTCCAGGACAATTCAAAAAACCAGATGGTAGGTTCACAAACCTACACATCGATATTGTCGGACCATTGCCAATAGCAAATGACTGTCAATATATACTCACCATCATTGACAGATTTACAAGATGGCCTGTTGCCGTCCCACTTAGAGATATATCAGCAGAGACTATCTCTAAAACCATATTACGAGAATGGATCTCAGTCTTTGGTTGTCCTTCAGTAATAACAACAGACAGAGGCTCCCAATTTCAATCAACGCTTTTCGATGAGTTTACAAAGTTATTGGGAGTCAAACATATAAAAACAAAAGCATATCACCCCTGCGCAAATGGATTAATTGAAAGATTCCATAGACAACTTAAAACAGCTTTAACAGCTAACAACAACTCCAAAACATGGTTTGATAATTTGCCTCTTGTTTTATTATCAATAAGGAATGTTATCAAAGAAGATCTGGGATGTACAGCTTCCGAAATGGTTTTTGGAACATCCTTAACATTGCCAGGTCAATTTTGTGAAAAGAACATTTCCTTACAACCTACAACAACATTTGTCAAAAATTTTAAACAGAAAATGAACAATTTAGTTTACACACCCACAAGAACACAAACAAAAGAACTTTACACACCAAAAGACCTTCACGACTGCAAATACGTTTTTATTCGAAATGATGCAGTCAAAAAACCCTTATGTCCTACTTACTCCGGACCTTTCCAGGTAGTTGAACGACACCCCAAATATTTTAAGCTTGCCATAAAAGGCAAATTTGATACTGTCTTCAGAGACAGACTAAAACCGGCGTACTTGGACTTACCAATAACGGAAAATACGACCGAACAACCTACACCTACAAAAACCCCATTATCCAAATCAACCTCCACACCGACAAATACACCTGCAAACATCACCACAAAATCTGGAAGAAAGGTACATTGGCCGAAACATTTTAAGACTTATATTACATATTAATAAATACTTTCAATATTTATCAATCTGCGGTGGGGTATATAGGATACACATTTTTTCTAGTCTTAAAATAAGCAATAAAAACATACTTAAGAACATTCTAGAAATTTAGGATCAAAACCGCATTAGCATTTAAATTACATTTTTATACTTTTCAACCAATCAGCTAAAAACATGGAATAGAACATTCTAGAAAATTAGGATCGGCAGTGAACCTACAGAAAATATTTAGGCTCGAAAATAAAATAGTAAAATACAAATCTGATTGGTCAATAAATGTCTACGTGCCAAGATTTTAGGATGATTCTTTGATCCACCTGTAGGATATAAATAACACAGAGTTAGGAAGCCAGACACACAAGACACAAGCTTACACACAAACGAAGACACAGACGAACACAAGCCACTAAGCCAGTAGCCGATACTATGTCCAACCAATTCATTTCCTTCCTCAACTAAAGTTCATGACCTCTTTTCAAATGGCCGAGAATTATATTCAAAAGGAAAACCCGACAAACTTTCTTTCATCAACGAGACACGCTGTCGCCACAATCATAAAACCCGCTATAAACTTAATGTAAGTAAGAACGACTTATTTATGGACTCTGATAACATGAACATACACACATCTTTCAACAAATTTATTCTCTTCTTCAAACTTTATTTTTCAAAAGGCCATTTACACATCATGTATTTTGTTTTTCATATTCTGTTATATGCATATTAAATTGTTTGTTATTTAATGTTCGTTGTGTTCTATTCCATTTCTTTTGTGCGATTGTAATGTTTTGTGTTGTATTTGTGGTGGGAATAATTTAGAGAGCAATCTACTTAAAATAACCAAATTACATACTCCCCTCACAACCTTTCTTCTTTTTTGATACAATATTAAGATATATTAACTCTTTAACTAAAATCATATTTTCTTACAAAAAAACACAGACAGTTACAATCGTTATTTTTCTACAAACTTTTCACTCAAGTAAAAAAAATAAAATTTATTGATTTTGTACAACTAATTTTTGTTTAACTTTTTACACACTTTGTAATATAATTAGGAATTTTAATTATTTAATTAGGAATTTTAATTATTCAGGTTTTAGAGATAATTTGTGAGTTAGCTATAAACTTTGAGATTCGTAGTTGCAGGTTTTTGATTTCTAAAGGTCATGACTTGCATAGACCTCATTTTGCTTTAACATGTCACCTTCTGTCAAAATAAGAAATTGACAGTTTTTTTTAAATCATCTGTAAGCGAAATATTATAGATAAACCTTTGGATAAGTGTCAATTAGCTACGACATGTCACTAAAAAGTTAAAGTGATTATGTGTGATTAAAAGATTAATAAAGATAATAATGAGAAGAAAATATATAAGATGCCTAAGACACAAGGGGATGGGAGGAGGCGAGTTGGAAGAGTCAAAAGTTAGGGTCAGTTGCAGTCAGAGACAGAGCCGAGACAGACGGAAGGAGGGGTGAAGAAGAAATGTCAAAGTCTGTGGTTGCCCATTTTGTCTACCAAGGGTTATCGTTTTTGTCGTCTTATTAGACTCAAATAATTCGTTTTGCCTTTCTCTCTCATTTCGCAGCCACTTCTGTAAAAACAGTACGAGCAATAAATTTTTGTATCATAAAACAACTGAGTCGTTTTGTATTTATGATGTTTTATAACTTTTAACATGACCGGTAACGCTACAACTTTTCAGCTATATACGAGGATCATTAAATAGGTTTCCAGACTTTTTTCGTATGGGCACTTTTATTGATAGTATACACATGAAACACTAGTCCCCTTCGAAGTAATCTCCTCCGGCTGCAATGAACTTGTTCTACCGTTCCAACAACTTCTGCAAGGCCCCATGGAAGTCCTCTAGTGTGCGCGTGTCAATGAACATCGTCACAGCCTCTTTCATCCCCTAAATTGTCTCATAACGAACGACAACCGCTGAGCTTAGGGAATAAAAAAAAGTCACAGGAAGCAAGGTCTGGACTATAAAGAGGATGAGGAACAGTCTTGATGCCCATCTTGGTCAAATAGTCAGTGACAAGGATGGAGTTGTGGACGGGTGCATTGTCCTGGTGGAAATGCCACTGAGCCGATTTGAAGATTGCTAGCCTCTTCCGGTGGAATCTATTACTGAACTCCCTTAAAACCTCAACATAGTAACCCTAACCCTAACTCTAACCGTTTGGCCAATCAACTGTGGTGTATTGACTTCCTTACTCCTCCCATACCTCTCATCATCCCTCACAGACTCTCTGCCTTCCTTGAATCTCTTATGCCACTCAAATGCTGATGCTCAATTGATGTAAGATGCAGCCTGAAACATTCCATACTTTTCTCTGGCATTTTTTCCAAGTTTAAAACAATTTTATTGCATATCGTTCTTGTAAAGTGTCCTCACGTCCAGATTGCATTTTTGAAATTCACCAGCTGTGACAATCAGGCTTTAGTAGGGTGTACTCCGATTCCTGCTGTAGCTGTTCATTGTACCTGAAATCATAAAAATTGGTCAGTCATCTTATAAGATGTATAGCAATAACATAGTGAATTTCCAAGAGTCTACGACAATTTTAAATGCCAGTACAAAAAAAGTTTAGAAACTTATTAAAGGCACCACGTATATATAGAGAGACAGACAGATAGACAGACAAAGACAGAGAAATTGTATTTGGGCACCAAACTTTCTTTGATGACAAATGCTTTTCTTTGTGCGAGCACAAGTGAGATTAAAGTGTACGAAAGAACAGTCCAAGAAGTTTTTTTTTCTGTTCCTAGCACTTTCGACTAATTCATTTTAAACTGGGTGTTCTTGGAATTTCCTATATCAACGTATTATTTCGTATATCAAAATGTATATTGATGTGTAAGAAGTTTGTTTTTTTTTGTTCGTTTGTTTAATGGCATATCAACCTTTGTAGGTTATTTAACGCCAAAGCCATCTTTCGAGAAGAACAGAGGTGGTACTATTTAACCCATAGCTGGGCGGATAAGAGGATTCATACCTTTCCCAAGAGTATTTTGCCCGAAAGTGAACGTAATAACGCGACTGGAATACGAACTCACTTTCTACGATTCCGCAGTCCATCGCTTGAACCATTACACCACAAGGACACCCCCTTGATGTGTAAGAAGAATTGCAAGAGAAAAAACTTAAGGATACACCGGAAGCAATCAAAAACTTAATAAAGACAAAAATGGAAATAAATCAACTGTAAGGATCCTTCGAGCGACAGACTGTGGAAATTGTGCATGAGATCAGCTAGCATGGCTAGGAAGTAGAATCTTCAGAGAGTGAATGAATCTATTTTCATAACAGCACAAACATAATGCCATAACGATTGTCAAAGTAAAAAAAAATGGTGATATACAGAATAATGGCAAGTATAGAATAAGTGGTGACAAAGATTAAAAAAATTGAATTACATAATAAGTGAATGCAGCAAACGGGCCCAAAAGGAATGCAAAATCGGAGATGTCTGTGTTCGAGTCTGAAATGGTGGATATTGACTTGAAGACCCTTTTTGACACCTCTCGCTGTAACGGCAGATGTCAGACAAAATGACAAGAAATGTACCTTATTCCAAAAGTAAAAAGGACGCTGATGTTTCTTGAAGGAGGCGTGTCCATGTGCACTGAGGCTGAAGGAGGAGTGACCACGAGAATTTGCGCATGTAAAAAGGCTGGAGAGGAGCGTGGCCATATTAATAGCGTGGGTGTCCGGGATGTTATATAGCCAGAAATATCTTGATCCGGAGGAGAAAAAGGTTCACCGAATGTTGACCACTGTACGTGCAACTCAAACGTCTTCAACTCTTTTTTTCTCTCTACTCATCCGTTCATTTTGGCGATATTCGAGTGTTGTTGCATGTCGCATGTTAAACAACATTTGACAATGCTAATGAATGGTACATGTACAAACTAGAATCATTCCAAGAAAATGAGACCCTATAAAATTTTCTGAGAATTTAAGATACAATCTCGGCCAGAAGATCAGACTTACTGTTAATTGCTAAAAAGGCAAGAATTTTTCATAAGGTAAATTTTGCTGTGTTAGCTGATCATAGAGTTAAATATAAAAGAAATCGAAAATAATAATACTAAGACCTTGCTAGAGAGTTGAAAATGTTATGCAACACGAAGGTGACGGTATCAGCTGTAGCTGGTGCTCTTGGAACTGTTCCTAGTAACTTAGAAAAGAGCCTGGAGGAAGCGGAAATAAAAAAAAAAAGGACTGAGGTTATCTAGACCACAACACTGCTAAAATCAGCCAGTATACTTATAAAAGTCTTGGAGATCTGAGGAAATTTATTATCTGTTAGAATCCAGTGAAAAACCAGCAATTAGAGCTGGTAGGGAAAATTCGCAAGGAGTAAAATAATAATAAAGTTCTTCATAAAAGGTTTCACTAGTTTCTGATGTTTTTAGAAGTTTTCATTCTGGAATCAATTTACCAATTTTCTTTTCTTTTCTTTTCTTTTTAACTTTGTGTATTTTTTAAATTTTAATTTGATTTTATAACTTATGTATTTCAATGGTTGAGAAGTTGAAGTCATTAATGGAAAATACTTTTATTATGTTTTAAACAGTAGAAAAAAATTGGAAAAATTAAAGCTGAGAAAAAAATAAAAACGCCAAAGAAAGAATCTGCAGCATCTGAAGAAGAAGAAGAAGAAGAAGAAGAAGAAGAAGAAGAAGAAGAAGAAGAAGTTTTTAATCAAACATCAGTATTTATAAGGCATTAGAAATTGAAGAAGCATACAAAGAAATAGAAGGAGAATATGAATATCAATTCGAGCTGGTCTCTCAAGGTCAATATATTTACCGCAACCATTCGTCTGTGTCCAAACTAGGCCAGTGTCTCAGATTCTAATTGAATACTCAATAATAATGTCCAAGTCAGGGAGTGTCTTTCATTAAATAATGTCTGAAATGTTTATCTGAGAGCAAATAATAATTCTACCGATTGTTCGGATTAATATCTCCACAAATGGAATTACAATAAAGTAAAATTTGCTTAAGATTTCTTGTAAATTCACATGATTTTTCAACTATCAACATTTTCTTCCAATGTTTCCAGAAATACCAAATTCCTTTTGCGATAAAATCTTCAAAGATGAAAATATCCAATGCTAATTTAGAAGTCTTCATTCTCAGCTTAAAAGAAAAACTATTTAATTTTTTAAATTAAATATTTTCTATAAAAGAAATTGAATGTTTAATAGACTCGTTTGAAAGATAATTTTCTTTGAATTTTAATTCACTGTTTTCTTTCTTTTTTTTATCTCAATGCAAAAGAAATATTTTATACCAGCAGATACTCCCTGTATTGCCTGATATAAAAGACCAAACAAGTAACACAATGTTCAATACACACGAACTAATCAGTCGTTTATCTAATGTATTTACCCAACCTCTCCGAATTTAACAGAATGTGACTCAATGTCAGTTTTTTAAGCAGAGGTTTAAAATGTGTGACTTATTGAATGTAGTACAGAGAATAAACATTTGAATTAAAAAAATGACTGCGATCAAATCTTGAATCAATTTATTGTTCGGCATCAAATACAAAAACTGCTTTCTCCTTGATGGTAACGTCAAATCAAACACTCCACATGAGACGGGATGTTTTATATAGAAGATTTACGTGGGGCCTTCAATAGGTTTCCAGACTTTGTTGTACACGCTTTTAAAATTGTCATAGACTCTTGGAAATTCACTATGTTATTGCTATACATCTTATGAGATGACTGACCAATTTTTATGATTTCAGCTTCAATGAACAGCTACAGCAGAAATTGGAATACACCCTACTAAAGCCTGATCGTCACAGTTGGTGAATTTCAAAAATGCAATCTGAGACTTTAGAAGTACGATATGCAATAAAATGCTGTATTAAATTTGGAAAAAATGCCAAGAAACGTATAGAATACTTCAGACTGCATTTCGACCATCTTGCATGAATCGAGCATCGGTTTTTGAGTGGCATAAGAGATTCAACGGAGGCAGGGAGTCTGTGAGGGATGATGAGAGGTGTGGTAGGAGTAAAAAAGTCAATAGACCTGAGTTGATTGGCCAAAGGGTTAGGGTTAGGGTTCCTATGTTGAGGTTCCTCTGTGCAGCTTTCAAATCAAATACAGAGTGAAGTAATGTACAACGTGTTATCGCACTAATTACCACGATACTACCAAACAGAGTGGGTCTATAGCACGGCTTGAATTGCTTCGGTCACGTGATATACGTGATATATCCTTCTAGTTTGAAACAATTCCTATCATATAAACATGTAAAAGAAACAACACAAATCATTTGATTATTTACTTACAATGTACACAATTTCCTAATCTCTTGGCATAAAAGAGTCCCAAACGGGTTGACATGCCGTTAAAATCAAGCAATTATTTCTTTTGGTGGACTATTCTACGGAAGTAGATTTAGTTCTTTCAACATCTAAGCTCGTTTTATTGATGACAAGAAATGTTTTTTTTAAAGAATTGTTAAACAATCTTCTCTTGTTTTCGTGGGAAAATATATTTGGACTTCTTAATACAAACTAGAATCTAACATCTTCTGTGTTATAAGAAACCAGCAGAAAAATTGTTTTTAGAATAAACAATATCTGTGATTTTCTCTGGATTTTGGTAGATTGGATTTATTTGAATTCAGTTTGTATAGGACGGACTGTTGTCCTCATCAGCGATATTCTTTATTCAAAATGTTTCGTCCGTATCGCCTCCAGCCTTCCTTGACGGTGGAATCGTTGCTGTCAATTGTCCATTGTGAAGTTCCGTATAAATGCATAGAATTTTGTCCATGATTGATCAGTCATTTTGTTTCAATTTCCTTCTTTCTTTCTTTCTTTTTTTTTTTTACAATAACAAATATTGTCTGGTTTTCGTTATTTAGAATGAGCTAAGCCAGTCAGTATATTCATTAACATTTGTTCTTAATATTAATTTTTCAGCTTGGAAAATCAGAAAATAAAATCGCAGGGAGCTTGTTCTGAGGATTATGGAGGCCGCTGCACTTGCATCCACTCGTATTTCGCCAAAATGCTCTTTTCAAAAAATTCTGAGACATACTTAATTTTTGTTTGTTTGTTTTATTTTGCTTTGTGTTTTTTTTGGGGGGGTGCTTTTGTTTTGTTTTGTTTTGTTTTGTTTTGTTTTCAAATGAATGAATTAACACATCTAGTGCTATTAAAACTGTAGTTGAGCTTTGGATCGGGTATGATTTCTGTTGTATCGAGGTAAGGAAACGATACACAGGAAAACAGAGTTAATTATTTATTAACTCAAGTGGTACAGTCCAACAAGTATTATAAGTCTTTCGCTGTAGGTGTTACGTCCGAAGTTGGTCTTACTACTGACCGACGTCCTTCAGAGCTATCTCTCTGCTTCTCTTTCTGCTTCTGTCTCTATCTGCCGGCTTAAGAGACACGGCGTTTTTTATACTTCCGCAATACCAGAAGTCACGTGGTACGATCCACTATACAACAATTTCGGAACTAGAACATCATTTCACCTTATCGGTGAGGCTTAGAATACGGTAATTCTATCCCATAGATATGGGTAAGACCCCCCCAATTAACCAAGACATCATTACAACTAACCCAAAGCACCCCTCAGTATAATGTTATAATTTTGCAGTTCTTTTTTTCTTTCGTCACATTTTGGTAAGGATGAGTCACCACGCTGTTGTGGCTAAAGTGCTGAACTTTAACATCGTAGTAAGCGAGTTCGAACTCTAGTCAAGTCAGCTTTGAACTATTAAACTTGGGAAATGTATGAACACCTTAATCCCCCAGCTACGAGTGACCATAAAAAAAGATGGCTTTGGCATTAAATAACCCACAAAAGTTGATGTTCAAACAAAGAAACCAAACCAAACTAAACATTGTGACAATGACAGATGGAAATCCAGCCTCATCATCTATGGGTTCCAGTATTTCAGTTTAATACTAACAATTTTAAACAGATCTATTTGACCCTAAATGGTTCTACTACTACTCCTGTTCCGAGAGGACCAAGGAGTAATGGTAATCAAGGAGTACTTCATAGTCCACAGAACTTATCAGCGGATGCAATTTTAGTTTTTTAGTTTCATTTTTTTTTAATGCTATAAATCTAAATTTTCATGATTAGCTCAATTATTCAAGCACTTTTTATTAAAATTCAGCTCAATATGAGTAAGAAAAGAAACGAAAAAGAATCTTTGATTTTCTTAATGCCGAACCGAAGCAAAGAAATTTTCTTTACAGAAAAAGAGCTTTTTAAGGAAAAGTGTGTGTTGTATACTACACGTATAAATATGCAAATATTAAACACAGGCGACTCCGTTATTCAGGTACGAACGTTTTATTATTAACTTCTGACTTCGGTTCTTCGACACGAGCAGAGAGATAATTCTTAAAAGTCTTTCGTAATTATACTATGCTAACAATACCCCAACGCTCGGCATATGGTCGGACACCAATTCCTCAACGCCGTGGTCTTAACTCAACTTTTCCACACCATTGTCGGAACTCAACTGAATCTTTTTTAAAGTCTTCCAAATTCTCAGCCTATCTCTTCTGGGCAAGACGTCATCCACACTCCAGCCTCATTTCCTGTCTGGGGGTTTATTATGACAATGGTAATTGTCATATCCTTTGTGTGCGAGCGTAAACTGCACCAATTGACTATATATCTGGGCTTTTAAGCCGAATAGTTCAAAAAGCCCAAACAAACTGAATGATAAGATAAAATTAATGAAAAATGATTAAAATAAAAAAAGACCATTCCTTAATTATAAGTGGAGGATTGAACAAAAAACGAAAAGGGGGCTTCTTAACTGCCCCCTGCTACGGCGATTAAGAAGGACCCCATAACGTCAATAAGAAAGTACGCTAATAAATTTCAAAGTCTACCGGAAAAATGCGAGGACAGCAATTAAACAAGATTTAAACCCGGGCCTTAATCACCTTGATTACGCTATATGGGGCGTTTTAGAAAACAAAACAAATGCAACATCCCATCCAAATATTGGTTCGCTTAAGACTGATATTGAGGAGGAATAGAATTCTACAAGAATATGCCTGATTTTACTTCTACACACACACACACTCTCTCTCTCTCTCTCTCTCTCTCTCTCTCACACTCAATATATATATATATATATATATATAATCGATCCACGACATCAAAAATTTTGACTATCCATCTAATATTGGAAGGTGTTCGAGCCAAAAACCTTGAGGCGACACTATTATTTGTAGACTTCTACAAGGCATTTGACTCCATACACAGTGCAAAGATGGAGCAAATACTTCTGGCCTACGGTCTCCTTAAAGAAACCGTCGCAGCCATAATAATAATGCTATATAAAAACATCAAAATAAAAGTTAGCTCACCAGATGGAGACACAGATTTCTTTGATAGTGCCGCAGGTGTGCTGCAAAGGGGACACATTAGCCCCATATCTGTTTAATATCTGCCTAGACTATGAACTACGAACGTCGGTAGATTTAGAGAAAAAAAATGGCTTTACTTTTGCACTGGCAAGAAGCAGAAGATACCCCGCACAAACGATTACAAACGCTGATGACATAATGCTTCGGGTAAATTCACCAGCCCAGGACCAATCCCTGCTGAATAGTCTGGAACGGGCTGCTGGTGCCATTGGCCTCCATATCAACGCAGATAAAACAGAATACATGTGCTTTAATCAAAGAGGCGACATCTCCACACTAAATGTTAGATCTCTGAAACTTGTGGACAAGTTCACCTAGTTAGGAAGTAGTGTCTCATCAACCGAGAAAGACATCAAAACGAGACTAGCGAAGGCTTGAACAGCTATCAATAGATTATTGGTCATATAGAAGTTAGACCAATCAAATAAAATAAAGTGCAGTTTTTTCCAAGCAGCTGTCATGTCAATACTGCTGTATGGACGCTGACGAAGCGTATGGAGAGAAATAGTGTATTAACCATTGTAGGTTACTTAATGCTAAATCCTCTTTATATATATGTATATTGAATATATATGATTTGGTTTGGTAAGATTTTATGGCATACTAACCATTGTAGATCATTTAATACCAAATCCTTTTTATACATATATATCAAATATATATAATTTGGTTGGGTTGGGTTTTATGGCATATCACTATTTGGGTTATTTACTCCTGTTTTTAGATATATGTTAAATATATAATTTGTAAAATTTTTTTTAGATACACACAGTCTAATGATCACACAGTTCTATTTCTAACAATTCAATTTAGCATTAATCCTTTGTTTGCACACAGTTAAATGGTTCCAAATATTACTCTGTATCCCTAACAATTCAATTAAACATCAGTGGTTTGTTTACACACCATTAAATGATCAAACAGTTCTATTTCTAACAATTCAATTTAGCATAAATCATTTGTTTGTACACAGTTAAATGGTTCCAAGTATTACTCTGTATCACAAACAATTCAATTAAACATCAGTCGTTTGTTTACACACCATTAAATGATCAAACAGTTCTATTTCTAACAATTCAATTTAGCATAAGTCATTTATTTGCTCTAGGTTTAAACGTCAAACAGTTCTATTTGACCCATAGATGGGACCCAATTTTGAGCCACTATTCTGGTCCAGTGTGGACATGGGATCGATGGCACTGAAGGGGTACTTCATATTCCCCAAAGCTGGAGCCTCACGATCAATCAAATGGTAAGAAACCAGTCCTGGAGCTTTGGGGATTATGGAATACGTTTTGATTACTACTATGATCCGATGTGGTTGTACGTGTTAGGGTCCCATCCAATGGATAAAAAGAACTGTTCGATCATTTACGAAGTTCGACGATTATTAGTTATTCAAAACTATACAACTGAGTGAAAATATTTTGTATCAAATTGGATTAATAATAAATAGAATTACTAATGTTGAATAATAATACTTGAAACCATTTCACTAAAAGCAAACAAATGATTAATATTAATTAGAATTATTTGCATTTAATAGCAATACTTTAAACCATTTAAATCACGTGCAATTGTTTGGAGATAACTTTATTTTTAAGCAAGCTCATTTATTTGCACGGTTTAAATGATTTAAAGTATTTCCATTTAATACAAATAATTGTATATATATATATATATATATATATATATATATATATATATATATATATATATATGTTATACACTTTACGTATTCATATGCAAACCACACAACACAAATACAAGCGGACTCTGTTGTTTCAGATACGAACGTGTTTATTAATTTCTTGACTTCAGTTCATCGACACGAGGAGAGAGACACAATTTTTAAAAGTCTATCGTAATCATACTCCACCCCCAACGTTCGGCACATCTCGTGGTGTTTAAGATCTCAATTCATCTCTGCCGGTAGAGATCCGAAAAACTCATCTTAAACGGTCAAAACTCAACTCTCAATTGACTCTTTTTCAAAATCCTCAAATTCTCAAGAACATCTCTTCCGGGCATAACGTCATCGACACTCCAGCACCATTTCCTGTCTGGGGGTTTATTATGACAAATGGTGATTGTCAAATCGTTTGCGTGCGAGCGTAAAACTGCACCCAATGACTATGCACCTGTTCTAAGAACCGAATAGTTCCAAGCCCTACCAAACTGAATGATAAAATATAATTAACGAAAAAAGATTAAAAAT
This sequence comes from Sepioteuthis lessoniana, assembly GCA_963585895.1. NCBI lineage: Eukaryota > Metazoa > Mollusca > Cephalopoda > Myopsida > Loliginidae > Sepioteuthis > Sepioteuthis lessoniana. Next base: position 10,911,745 of record OY757918.1, on the reverse strand, counting down.
AAAAATCATGCCTTAATTATATAACATACATATATATATATATTTATATTGCCATCCATAGATAGACTGTTTCGTTGTATCACAACTCTTCAGTGTGACTAGACACACGAAACGCTCCAAGCCGGGATCGAAACCCCCTAACTTTAGATCAGGTTAATGATATAACCCTAGGCTAAGCCTACGACTCAACGTCAACTCGGGAATTAACGTATATGTGTTAAATTTCTATTGTTTACATTTTTGCGTTATCGGATACCGAAGCGCTCAATTTGTTAGATGAGCTTCGCATTACACGACTGGAAACTTATATATATATATATATATATATATATATATATATATATATATATATGAAGAGTAAATAAAGGAGTGTAATCCGACAATATATATTAAAACTGATAACAACGATCCAAGTGGATGGAGAGATTTATTGAGAGGTCGACACTATAGCGTTTCGGTTCTACTGAACCATCATCAGGTCCATGAGGGGTGATATTAACGATTTTAAGTTAACGATGGATGTTTAGAAATGTGAAATAAACATCCATCGTTAACTTAAAATCGTTAATATCACCCCTCATGGACCTGATGATGGTTCAGTAGAACCGAAACGGCTATAGTGTCGACCTCTTTCCTTCCACTTGGATCGTTGTTATCAGTTTTACTATATATATATATATATATAATTCATATGAATTAAGTTCATAATTGACTTATATGGAATAATTCATATATAGAATGTATGAAAATTTTCATATAATTCTAACAGAGTGCTCAATGTATGGCTATTGATACATAAAAATACATAGAAAAACTCACAACAGACCAATTATATCAATCAAGGAAAACTCAACAAATATGATCAACCGAAAAGGACATCGAAACGAGGTTAGCGAAAGCATGGACAGCTATCAATAGGCTATCGATTATATGGAAATCAGACCTAACCGATAAAATGAAACGCAGTTTCTTCCAGGCAGCGGTCACATCGATACTGCTATATGGCTGCACTACATGGACGCTAACAAAACGGCTGGAGAAGAAGCTAGACGGCAATTACACAAGAATGCTACGTGCAATCTTAAACAAGTCCTGGCGGCAACACCCCACAAGACACCAACTGTACGGCCACCTGCCCCCTATCACGAAAAGTATTCAAGTTAGACGAACCAGACATGCAGGACACTGCTGGAGAAGCAGGGACGAACTTATAAGAGATGTACTCTTATGGACCCCCACACATGGCCGTGCAAAAGCAGGACGACCAGCACGAACATACATTCAGCAGCTATGTGAGGATACGGGATGTTGTCCTGAAGACTTACCTAGAGCGATGAACGATAGGGAGGAGTGGCGAGAGAGGGTCAGGGATATCCGTGCTACCAGTGATGATGATGATGATGATGATAAATCTATTTCGACAAATCGTTCAGTACGAACTTCCTCATCAGATGGAGAATAATTTCAATGGAGATAATAAACCTATCTACTCCGGGGAAAGAAACCTTATCATAAATTAAACATTTAAAGATTTATACAAAGAAATGTATACTTAAAGAATATATATAATAAAACCAATTAAACTCAATAAATTATAATCCTGTCATAATAGCCACGATACATTAAACAATGACCTAATAAAATATTGTCATCGTTATTAAATCTCAATGAATTGCCAATTTTTTTATTTCTCAAAACCTCCTATTTTATTATAACGTGACTATTATAATTTTCATATGCTTTAACTCCAACCAGCCTGAATCAAAAATTCCCAATGCAGTCAATATATATAAAGTCATCTGACGAGACGGAGAGTACAGTAATATTCTCCGCTGAAATAAATTCATTATGACAACTTAAACAGGTTTGAGTTTCCATCTAATTACACTATATATATATATATATATATATATATATATACGACTTGGCATTGAATAAACCACAAGGGTTATATGCCATAAAACACTAACTGAACCAAACCAAAAATCAAAACCACAGCACACCAGCAGTAAATTATGATAGTTCGGCGCGTTTTTTTTTCTCGTCACATATTCATGAGACCATCTTTTCTTCATGAGAAAGAAACTTTTACATTCAATTTTTTCTTCTGCTCGATAATGTTAGTAACGCTGCATCAAACTTTTTGGTCGTTTTTCGAGAGAAATTCCTTCAAAATTATTGATAGACACTTTTTATATTTATTTTGCGTTTTTTTTTTTTAACTTTTTTTTTTTTTTTATAGATAATCGATTCTGAAGCTCCAAAAGGTTGTTCTTTATTATACACACACACACAAACACACACACATACACACACACACACATATATATATATATATATATATATATATATATATTCATGAGTAGGTCCACGAAGAGATTTGTATTTTGTGTATGTGTGTGTGTGTGTGTGTGTGTGTGTGTGTGTGTGTGTGTGTGTGTGTGTGTGTGTGTGTGTGTGTGTCGAGAATGGTGTAAACGACTGAATAAAACATCAATCAACAAATTAAATAATCTTTATTTATTTAACTTATGTGAAAAGTTTGCTAGAAAACAAAATATTACAAAGACTTTTCTTGTAAGTGAATATATTAGAGCCTATATATTCTCTAATATTTACATTAGAAGAAAGAAAAGTTTATACATTCAATGTAACAGTTAGCATTGTCTAAATCTAGTTAATATATTTTCCGTGTTGAATGATGTGAATATATAATTATGTAGTTGAGAAAGTATATTTATGCGCTGATATGTAAGCCGATGCAGCAAAAAAAAAAAAATCGGCAAGGGAAAGTAATATTAGAATGTGTATATGTAAATAAATGAAATACGAGGATCATTAAATAAGTTTCCAGACTTTTTTCGTATGGGCACTTTTATTGATAGTACACATATGAAATTCTAGTCCACTTCGAAGTAATCTCCACTGGCTGTAATGCACTTGTTTTACCGTTTCAACAACTTCTGGAAGGCCCCATGCAAGTCCTCTTGTGTGAGCGTGTCAATGACCTTCGTCACAGCCTCTTTCATCTTCTCAATTGTCTCATAGCTTAGGGAATAAGCAAAAGTCACAGGGAGCAAGGTCTGGACTATAGGGAGGGTGACGAACTGTCTTCATGCCCATCTTGGTCAAATAGTCTGTGACAAGGATGGAGTTGTGGACTGGTGTATTTTCCTGGTGGAAATGCCACTGACCCTATTTGAAGAGTGCTGGCCTCTTCCCAAGGAATCTCTTCCTGAACTCCCTTAAAACCTCAACATAGTAACCCTAACCCTAACCCTTTGGTCAATCAACTCTGGTCTATTGACTTCCTTACTCCTCCCACACCTCTCATCATCCCTCAGAGACTCCCTGCCTTCCTTGAATCTCTTATGCCATTAAAAACTGATGCTCGATTCATGCAAGATGGTCGAAAAGCAGTCTGAAGTATTCTATACGTTTCCGTGACATTTTTCCAAGTTTAAAACAGAATTTTATTGTGTGTGTATGTGTGTGAGTGTGTGTGTGTGTGTGTGTGTGTGTGTGTGTGTGTGTGTGTCGATAATGTAATTGTTAATAATGGCTTGTCTAAATTTTATATATAAAGCTTCTTGGATTTTTAATTTTTTGATATTATTGTTTGTATGACGTATTTTTGTTTTAACTAAAATATTTGATAGATTTTTTTTGTATGTTCTAAAGTTCTTCAACATTCTTCAATTCCGAGTTTTAACTCTTGAATTAATTCTGAATATATATATATATATATATATATCATCATCATCATGTCGTACCGCCAGCATCGATATCCCTGACTCTCTCTTGCCACTTTTCCCTATCGTTCATCGCCTCTGGCAGTTCTTCAGGGCTACAACCCTTGTTCTCACAAAGCTGCTGTATGTATGTTCGAGCTGGTCGTCCTGCTTTTGAACGGCCATATGTGGGGGTCCATAGGAGGACATCACTTATGAGCTCGTCCCAGCTTCTCCAGCAGTGTTCTGCAGGTCTGGTTCGTCTAATTTGGATAGTTTTCGTGATGGGAGGTAGGTGGCCGTACAGTTGGTGCTTTTATGGGGTGTTGCCTCCAGGGCTTGTTCAATATCGCTCGCAGCATTCTTGTGCAATTGCCGTCTAGCTTTTTCTCCAGCCGTTTTGTTAGCGTCCAAGTAGTGCATCCATATAGCAGTATCGATACGACCGCAGTCAGTTACTCCTTTTGTGAAATATTAGATCATTGGCGTAATGCTTCATTTCTTGGCTCATATATATTGGCTGAAAAGTTTCTTTCTTTTTACTTGATTGATTTTAAAAGATTTTAGTTGACCAATTCTTCAGCAACACTTCTACTGTCACAATCTGCTAACCATATGAAAATAAAAATGTCGAACTATATGAAAATAGGCCTGTTATCTATTACGAGAAGATATATATATATATATATATACTATGTCCACGCTGCCAATACTAATACATTGGAAACTCAGAATAGCCATTTCTTTTAGACTAACAGAATGAAGTATATGGATTATAACCAACTAATACTTATAGAACCACATTTCCACTCCAACAGTCTTGATTTTAACGGAGATATCATAGAATGAATTAAAAATTACAACAATAATGTAATCATACGACGATGAATGGATAAAACGCTTACAAACATTAACACGAAACGGATTTAACGTCAAACTTTATGACTTTGCCTTGAAATAGTCTGGTCAAACTTGAGGTGACACGACGTAAATACCTAAAAAATAAGGGAGGCCGGGTAGTCATGGCTAATTTGAATATTTCAAGACTTACAATATACCAATTTCAAATGAAAAACTCATTAGCCAGATGTCCTTACAACAGATATAAAAAGGTCATTTAAAGACACTTGGATACCAAGAGAAAATGTTCACACACACACACACACACACACACACACACATATATATATATATATATATATATATATATATATATATAAGCCAGAAATAGGCATTCTAATTTCGCTCTACTATGTGCATTTTACGTTTCAGCAAAGATAATTCTGTCGGTCTTTTTTCTTTTGTCCAGTTGATTATTTTCACGTAGTACGATTGTTTTTAGTCTTTCTTCTTTTTTAATTATATATATATATATATATGTGAGTGTGTGTGTGTGTGTGTTTGTGTGTGTGTGTGGTACTTGATACCTCCTTGCTTAACACTCAGTTTTATAATGTAGGGATCAAGAGTAAAGTGGAGAAATCCTGGGAAAGAAGTGGCGCCCAACCTCGGAGTAGTATTTATTGAAAAGTGAGACTTCGGGTCACCGTCGACTACGGTCGCCAACTTTACATAAAATATATCGAGAAAGAAAGAAAGAAAGAAAGAAAGAAAGAAAGAAAGAAAGAAAGAAAGCAAAACTGAAAGAAAGAAAAGTGCATACAAAGCGCTCGATTGAATAATGGTATAAAATTTAAAATATGAACATTTGAAGTCCATTACGAGGAGTTTTATCGGAAGCACACAATTTTCTGGCGGAAATATGAGACAAATTAGCTAATCAACTTTATTTATGGAACGAAGTATTTTTTATGAGGTAAGATGTTTATTCACGTGCCACTGATGCGAGAGAAAATCATATTGAGAAATTAGAACAGTCCAAACACATAATTTTTCTTCCAGTCACAATCTGTAGTTATATATATATATAGTCATCCACCGACAGTTTCGTTGTATCACAACTTTTCAGCGTGACTAAACAGGCAAGATTCACGAAGCTGGGATCGAAACCTGGCTGACTGATTCGCCAACCGAAGATTCTACTACACAGCTACGAGGATACTAACGTAAGAGAAGGAATTGTAAACACTTATGTATCACTTTTTGTTTTGTTTAGATATATCCGCTTAACTGCTACTGAGAGCTCAATTCTTTTGAAGAGCCTTGCTATACGCGAGTAGCAACTGTTTCTTCCCAGGCTAGAGAGTTCAACTCCACGAGGATGGGGGAGAATATATATATATATATATATATATATATATATATATATATATATATATCAAATTTTAGAATTAGAACAGTACGAAATTTAACTTGTGGCTTGCATTACAAAAACAGGACTAAAAAGATGTGAAAAGTCCTGAGAATAATTTCCTGTTTGATACCCTCTTTTGCATCGCGCTACCGAAGAAAGAGAGAAGAACGAGTGTTTCCTTGTGTCATTTCAGAGAAGAGGGTTTCTTGCCTGGGGAAGACTTAACCATATATAGTAGTGACATCGACTTCAACGCTTGAGGAGGCTGAAGTAATATTGGGCCCTCGGGGATGTAATCGACTGGACATGTTGTTGTTCACTAAAGAGTAAATCTACGTCTAACGACAACAAATTAGTTTTATGATAGAAACTAATACCGTTTCCAATATATATCTTTTCATCTGGGGACTTTTATTATACCTGAGGAAGACCGGAGAATGTACGTATTGAAAGGTTTGCAATAACAAAAACAAGAAGTTTTATCCTATTTACCAACCCCTCCGCTCGGACAGGATATGACACAAAGTCAATTTTTAAGCGGAGTTTAACAGGTTTGAATTCAGAGTTTTCCTTCTCCTACACTAGTTGCCTCACCAAGACTGAAGAACCTAGTCTTCCCTACTATTTACCCATAGCTGGAGGGAGAATATTTGGATTTTGAGACAGTGCTATGTGAAATGCAATCAGTCTCGTCCAGGATTTGAACTTGAGTCGCCGTGTCCATTTCCTACGACGATAACCATTACACCACGGGCACAAGAAGTGTAATTGACCGAATTATTTATGAATAAATATAAATTATAGTTTTCAGCTTTTTTCTTTTTAAACAATTTATGCTTTGGTAGGCTGTTCGAAAATTTTATTTTCATAAAAGTTCCGAAATTGGTGCTAAGTACAAAAATGATTCAAAGAACTTATACAAATGATAAAGTTTGTATTAATTAATGGTATTGAAAAGACTGTTCGTTTTACCGAATGACTTATTCGAGTAAAAACACGAATCTATTTTAATCATTTTTCCTCGAAAAGTTACTGGCCAAACAATTAAGGTAATTAACCATGCCCCCCAACCCGATTCAAAAGGCCATTTTGTGCTCATATCTTCTTATTCTATGGCACGCTTTATAACTAACACTTTCAAACAGCCGTTTACAGTCAACCATGGCTGAGACAGCACAGTTCTCGCGTGACTCTCTTTTGCCGTGGAAACAGCACGCGAGAAAACGGCGTGACCGTTCAAAAGAAATTGAAATTTATTTATAAAATTTTTTTCGCTTGAATATTAAACTTTATGAAAAGGCACTGCACGGATATGTGATACATTCGGATGTGAGTTGACAAATGTAGGTCAGAAAGTAAGAAAGAAAGCTGACTGCGAGGAAAAAAATGAGCGACTTCAGGAAATGGAGAAAGAAATATAGAGAATGCAAGAACGAGAGGAAGATGAAAGTGAGTTTTTTTTTAGATGAAAAATGAAATTGGTTAAAAATAAAAAAAAAAATACCGACAATGAGTAAAAGCTGTTGATCCCAAACTTTTCTTGCTTGCGGCACACTTCAAAAGCGACAAAGAAAACATTTTTGCGTACGTAGTATGTAAGGTTAAAAAAATTATTTTTAAAAAACGCTGACTGTATCCCCTGGAGAAGAGTAATGCACCACTAGATAGAAGGGTCTTTGTTATGACACAAAATTACATCAGATTGCGAGGTTCCAATTTCGGAGCGCTGGTAAATGTGGGTGTTTCTTTGTTTGTTTGTTTACGTTTTATAGCATATCAACCTTTGTAGGTTATTTAATGCCAAATCCATTCTAATACAATAAACAGTTCTATTCCAAATAATTCAGTTTAGCAAAAGTACACAGGTTAATTATCAAAAACATTTCTGTTTCAAATAATTCAGTTTAGTTTAAGTAGAGTTTATCTTCACACCCAGTTCAATGTTTACAGTTTTATTTAAAACAATTCAGTTTAGCGTAAGAACAATTTCAATGTCAAAAACAGTTCGATTTCAAGCAATTCAGTCCAGCAAGTAAAAACAGTTCCTATTTCAAGCAATTCAGTTTAGCATAAGTACAAAGTTTAGTCCTATTCGACCCATAGATAGGACGCTATCAGCTCAGAGTGGACCTGGGAGCTATGGCAATGAAAGCGTATTCTGCATTCCCCAAAGTTCCAAAATTACAGGAACCTCACCATCAGATTGTTTAGTGCCATATCCAGGACACTCATAGAGGGGGAGCTTACCCCTCCGCAGAGATGCAGTTTGTTTATTCTACAGCCCCAGCCGACTGGTCAAGGTAGATTTGGAGTCACTTTTTCATTGCCATTACTCCCAGATCCACTCTGAACCTGAGTAGTGGTACTAGTTAGGGTTCCTGGTATGAGTCAAATATCATTCATATTCGCTAGGAATAGTTAATGCCATATGACATTTGATGATTTGTATTTAGTTATTTAAGATTATAATTTTTTTTCTAAGGATTATTATTTGTAGCTTGAAGACATATAACTGAACAAATAAATGACTATTATCCACTGAAAGTAATTACTTGAAACTAAATACTTATTAGTATTAGATAGAAATACTTGAAACCACACAACCGCTTACAAATTCTATGCAATCGTTCGGAATACTTAATATCTAATTGTAAATTATTTGTATTAAAAATTGTTACATAAAACTATAATTTTTACCAGGTATTTATTATTATTATTCCTTTGAGAGTTTCTCACATCAGTGTTAGCTAATAGGCCTCCACAGGAGTTTGAGTGACTGCGAGTCTTCTCAAGTGTCCAGGACTCTTCTTAGTAATCTGGCCGATCTTAATAATGTTGTAGTTTGGATTTTCTCCACTCGTCCTCTTATTTCCAAGTCCTCCAATCCCATTACAACCCTTTGGTGACTGTAGCGAGTACATCAATTTCAATTGGTATCACCGTCCCTTTCATTTTCCATAATTTTTGTCAGCTAGGTCCCGGTATTTATATATCTTTCCGATTTCTTTAGGTTTTACCACGTAATCAGCCAAAGCGGCAAAATCCACAATTTGGCAGATTCTCTATTTTTGTTGACTGTAACTAAGTCTGGTTGTCTGGCCGAGATTAGGCGATCCGTTTGTATCTCAAAGTCCCAAAGAATTTTGTCCGTCTCATTTTCCAGGACGGATTCTGGGTTGTGCATATACCATTTGTTCGTATGGTCAAATTTAAACTTCTTACAAAATTCCCAGTGGATCACCTTGCCTACCAAATCGAGTTTAGGCTTGTACTCTTTTTGTGCTAATTTGCTGCATTCTCTTATTATTATTATTGTTGTTGTTTTCATTATTATTTTATTCCTTGAGAGTTTTTTTTTTTTTTACATCAGCGATAGCTGATGGTTTTTCACTGTAATTTGAGTGACAGCAAGTCTCCAGGACTCTTCTCGGTATTCAGGGCGATCTCAACAATGCAGTAGATTGAACAGTCTCCACCTGTCCCGTTATTTCCAAGTCCTCCAGTCCTTGTACCAGACATTTGGTGATTGCACCAAGAGCACCAATTAAAATTGATATAGTCGTCACTTTCATGTTCCACAATTTTTTTCTTAATTCCCTAGCAAGGTCCAGGTACTTATTCCTCTTTTCATATTCTTTCAATTTTACTCTGTTGTAGGCCGGACAGCAAAGTCCATGATTCTACTAGTTCTTTCTTTTTTGTGGATTATTATAAGGTCTTGTCGTCTGGCCGAGATTAGGTTATCTGTTTGTATCTCAAAATCCCAGAGGAGTTTGTGCGTCTCATTCTCCTGGACAAATTCTGGGTTATGTATATACCATTTGTTCGAATAGCCAAGCTTCAAATCTGAGGTCACTGGTTCGATCTCCAGTTGCGGAGATCACGGTATACACTGCTCATGAGACCTAATAAGGTCGAAACAGCTGTCTAGTGTTTCCGTATGTCGTGCGTAAGTGTTCGCCGGATTTTCTGGTCGTGGTAATTCTAAGTGTACAATGTTCGCAATTCTCTAACCTCTAGGCATGAAATAATATCTGAAAGATTAACATGCCGTTAAAATCTTAATAAACAACTCCACGAAAAAGTATAAATATAAATATACGATGTATGCGATTCTAGAAGGAAAAGACGATAAAAGAATGTTTAATAAAAAAAAAATTAAAGAATAAAAGTATGAAGAAAGGAAATTAAGGAAAAAAATAAACAAAGTCATTAGTTCCTAACCTTTTTTCAGGAGATGTGTCTGTTTAACCGCATATCAACTTCTTGTGCGTTATTTAATGCCAAAGTTTGATTTATTTATCGATGTTTGATTTCAAGTATTCCTATCAAATACAAATAATTTATGCATGATTTTTATGCTTTATAAAAACTATGTCTATTTAAGATCACTTACATTACACAAATGTATAGATTCAAGTTAGCCTAGTCGGCTGGGGCTGTAGAATACACTGACAGCATCTCTGCTGAGAGGAAAGACCCTCCCCAAAGAGTGTCCAATATATGACTCTAAACAATCTGATGGTGAGATTCTGGTAATGCTGAAAATTGGGGAATGCGGGGTACCCTTTCATTGCCATCGCTCCCAGGTCCACTCTAGTCCAAAGTGGTAGCACCTGATAGAGTCCTATGGGTCAAATAGAACTAAACCGTGTACTTATGCTAAACTGAATTGCTTGAAATATAACTGTTTCGAAATTTAAACTGCGTGCATATGCTAAGCTGAATTGTTGGAAATGGAACTATTTTTGTATGCTAAATCGACAAGTTTTAAATAGAACTGTTTTGACATTTAACTGTGTGTAAACAAAATCTAAACTTATACTTAATGGAATTGTTTGAAATAGAACTGTTTGACTAAACTGAATAGCTTGAAATAGAAATGCTTTTGACAATAAAACTGTGTACTTATGCTATACTGAATTGTTTGAGGTGGAGCTGTTTATTTGTATTAGAATGGATTCGGCATTAAATAGCCTACAAAGGTTGTATGCCATAAAACTTAAATAAAGAAACAAATAAAAGGATTCAAGGGTTCCAATCTGTTGTAACCTAACAAAAAGGTTACTGAATGAGAAATAACCAAAACGGAGGTTGGAAATGAAATAAAATACAATATTCGCCAGCAGCGTGGAGAAGGCAACCCATTACCAGAGGTGACTATTAGGTCAGCGTATAAGAATTTGTTGTACGTCCCACCAACCAGAGAAGGACGGCACAAGGCTTTTTAAGGTTGGCCCGGACGCAGAGCTGCACTTTACTCTTAATCCTTACCTTATAATGCTGAGTGTTTAGCAAGGCAGCATCAAGTACCATTTTTTGAGTCTTTGGTATGACTCGACCAGGGATTGAACCCCGGTCTCCCGGATCATTGGCGAACACTTTACTCACTGTGTGCCAACAAATTGAACCCATTTAACACCCTGGGTATGACATTCAATTACTTCTAATTGTAAAACTTCAGTCTTAATGTTTGCTGTATGGTCGGAGTGGTAGTACCTGTTAAAGTCCGATTAATGAGTTAAATAGAACTGTTCAATCATTTACTTAGGACTATTATTATTATTATTAATTTGAAACCATACAGGTGTCTGCAAATAGGTCGTACGAGATAGTAATACTTGATAACTAGAATTACTAATGTAAAATAGCAATACTTGAAACCATTTAAAAATGTCCAAACAAAGGATTAATATTAGATAGAATTACTTGTGTTAGATAAAAATACTTGAAACTAGGTTAAATACATCTGTTCGATCTTTTACAAGGGATTGTTTCTTTATTATGTACTTCTTGGGAGTTTTTCACATCAGCGTTAGCTGATGGTCTTTCACTGAAGTTTGAGTGACAGCAAGTCTCATTAAGTCTCCAGGACTCTTCTCAGTATTCTGGCCGATCTCAATAATGTAGTAGTTATGATGGTACCCACCTGTCCTCTTATTTCCACGTCCTCTAGTCCTTTTTATAATCCTTCTGTGACTGTACAGAGAGCACCAATTACAATTGGCATAAACGTCACTTTCATGTTCCACAGTTTTTTTTTTTATTCCCTAGCAAGGTCAAGGTACTTATTGTTTTCCCTTTCTTTCAATTTTACTCTATGGTCAGCCGGGACAAACCAATCAACTGAGGGTAAACAAATGAGCTCTGATTCATTTAAAAATAATGTTGCCTCCAAACTATTGTCTTATAAATCATATATATGATTTGTAAGACAATAGTTTGGAGGCAACATTATTTTTACGTGTGTGTCAGTATGTGTGTTTATTATACGTGTGTGTCAGTGTGTGTATTTGCGTATAAACAGGATTTGGCATTAAATAACTCTGAAAGGTTGTTATGCCATAAAAAGTAGCTAAACCATCCAAAAGCACCACCCAAAATACTCAAACACCCTACGGGGTAACAGAAGCACACAAATCCGATATCCCAATGAGACCTATTGTTTCTGGTATCGATAGCGCGCCTCACAAATTAGCTAAAGCCCAAGTCAAAACATTCACTTCCCTCCCAGGAATAATTAAACTTTCGCACATTAAAATGTCTGGAGACATATTTAAATAGACTTTTAGAAAAAAAAACCGACACAAGAAAAACAAATGAATGGCAAGCTTATATATTTATTCTCTATATAGCAACATGCCAAATGACAAATCTAAAATAAACCTCTCTCTCTCTCTCTCTCTCTCTCTCTCTCTCTCTCTCTCTCTCTCTCTATGCGTGTGTGGGTATATATATGCTTCTATGCGTGAGCGTAAAAGCTAAAAGGGATTCAAATCTCATCTCCTCAATATCATTTGGTTTTGGTTTCGTTTTTAATGGCATATCAACCTTACTGGGTTATTTAATGCAACATTGTAGAACAGCGGAACTATTTAAAGCATAAATGAGGGTACAGGGATTTCATTCTAGAATTCGAGCTTGCTTCCAAAAATATCACAGTCTTGTGAGTTAGATATTATGCCACGGAGACTCTCCCTTTTACCATCGTTTCATTCTTACTTTCCCGGCTTTTACTTGGGTCGTTTGGCATTCGTGCAGAATGGTGTATCAAAGTCAGTGATAGATTCGAGGCCGAATAGCCTTCAGCTTCGACTGGGCCCCTTTCGTTTGGGCGAACAATCATTGACAAACAAAATATTGCACTAGACCCTCTGGTATGTTTAAGCTTTTGATGCTTCCAAGTCCAGCTGGGTCATCTGGTTCGCATTGCACCTTGTAAACCTATGATTGGCATAGCCTAGCAGGGCACGAGTCTCGGCCCCTGCCCGACCTCCCCTTTCCCTAAAATCCCCGCTACAAAAAATACCTTGTTTCAAATCCTGTCTGGTAGGCGGCAACGATAATTATCTTACTATCGTTTAATTACAAAAATAATATGTAATAATTACTAAATTGATATGTGATAGTTTATATATATATATATATATATATATATATATATATATATACATATCATTACTACAATTCCTATCTTTAGAATTGAAGAAACTATCAAGAAAGTTTATCAGCCAAATAATAAAGTTTTATCTGATGACTGCATCTTCTATTCTCTAGAAGATATGAAACTTGCTGTTCTGAAACAATTGTAAGAAGTTGAGATTTGACATGTTTAAGACATGATAGCGTTGACACAGAGACAAAAGCGTTTGGTTACAGTGAGTTTTTGGCCAATGCGACCATCAGACGAAGGTATATGTGCTCTATCACCGATATTGAGCACTTTTCCTTTATAAATATTGCAAACTTCATTGTATCTGTGTGTGTGTGTGTGTGTGTGTGTATGCTAGTTGCAAACAGGGAAATTCAATGAAATATTTCAAACCTAAGTAATATTTGGAGATTAATCACTGACGAGTTTTATGTTAAAATTTGCTGAATTAAATACAGCGTTTAAATCAAGCAAAAATGAAATAAGCACACTGACAAAGAATTTAATGAAAAACATGAAGATTCGGTTGTGTGAAGTAAATAACTCTATTTTGTTGGTAAATGTATTCATTTTAGTTTTAAATTTAAAAAAAAAATAGTTAAATTTTAGGTGGTTTGTTCGATTTTTATTCAGGCTAACGTTTCCGGTTTGAGAGAAGAGCAAGATTGATGAGAAGACCAAAAATAATTATAAAAACTATCAACAAAACAATCACTTAAAAAATACGAAAAAAAACAGGTTAGATGAAATGGATTGTAAAATATACTTTTTCTTTTACAGTGTTATTTTATAAAAATTTTATTTCTTTTTTAATAAACGATATTTGCAGCAAAATATACAAAATACCAAACGCCATTATTTGTATAATATAACAGGCTACTAAGAGACTTGTTTAAGGTAAGAAATGGTTATTTTGCCGAGACAATTCTGTGCTGAACCCGGACCTGGACAAACAAACATACAGCCAAATAAGATATATATATATATATATATATATATATATATATATATATATATATATATATATATATATATATTACGTAAGCGGATATATGTAAACAAATGTGATACATAAGCGGTTAAATTTCCTCCGCTTGCGCTGGTTTCCTCGTGGTAGAATCTTGAATTGGCGTTTCAGTCAACCAGGTTTCGATCCCAGCTTCGGGAATCTAGCCTATCTAGCTACACTGAAGAGTTCTGATAGAACGAAACAGTCTGTCAGTGGATGACAATATATATATATATATATATATATATATATATATATATATATATATATATGAAAGTAAGTATGGATCAAAATCCGACAGTATGAAAGTAGCAGAAAAAACTTAATCCAAATAGGTGAATATATTATGATGTAAAGTCGACGTTAACGTTTCGGTTTCAGTAACCATCATCAGGACTTGGATATCAAAATAGTTCACATAGCGATGGATGCTTGCTGAGATGACAGGAGCAAATGAGAAATATACAACGAAAAGATACATAAACGTGCACATAGCGTTCATAATTCAAAAGTCATTAGAACGCGTCTGGCACGTGGAAAAATATTTGAAAATGTTGGATTTCCCAAAGAAACGAAACAAAACCTCCCGTTCATTGAGAAATACGCAACGACAAGTAAGTTTTCATATATAGAGATCGTTGGGAATCATAATATATTCACCAATTTGGGTTATGTTTTTTCTGCTACCTTCATACAGGCGGATTTCAATCCATATTTACTTTCATACTGTCCTTTCGGAAAAACAAATACCAAATACAATCTTACACGATATATGTATATATATATATATATATATATATATATATATATATATATATATATATATGAAATAGATTTTAGCTCAGAAACTGCTAGCATGACCGCTTGGTCATAAAATTCCCACTCTGGGGGCTCCAATTACTCTAATGATGTTCATTATTTTATGATACCGTAAAAGACATTCACAGATTGTTTAGAATAAATAAAATAATATGAAAGATGTCTAAAAAGTTAAGTATAAATATACTAACCCAACATGTTTATTAATATTTGAATATAGCATTAGTCACCAGTCC
This sequence comes from Sepioteuthis lessoniana, assembly GCA_963585895.1. Lineage (NCBI taxonomy): Eukaryota > Metazoa > Mollusca > Cephalopoda > Myopsida > Loliginidae > Sepioteuthis > Sepioteuthis lessoniana. The sequence goes on along the minus strand of OY757918.1, from coordinate 10,896,264 downwards.
ATCTATGATGCTTTTCCACGGGGTTGCCATTGAAATTCTTTTATCCCATTAATTCACGGCCCTGTAGATAAAATTCTCGGAGAATCCAGCGTCAAATCAATTGTTCTTCGGTCAATTGATTTTGAAACTGACGAGATGACTCTTTCCGATATCCCGAATTCTCGTGGGTGTTTTCATGTCATCAACAAATCGTCAACTGTCAGTTTAAATCTTAGATTCAACGCGCGTGATATGAAATTCTTTTACTTCAAAAAATGGCATAGTAGTCCTGGTAATTTATGCACGATGTTTTATATTGATAGTAATAAACATATTGAATTAATAAATGTCTGTACTTTACTTTTCATATATCCTTCATCGTTACGTTGTGGAGGAATCGAAGGGTCCAGAAGAAAGGTTAAGCAGACAAAGATGTCTTATGATCTCGGGGAAAAAGCTGCAGGCAAACGTGACACAGTGGGTTTGAGGTGGTTAATTAAAAGAATTAATTGAGAGGGAAATAATAGAACCAAAAGGGTTAAAATTCACTTCCTTTTGAAATACCAGAGTATTTGCAGAATCAGTGGTAAGTACCACGGTGAAAAATATGAGAAATGTCAAAAATTTATTTTTCTGGAGATTGTTTTGGCGAAAGTTAAAATTGTGACCAAATCATTTGAGTGGAGAGGTCAAAAGGGTTGATAACTTCACAAGCCAGGTGCAGAGTCGAAATTCAAAACAGCCTGAGATTAATATTTTTCAAGCCTGAGAAAAAAATGTATTTTCCTAAACGTAGGCGTTTTACGTGATTAAATCATCATATGGTTAAAAGTCACCACCCCTTAAAAGGATTGGGATTAGGTGAGATATACAATTAGTTGGGTTTTTACAGAGGATGGAATAAATTTCCTAAATTGGAAAGAATCATTGCCTCATTAACGAAAATCATAAGGGCCGTACCAACCCATACCCACCCCTAACTGGGAACTAAATTGCCTATAAGCAGAGTGTTTTCACTGATCGAGGGTCCACTTTCCATCTGGCACTGGAGTATGTCACTTGAAAAGACCTACTGAAATTGTGACCTGGTGGTTGCCTCAAAATACCCTAGTGTTACTTGACTAAACTGAGAAAAGGAAGAGTTGAAACTATGGGACCCCAAATTCAAATTTTTCTAAAATAGATATAGATATATATATTGAATAATAATAATAATAATTATAATAATAATAATAATAATAATAATAATGTTTGAACAAAGAGACTTGCTTTCACTTGTTCTAAAAAAAAAAGCCAATAATTTTTAATAGCATTTAACATACGACAGTAAATGTAACAAAATTAGCACCAGTAAGTCCAAAGAACACCCTTCGTGCTCAACAAATTGTCTGGAAGAAATTTGATTGATGACTCCTTGTCACTTCCTGTCTCTAGCTTAGATATTCCCCTTTCCTAAAAAGAAAAGTTAGTTGAACTCTGGACTCCGGACGAGTAAATTTGGGAAGGAACTATGAAACAAAGAACGAAGGACCTTTGACGGAAAATAACCTTGAATGATTAAAACATTAATCCTCAAAATTATTAACCCACAAGAAAACTTAGTGAGTAACAATATTTACTAGATGCAGATGTTTTAAAATATTTTTTTAGAATATAAAATTTCTTACAAGAAGAGACCAAAAAGAAAACAATTTATCTCTGTCTGTAAAATATTTCATTGTAAACGTACTATTCATAGTCCCTTGTTTCACATAAAACTCATATATGTATATAGACCTACAAATTCTTTTATAATTTTTGTCCTTTTTTAATGTGTTTAATTTGTTGTTTTGCATGTCTGTCAAAAAGCCTAATAATTTGTATTATTCTATTTTACGTTCTTTTCTACGTTCGTAAATACTTATTTTATTGTATTAGGACAACTGTTAGCAGCGACTATATCTCTAACCCTGTTTAATATAGAAGTAATTCTAGTTTAGAGATACACCGTTCGCTACGAAACAACCGTTTAGACGATATAAATAACAAGGTTGATACATTTATAACCCATGTGAACTTACTTTTGGTCAAAGAATTATTCTTGATATGACCACCAGCCGTCTTTCTGTTCAGCACTTCAGTGACCTCATTCACTGACCTTCTTCTCACCTTCTCAATTCAGGAACACAATATTGTGAGGACCACAGACGCCGTCGAGACGAGCAGAACTGAGCCAAATGACACAACATCAGAGAAGCACCAAAGACACGTCAAAAAAGTGATGGTGACCATCGCAGCCCTTGATGTAAAGGGCCTCTGGTCGGGAAGGAGTCTCAGAAAGATGTGAGGTGGTTATTGTTCAGTTGATGTAAGAATCATTCAATCTTTTATAAATCGGTGTCCACCTGCGATGGGAGTGGGAGCTCGCTTTTGGTTTCAATATATACGTCTGTTTCGCTTGACGTCGAAAACACAACAATTAACTTTTTCAAATCAAACTCTCTTTTAATTCTCAGCCAAACATTAGAACACATTCGGATTCCAAATTGTTGCTTCTCATTGAGTCTCATGGCTGAAAATTGAAGTCGCTACCTGTCAATCACTCCTAAATTAATGTTTACAAGATCTGCTGTGTTGCTGGAGATGTTCGTGGGGAAGTCAGTGTGACACCATGGGTAGCATTTCGTTTCCGTTTGTGCTGGCGCTACTCAGAGGTCCACTCTGGCCCGGAGTGGTAGCATCTGGCAGGGGTCTCTCTACAGGTCAAATTAAACTGTTTCACATTTAAACTGAGAGCAAACAAATGACTTTTGTTAAGTTGAATTGTTAGAAATTAAACGGTTTGATCATTTAACTGTGTGTAAACAAATGATTGATGTTTAATTGAACTATTAGTGATACACAGCAATATTTAGAACCATTTAACTGTGTGCAAACAAATGATTAATAATAAACCTAATTATTCGTATTTGATAGAAATAAGTAAACATCATTTAACTGTGTGCCAAAAAATGAGCTCAGCCCCGTTTAAAAATCTTATCTAGAAAATTTGTTTAGAAATCATGTATTTAATATATTTGTATTTGGTATTAAATAACCTACAATGGTTGATATGCCATAAAACCTAACCAAACCAAATTTTGTATTTTAGGTGAGAATTTTGATCTTCTGTGGTCGATGGCCATAAAATTGTTTATTGGAAACTTGATTATCAATTCGTTGAGCCTCAAAGTAATTGACTGAGAAGGGTAGTTATGGATCGACAAGATGAGCGCATCAATACTGATAGCAACTTCGTGAAAAAGTAGCATAGTAGTGCTGGTAACATATGGTTAATTGGTTTTGATTGCTTGCTTGGAGTATCGTAGCTTATCAATCCTTGTGCGTTCTTTCATGCCAAATCCTGTTTATGTATAAAGCTTGACGGCAACTACACAAGAATGCTGCGAGTAATATTAAACAAGAACCGGAGACAACACCCAACAAAGCAGCAGATGTATGGCCACCTACCACCCATCACGAAAACTTTCCAAGTGAGACGAACCAGACATGCTGGAGAAGTAGGGACGAGCTCATAAATGATGTACTCCTATGGACCCCTTCACATGGGCGAGCAAAAGCAGAGCGGCCAGCTCGAAACTACATACAGCAGCTCTGTGATGATACGGGGTGTAGCCCTGGGGACCTACCGGAAGCGATGAACGATAGGGAGGGGTGGCGAGAGAGGGTCAGGGATATCCGTGCCGATGGTACGACATGATGATGATGATATATATTTATATATATATATATATATATATATATATATGTGTGTGTGTGTGTGTGTGTGTGTGTGTATGTGTGCGTGATTTGTAAGCGAATAGTTAGAAGGGATCATTATTTCTAACTTAATTCTTATCTTGCACACAGTTTCAAATATTCCTATTAAACATTAATAATTCTATTTAAAAGAAATCACAAAATTAAATAGTTTCAAGAATTTATATCTAACTTTGGTAAATACATTTATAAAGCATTTCTAATACAAACAATGTGTACACAGCTGTATGCTTTCAACTAACTAATAATAATAATAAATTGCGTGCTTATGCTAAACTGAATTATTTGAAGCAGAACTGTTTTTGACATTGAAACTGTACTTACACTAAACCGAATTGTTATATATAACTTTTTGAATAAACTGAATAGTTTGAAATAGTAATGTTTTTGACACTTAAACCGTTCTTACATTTAAACTGTGTACTTATGCTAAACTGAATTGTTTGAAAATGAACTGCTTTTGACATTGAAACTGTACTTACACTAAACTGAATTGTTATTTATAACTGTTTGAAATAGAAATGTTTTTGACAATTAGACAGTGTAATTATGCTAAACTGAATTGTTTTAAATAGAATTGAGTATTTACATAAAAATAGATTTGGCGTTAAATAACCAACAAAGGTTGATATGCCATAAAAACCAACCAACTAATAATAATCCTATGGGAATAATTTAACAGATCTAATCGACCCATGTATGGGACCCTAACAGATACTACCATGTCCTGTCAGAGTGGACCTGATATATTGGTAATCAAGTGTTATTCCGTATTCCCCAAGCTCCAGAACTTGAGCCTCATCATCAGATAGAGGTTGATTTTATATCCAGGGCCTAAACAATGTTTAATTTGTTCTCTAGCAAATATGATTGATTAGTAAATTTTTGTGAATTAATTTTCAGATCTCTTCCGTATTTTTCTAATAATAATATTTGTGAATAATTAAAAGGGTTTTATTTCAAATTCTTCTGTGAGAGAAACAAAATATTCCCTTCTTCGTTGTAGAGACACATATGAAATGAATCATTTGTATAAGTTATCTAATAAATGATAAACGAAGTACTTTTTCAATCATGGAAACGTCGGCTTTCTGTTTATTTCCGATAAACAATCTTATTATTTTCAGCTTCATTATTCCCGTAGCGAAGTAGCTAACGTGCGGGACTGTGATAACCTAGTAAATGGGTTCGAAATCCAGTCGCACGATAACCTTCACTTTTGAAATTATATCCTTGTGAAAGGCATGAACCACTTAGCCCCTCCGCGCTAAGCTATCGGTTAAATAGTAACACTACTGTTATTCTAAAAAGATGGCTTTGGCATTAAATAACCCAAGAAGGTTAATGTGCCTTTAAACAAAACAAAAAATGTATCAATATGTTCTCATTACCGCCCAATTAAAGTGTGAAAATTTTGTATCTAATTTACAGTAAATAAAGACATCTTTTTTTTGTTTATTGTTAGATTTTTGTTATTTTTTTCTTTCTTTCTTTTTCTTTTATTATCTGCTTTATTTCGTCTTTCTTTCTTCTTTCTTTTTCTTTCATCTTGCTTTTTTTCTTTCCTCTTCTTTCTTTCTCTTTCTCTTTTTCTTTCTACCTCTTACTTTCTTTTTCTTTTCACTTCTTCCTTCTTCTTTCTTTCGTTCTTCTCCCTCCTTGCTTTATCTTTCTTCTCTTTATCTTCCTTTCTTTTTCTTTCTTTATTCCGGTACTTTATCTCCTTTTCTTTTTCTTTCAACTTCTTTCTTCTTTTTTCTTTTTCCTTCTTTTTCTCTTGTTCTATTTTCTTTTACTCTCTATTATTTTTCTTTCTTTATCCTTTCTGTTTCTTTCTTTATTTTTCTTTTGTCATCTTTCTTTTGTCCGGCTTCTTTTTTCTTTCTGCTCTTTTTCCTTATTTCTTTCTTTTTCTTTTTTTTTTCTTTTTCTTCCTTCTCTTCCTTTTTTTTTCCTTTCCTGTCTTTCTTTTTTTTTTCTTCTGTTTTATTTCTTTTTCAGTCTTCTTAAATTTTCTTTCTTTTTCTCTCTTTTTCTTGCCACTTGTTTCTCCTTCTTCGTTTCTTTCTTCTGTATTCTAACTTTCTATATCTTACTTCTCTTTTTCTTTCTTTTTTCTTTCTTTTTCTTTCTTTTTTCTTCTTCCTTCTGTCTTCTTTCTTTATTCTATCTATTTCTTTGTACTGCTTTCTCATTCTTTCTTTCGTTCTTCATTCATTTTACTATCTATATCTTTCTCTCCTTTTCTTTCTTTTCTTTCCTTTTTTGCTTGTACCTTATTTCTCTTTCTTTATTTCTCTTCTTCTTCTTCTTCTTCTTCTTCTTCTTCTTCTTCTCGTTTTCTTTTTTCTTCTTTTTTCTTTCATTTTACATCCTTTTTCTTTCTTCTGTTTTTCTTTCTTTTTCCTTTCTTTCTCCTTGTTTTCCTATCGATTTTTCTTTTTCTGTCTTCTTTTTTTTTTCTTCTCCTTTCTTTCTTCTTTTTCTTATTTGCTTTCTTTCTTCTTTCTTTTCCTTTCTTTCGTATTAAATGATAGAAGTGTGGTAGTGCAATTGATAACATTGAAGAAAATGGAAGTGGAGAACTGAGTTCTATTCCGCACAAGGCTATTTGTTCCACTTCGTGCTAATGCCCATGGAAAAGGCTCAGATACATTTCGCCTCTCCTGAGCAAGAGTAGAGTCCAAAATTAAGGGACAAAATTTTAAAACCTAATATTTGTTAGAAATAACAAATGTGAAAAGCTGAAATTTTGACAACTGATAGTCGTTATCGTCCATAATAACATGATAAAATTTGAATCATTTGCAAAGGATAGAAAAAGAATTATAGCAATTATTTATTTATTTTCAAATTTGGAACGTCCAAAAGTAAGGGACAAAAATGATCAAGTCTTCGAGGAGCACAACTCGAAATTTAATGCCAGAACCCTTAACAATTTGTCTCATTTTCTAGTTGAAGTCAGAAGAGACCAGGGAAGAAAACTCTTAACAAGCCACGATGCAACTATACAGACGTCGAGTAGTGACCGGCGTCTGGCAAAAGGCTGCAATCTCTGCGACTCCTGGTTGTCTCAGACTTTCCGTATTACTAAGTGCGGATGAGGGTCTGTACAATCTGCCCAATTCTTAAATCTTTTTCATGCAGGTTTATACATTTCCTCAAAGTCTGACTCGAACACAGAAACATTCTCAAGTACGGCTAAAAGACTGAAGATGTATTGAGTCTGACTCAAACAACAAATGTTCTTTAGTCGTACTCAAACACTGAAACAGTTTTATATCTACCTCAACCACTGTAATTTTCTCGTCTGACACAATCGTTGCCCCAAATCTTAGTATTTATTCTAATTTCTGCCGTCGTGTGATCACTGATCAGCTTAGAGAAGCAATAATTAGAGCCGTTGATTGGTCACCCCCAACTGACTCAGTCGATCCCAAACTATTTCAAAGCAGGGCCATTCAGTTTGATGTTTAATCCGTTTGGAGTCAGTGTTTGGAGACATTTAATCAATTTACGTGGTGAATTCAATAAGTTTCCAGACCTTTTTGGTACAGGCATTTAAATTTGTTGTAGACTCTTGAAAATTAAGTATCTTATTGCTATACATCTTATGAGATGACTGACCAACTTTGACGAATTCAGGTTCAAATTAACAGCTACAGCAGCAATAGGAATACGCCCTACTAAAGCCTGATTGTCACAGCTGGTGAATTTCAAAAATGCAATCTGGACGTAAGGACACTTTAGAAGAACAATATGCAATAAGATTCTGTTTTAAACTTGGAAAAAAGGCCACTGAAACGCATGGAATGCTTCAGATTGCTTTTGGAGCATCTTGCATGAATTGAGCATCAGCTTTTGAGGGGCATAAGAGATTCAAGGAAGGCAGGGAGTCTGTGAGGGATGATGAGAGGTCTGCAAGGAGTAAGAAAGTTAAAACACCAGAGTTGATTGGCGAAAGGGTTAGGGTTAGGGTTACTATGTTGAGGTTTTAAGAGAGTTCAGGAAGAGATTCGGTCGGAAGAGGCCAGCACTCTTCAAGTCGGGTCAGTGGCATTTCCACCAGGACAATGCGCCAGTCTACAACTCTATCATTGTCACAGACTGTTAGACCAAGATGTGCATCAAGACAGTTCGTCACCCTCCCTATAGTCCAGACCTTGCTCCTGGTGACTTTTGCTTATTCCCTAAGCTCAGAGGCTGTCGTTATGAGACAATTGAGGAGATAAAAGAGGCTGTAACGAAGGTCATTGACACGCTTACACAAGAGGACTTCCATGGGGCCTTTGAGAAGTTGTTGGAACAGTACACCAAGTGCATTGCAGCTGGAAGAGATTTCTTCGAAGGGGACTAGAGTCTCATGTGTGTACTCTCAATAAAAGTGCCCATACGAAAAAAGTCTGGAAACTTATTAAATGATCTTCGTATCTTCGTGGCTTTCTCGTATCACCATGATATGTTCAATGTGTTTAATGCGTTCCGTTTGTTTGTTGTTGTTGTTTTTTTTGGGGGGGGGTTGTTTATTTGTTTTTAATTTTTTTTTTTTTTTCGATTCTTCGTATGATAGTGAAATTTGTATCGCTGTTAAAATAGTGTCCGTTTAGGCGGAAATATTTAACAAGTATTAGATTTCGGGAATGTGTACATTTGATTCTACGTCCGTAGTTTTATATATATATATATATATAAAATCAATTTTTTTGAAACAGCATATGATATATATATATATATATATATATATATATATATATATATATATATATATATATATATATATCATATGCTGTTTCAAAAAATTTGATATCACTTTATATGCATAGTGTTTCAGAAAAATTGTGTGGAAACAACTCAATTTCTATGTTTAATGTTTAAACACTTTTTTTATTTTCGAAGGGAAGGACATTTCTATACCTGAAAAGAAAAAAATTAAGCATTTAACATAAAATTTTGAGTCCTTTCGACACATGTCGTAAAAATTTTAAATCATTTAAATGAGAATTGGTTAACTTATTTGATTACCAATCATATCAATTTTTCTGAAACACCCGATATAACGATATATATGCCCGTGGTGTAATGGTTATCGTCGTAGGAAATTCACACAGCAACACGAGTTCAAATCCTAGACGAGACTGATTGCATTTCACATAGTACTAATACCCTTGAGAAATGTATGAATCCAATTATTCTCCCGCCAGCTATGGGTAAAATAGTAGGGCAGACTAGGTTCTTCAGCCTGGTTGAAAGCAACTAGTCTAGAAGAAGGAAAACTCTGAATTCAAACCTGTTAAACTCAGCTTAAAAATTGACCTTATGTCATATCCTGCCCGACCGGAGCAGTTGGTATATATATATATAGTCATCCACAGACAGACCGGGTTCGTTCTATCAGAACTCATCAGTGTGGCTAGTCATTAACTTCCCGTAGCTGAGATCGAAACCCGGTTGACGCAAACGTCAAGCCAAACTTCTAATCATTCAGCCACGAGAAACCATTAGCTGCGAAGTAAATTTTAAACGGTTATGAATCACAATTACTATTGTTTACATACATACCGAGACCTCAATTCATATATGAAGAGGTTTGCAATATACGCTAATGGCAACACGATTACTTCTTCGGCAGAGAACAATATATATATATATATATATATATATATATATATATATATATGTATTTCATACCAAATTCAGCTATTTTTCCATATTTTTCATTCAAACTGTTACCATGGAAACTCTTAGATGTAAAGGATATCATTCACTTTGTACTAAGCAGAGTTTGTAAAGAATTAAGGAAAATTCAGATTCAGAATTAAATGAAGTTAATAATGACTTGCAGACAATACACATGCTTTTCTTAATAATGTGTTCAACGTAGAACAAGGCAATAGATTTCTTGATGTTATACAGAAATTACAATGGTCAGCTGAAAAGCTTTTAGGCTGGCTCAGATACTGTCATGAAATGTAACCAAATGAGGTTTATTTTTCAACGTGGTTTACCGCTCTTTCAATAACTTTGCAGTGATTGGGTCCCATTTATCAAAATTCATCAACAACAGATATGACGGCATTATAGAAACTTTCCAGCCAATGAATTTTTTAGTCCCCCCTCATACTCTTGATAATCTTCTAACAACAGTTCATAACATTTTATGATAAATGAAAGATTTTTAAATATCTGTTTTCCAGAACTTAAATATTCGTTTTTACATATTAGTTTTTGAAAGTGTTGTTTTTTAACATAAGTTTTTGAATAACAGTTTTCTTAGCCGTTTTTGAAAGAGTTTTTGAAACAGTCGTTTTTAAGCGAGAGTTTTTTAGAAACAGTTTTTGAAACTCGTTTTTCAAGTAAGAGTGTTTATGTAACAGTTTTTGAAATAGTCGTTTTTTTTTTGGTAAATTTTTTTTTCAATAAACAATTATTGAAACGGTCGTTTTTTTTTTTTCAGTCAAGTTATTTTAAAGTAACCGTTTTTGAAACAGTTGTTTAAGTAACAGTTTTTAAGCAATAGTTTCTTTGAAAACTATCTTTGAAACTTTCTTTTTTTAAGTGACAGTTTTTAAACCGTTTTTGAAAGTCATTTCTTTAAAGACAGGTTTTTAAGAAACAGCTCTTTTAAGTAACAGTCATTGAAACAATCGTTTTTTTTTTTTTTTTGTTGTTTTTTTTTGGTGGGGGGGTTCTTTTGGAAAATGTGGCACTAACCATAGCAGGGAATTGAAAATTTGTTTATTTTGACATGGTTCTTCCGAACATAAAAAAGATTTAAAACATATATATTTGGCCCATAGTTATAACTACCACTCCGGGTCAGAGTGAACCTGAGAGTAATGGCAATGAAGGGGTAATCCACATTTCCCAAAGTTCCAGAACTGTAGACTCCTAATCATATGTAGCTTATAGTCATAACATATAATTGGCGGGGGTGTTACCCCCTCAGGGGAAACAATCAAAGTATTATAAGCCTCTCCGACTGGTCATTTTTGTTTCTGTGTTTTTTTATGTTGTTACGTGGGTTTATTTATTTATTTTGAAACAGTTTGGAGTAAATATCTAATTGTCAGCAGATATTGCAAATCTATCAGCTGCGAGCAGATTCTTTACTTCCGAAGACGAATACGTCAACTAGTGTATAATAATGATAATAATGATAATAATACCTGCCTGAAAAAGCTTTAAGAAAAAAGAATTAATATTCTATTGAAAGTCCTGCTCAAACACTGAAACATCCTCAATTCATTTTGAGGATTTAAAGTTAATAAATGTCATCAATAGGGTAACGTTCATGGCTCTGTGGGGGTTATTTGCTCGTACTTAAAATTTTCTAAGTTTGGATGTTTCGCAAACCAGTCTTCTAGGGATTTGTTTCAATTACTGTTTTGTAATTGAAACAAATCCTTGGAAAATAATCATCGGAAATGATGATTATTTCTTTATAACAAGAAAGCCATGTTGACGCAATTCATAATTTATAAGATAATATAAAATCAAAAGATTTAATAAAGAAATTTTCTTGTTAATACTAGGCTGAGTCAAAAGTTTTGCAATATTTTGCTAGTACGTAGACATGGCTTCTTCTATAATACGAGGGTGAGACAAAAGGTTATAATTCTTTCAAGTTTTACAAAGAAAAAACAAAAAATATAAAATGATAGAAATGAGTTTATTACCTCTCTCTCTCTCTCTCTCTCTCTCTATATATATATATATATATATATATATATATATATAAATATATATATATATATATATATATATATATATATATATATATATATATATATATAAAGGACCTGCTAGTGAAAATAATATATATAAAGTGAAAATAATGAAATTTTTCCCCTCTGTCATTTTTCTGATGGAAAAAATTGTTTACTATTTTCACTTTTTCTGTTTTTGGAAGGTCCTCGAGGGCGCCCTCTAAATACATGGAGCGCCCTGAGCAACTGCTCCAGCTGCAGGTACCTTGAGCCGGCGCTGAGTGAACCATAATGCCGTGGTAGCCAAAAAAAATGATGTACGAAAAGTGAAGGCACAGTTTATTTCAATATAGTAACCAGATGGTTGAAGGAATTTTGCTCAGACTGCAAGAACCTCGACTATCAAGCAAAGAGTGAATTCAGATGCCATGCCTCAAATCATAAAGACCAATTCGGTGAGTAGCACACAAAGAGCATCTCACTGTCGACTCTGGTTTGTCACCTTCACTACTCATCTTAGTGTATATATATATATATATATATATATATATATATATATATATATATATATATATTCGAGGAGCATAAAGTAAGTCTTTTTTCGTATGGGCACTTTTATTGAGAGTACACCCATGAAACTCAAGTCCCCTTCGAAGTAATCTCCTCTGGCTGCAATGCACTTGGTGTACTGTTCCAACAATTTCTGCAAGGTCCCATGGAAGTACTCTTGTGTGCGCATGTCAATGACCTTCGTCACAGCCTCTTTCATCTCCTCAATTGTCTCATAACGACAGCCTCTGAGCTTAGGGAATAAGCAAAAGTCACAGGGAGCAAGGTCTGGAGTATATGGAGGCTGAGGAACTGTCTTGATACCCATCTTGGTCAAATAGTCTATGACAAGGATAGAGCTGTGGACTGGTGCATTGTCCTGGTGTAAATGCCACTGACCCGATTTGAAGAGTGCTGGCCTCTTCCCTAGGAATCTCTTCCTGAACTCCCTTAAAACCTCAACATAGTAACCCTAACCCTAACCGTTTGGTCACTTAACTGTGGTGTTCTGACTTCCTTACTCCTCCCACACGTCTCATCATCCCTCACAGACTCCCCGGCTTCCTTGAATCTCTTATGCCACTCAGAAGCTGATACTCGATTCATGCAAGATGCTCCAAAAGCAGTCTGAAGCATTCCATACGTTTCTGTGTCATTTTTTACAAGTTTAAAACACAATTTTATTGCATATTTCACCAGCTGTGACAATCAGGCTTTAGTAGGGTGTATTCCAATTGCTGCTGTAGCTGTTGATTTGAACCTTAAATCATAATCAGTCATCTCATAAGATGTATAGCAATAACACAGTGAATTTTCAAGAGACTACGACAACTTTAAATGCCTGTACAAGAACGTCTGGAAACTTATTGAAGGCATCACGTATATTTAAAAAGAGGTTTTTAAACTGAACAATATGTCATCTGTTGATGGCACCACTTCTAGTTCAAAAGCAAGGAAGAATTTAACTTTTTCGAAGAATTCTGATTATTGTGTGACTCGTGAATTATTATTTCCTCTTCTATTCTTTATAATGATTGCGGTCTTCATTCATATTTTGGAGAGATGTAACTGGCATGGTCAAATTATCTAAATTAATCCATGTACTGGATTTCTGTAGGGAATTCTTATTTAGTCTCAAATGTTTCTCAGTCGGAGTTGTTAACTACTATGCGGTTGGTAAGGTTGAATGTTTGCCATAAGAAAGACAAGCCATTTATGACTATAGCTACGCTAATTTTCTCTTGGAGTTTAATCGCGGTTTAAATATTGAGGTATAAATAATTTAGGCGATTTTTTGCTTATCTGTTATGGTTATCAATTTAGTCCTTCATATTATATCAAAAGTTGTTCAAAATTTGGATAACTTCCAAATGAAACATTTAAAAGAGGAAAAAAAATCTCATTTTAATAATGTTTACAGAAATACACGTAAATATGCGCGCGTTTGAGCGAACGTGTGTGTGTGTGTGTGTGTGTGTGTGTGTGTGTGTGTGTGTGTGTGTGTGTGTGTGTGTGTGTGTGTGTGTGTCTGTCTGTCTGTCTGTCTGTGTGTCTGTGTGTGCAAGAGAGAGAGGGAGAAAGAGTGGTTTGGAGCGGGGGTGATGGCACACATTATTAACAAACACTTTGCGTGCTTCGGCAGAACGAATAATAGTAATTATTAATTCCAGGATAATTAGTCTTCGCTAAAAGAGCGCACCTGCTATTCGTATCAATATTTACTGGACGAGTAGACGGAAGATGATGAATTTTAGAAGTGGATTTAAATAAAATAGGTGGTTGGGGAGAAAAGGAAAAAATCACGTGTCGGATGTTTAATGGAAATATATTTGTACATTGACATAATTTTTGTATGCAATCTGATCATAAAAGATGGAAGGAAGGCAGGAAAGAAAGAAGAAAGGGAAAGAGAGAGAGAGAGAGAAAGGAATTTAGAAGAAAGGAGAAGACAAAAAAGAGATAATTCTGAAATGAATGAAAAGGAAAGGATAGTTCGTTGAGATTCTCATTTCGATGGAAGTATCTGCATTCATAATTCTTCCACAGTTAATGTGGATACAACTGAAGGTAAAAGGGAAAAATAGATAGATAGATAGATAGATAGATAGATAGATAGATAGATAGATGCTGCCAGAATCAGATTAATAGATAGATAGATATTATAAAACGAAGAAAGAGACTAAGAAGTGTTAAAAAAAAGTAAGAAAGAAAGAAAGAAAGAAAGAGAGAAAGGAAAAAAAAAATAAACAAACGAACACGTTCTTTACCTTAACCTCAATTGATAGATAGATGGATAAATCTGAGTAAAATAAGAAAGAAAGAAAGAAAGAAAGAAAGAAATTCTTTACCTCGATCTCTGTAGATTCAACGGATACTTAAGATAGATAGATAGATAGATAGATAGATAGATAGATAGATAGATAGATAGATATTATAAAACGAAGAAAGAGACTAAGAAGTATTAAAATAAAGAAACAAACAAATAAGCCAACACATTCTTTACCTTAATCTCAATTGATAGATTGGTGGATAAATAAAATAAAAAAGAAAGAAAGAAAGAAAGAAATTCTTTACCTCGATCCCAATAGATACAACAGACACTTAAGATAGATAGATAGATAGATAGATAGATAGATAGATAGGACACACTGCCTGATTCCCAAGCTTCAGTTAACTCTATTTCTTTCCATTTAGATGCATTTTAATCGTATGACCAGTGTTCCTTGTATATACCAAGTTGAAAGTCATTATGGTCCAACAATTTTTACCAATTCGTACCTAAGTGTGGGTATATATTAAAAATGAAATATTAAAAGATAATGCCATTTGCAACCACAGATCTTTTAGAAAATCAATTAAATTTCAATTGAAACCATCGCAAGCGAAGGAAATTTAAACGCCTATGTATCACATTTGTTTTTGTTTACATATATCCGCTTAACTGCTACCGAGAGCTCAATTCATATGAAGAGCCTTGCTTTACGCAAGTGGTACATAAGCTGTTAGTTAATTATTGTATATTTTATATATACATATGCAAAGCATAGGCGGACTCTATCGTTTCAGGTACGAACGGGTTTATTAATTCCTGACTTCGGTTCATGGCGACACGAGGAGAGATACACAATTCTTAAAAGTCTATGCTAACCATACAATGCTGACCCCACCCCACGCGCGGCACATCTTGTAGTGTTTAAGATCTCTGTCGGTAGAGATCCGAAAAACCCAACTGCATCTTTCAACTGTCAAAACCCAACTCTCGCCTCAATTGTCCAATCTCAAATTCTCAACTGACTCTTTTTCAAAATCCCCAAATTCTCAGGACCATCTCTTCCGGGCATGACGTCATCCACACTCCAGCCCCATTTTCTGTCTGGGGGTTTATTATGACAAATGGCGATTGTCATATCCTTTGCACACGAGCGTAAAACTGCACCCAATGTCTATGCACCTGGACTTAAGAGACTCGAATAGTTCAAAGCCTTACCAAACTGAATGATGAAATATAATTACCGAAAAATGATTAATATAAAAAAAATTATTCCTTAATTATATAACATAATAGTTTATTGATAACGAACCAGGGTTAAATGGTTTCAATAATTGTTATTCATTGTTCGCGCACAATTAAATGGGTTTCGAGTTTTCAATTAAACATTAATAATTCTATCTAATATAAATCATTTATTTGCACACAGTTAAATGGTTTCCAATATTGATATTTAACGCTAATAATTCTATTCAATTTTAATAATGATACCCTGTAAAAGATTGAAGTGTTCCTTTTGACCATTTGATAGGACCCGAACAGGTACTACCACTAGATCGTCTAGTGTCATATCCAGAACACTCAGTAGAGGGGTGCACTTACGCTTTAACAAAAATTCAATCGGTGTATTCTACAGACCAAGCCGACTTCGTTTGTGGTTAAGAGTGCATGAAAAAAAATACATGACCTCATCATACTGACTTCATCAATCGTGAGAAAATTTTACGTGATTATTACAAAAGTGAGATATTTTAAAGTCAATTTTAAACCCTGAGGACGACATTTCGTCGATAATTTTTTTTTTCTTCTTTTGCAAAGAAAGGACATTATTTAAGAATTCCAAAAATAAACAAAAATTTGTTTTATTTTTTCTTCCCTGAGAAAATGGCAGTTAAAGTTAAAATTTAAAATGATGAAAACGGAGAAAGTTAACTTGACGCCGAGCTTTTTGGAGAGTTGTAAAGCTCAATTGTTAGGGAAAGGAATTGTATTAAAGTGATTTACATTATATGAATAAAGAAATAAACATCTGTTCAAGAAAACTATTTAATTAGCTTCAGCATATTTTGAATTAAAACTAGTATCAATGAGGTCAGCTGATTCATTTCTTTTTCTACTTAGATGCACTTTTTGTTTGTATGTTGAAATTAGACATTAGCTCTCTGGAGTTGTCCGTGGTATAATGGTTATCGTTGTAAGAAATGTATAGGACGACACGTGTTCAAATCCAAGACGGTGCAGATAGAATTTAACATAACACTAATACCTTTGGGAAAGGTATGAAATCAATTATTCTCCCACCAGATATGGGTAAATAATAAAGCAGATTAGGTTCTTCAGCCTTGGTGAGGCAACTAGTCTAGGAGAAGGAAAACTCTGAAATGAAACTGATCTTATGTCATATTGTGCGGATGGGGGCTTATAGCGATGGGGATATTATTATTATAATTATTATTATTATTAGGTTTTTGGTTTAAGTTGGTTTTGCGTTGGTTATGTTGGTATTACGTTGATTGTGTTGGTATTACGTTGGTTGCGTTGGTATTTCGTTGGTAGCGTTGGTATTTCGTTGGTAGCGTTGGTATTACGTTAATTATTATCCCCTCGCTAAATGTTGATGGAAAATAAAGGTGGTGGAGAAGAACGAAGACGTCGTTAGGTTTTAATGGCATAATGAAGTAAGAGGTTTACGCTGGTATGCTGAAAGTCTCGTAGGAAGGAAAGAAGGTAGGAAGTTGTTAGAGTGTATCATCTAATTTGTTTTCAACTAGGATCCCTTGGTCTAAAAGAATAGATGCAAACTAGATGGCTCTCCTGATAGTGTATGATGCTGCTGCCGCTATTCAAGAACAGACAATAAAACGTCTGTTCCTATTGACGATTTCTGAGGGTGAGAGAGTTTCGCGGGATTTCTTCAATTTTTGGTGCTGCTTGGAAATATGGTTCGGGCTGAATAGGACAGGTCATCCTAATTGGGTAAAAATGTTCGGCGACTCTAACGGTCAAATTAAATTACGCGCCAAACAAAAAAAAAATACAAGGTTCTTTCTGCTACAGGCTAAAGGCATTGATAATAGATATCTGGAGTGCTACCATAGACGATGGTGTGTTTGTTTATTTAGTATTTTTAATGGTGTATCAACTTTCGCGGGTTATTTAACGCTAAATCTATTCTTGCTGAAGGACAACTGAAGTGCTATTTAGTCAATACCTGGTAGGGATAAGGGGGTTCACACTCTTCACAAGGTAGCCCAATCAGCTAAAGCCGCAGAATACGATTACACCTCAGCATAGGGGTTACACCCGCACAACGATTTTCCTGGAGAGCACCAAATGATCTGATGGTGAGGCTCCAGTAATGCTACAGCTTTGTGGAATACGGAGCACCCCTTCATTGCCATCGCTCCCTGGTTCTCTCTAGCCAGGAGAGGTACTATTTACCAACCCCTCCGCTCGGGCAGGATATGACACAAGGTCAATTTTTAAGCGGAGTTTAACAGGTTTGAATTCAGAGTTTTCCTTCTCCTACACTAGTTGCCTCACCAAGGCTGAAGAACCTAGTCCGTCCTACTATTTACCCATAGCTGGAGGGAGAATAAGGGGGTTCATACCTTTCCCAAGGGTATTTGCCCGAAAGTGAACATAATAGCGCGACTGGAGTACGAACTCGCGTACTACGATTCCGCAGTGCATCGCTTTAACCATTACACCACGAGGACACCCCAGGAGAGGTAGCGCCTGAAAGATTCCAATCAATGAGTCAAATAGAACGGTTTGACATTAAAAGTAAGTGCAAACAAATGCTAAATTGAATTGTTAGAAATAGAACTGTTCGATCATTTTACGATGTGTAAACAAATGACTGATGTTTAGTTGAATTGTTAGTGACGCATAGCAATACTTGGAATCATTTAACTTTGACGTATGCTAACCTGAATTATTTGAAATAGAACTGTTTGATTATTTAACTGTGTAGAAAACAAATGACTGGTGTTAATGATACGTAGTTATACTTGGAACCTTTTAACTTTGACTTATGCTAACCTGAATTGTTTGAAATAGAACTGTTTGATAGATAGATAGATAGATAGATATTAGCAGAGTGGTATCACTTGTGGCAGGATAGCAAGTTCAGTTTTATTTTCATGAGATGGTGGTTCCATTTAAACGGAGACTTGAGGAGTGAAGGCGATGGTGAATGCATCTAAATGAAGGAACCCTGAGCTCGTCCGAATAAACGGTAAAATAGTCTGTCAAGAGTCTGTCCACTGGAGGCAAAACGGCGTTGTCTAATTCATAGCTACGTTTACGTATGTTTAGGGTCTTATTATTTATGCAGATTTGGTTTCTTTTTCTGGTCAGAATTGACCAAGACTCATCAATAAGTTGGTTCCGCTTAACAAAGTCCGTCAAGTTTGCTCTTGTCCAACAAACAGACCTAGTTACCAGCTCATATCGCTTCATTATGCATGTTTATATGTTAGCGAAGAATTGGAGTATCAAAAATGAATTTGATATATTCTACTCCTTGGTGTTGATAAGGGTCTAAATTCGAAGATGTCTGAAAGTGAAGATTATCCGAAGATTTTCTAAGTGAAAGAATAGTTGCAGTTTGAAATATAACGTTTGTCATTTAAATAAGATAAATAGATAGATAAATAGATAGATAATTTCATTATCGATATAATTTCATTATCGATATTACTTGGAGTTCGCTTATGATTTAGAGGTCAAAGCATCAGTAATATCACTGATTTTGAAAGATAGATATTAACAGACTGGTATATATATATATATATATATATATATATATATAGAGAGAGAGAGAGAGAGAGAGAGTGTGTGTGTGTGTGTGTGTGTGTGTGTGTGTGTGATAGATAGATAGATAGATAGATAGATAGATAGATAGATAGATAGATAGATATTTCATTATCGATATCAAAGCCTTTATGACTCAGAGTTCAGTTATGTTTTAGAGGGCAAAGCATCAGTTATATCACTGATTTTGATAGATAGATATTAACAGACTGATAGATAGATAGATAGATAGATACTTCATACACATGCTGTTTTAAAAAAAAGAAAAGAAAAAATCAAAGCTCTGTTGCTATCAAAGCCTTCATAATCCGGAATTCAGCCATGTTATAAAGGGCTAAACCATCTTTAATATCTTATGATAGCACCTGACTTTAATAGATAGATAGATAGATAGATAGATAGATAGATAGATAGATAGATGTTCCAATAGAAAACAGAAAGAAAGAAAGAAAGAAAGAAAGAAAGAAAGAAAGAAAGTGTGTGTTTTTCATAATTTCTAAATAAATATTTAAAAAACAACGAGCCAACCCACTCCAGCAGCAGCAGCAGCAGCAGCAGCAGTAATAATAACAAAGTCACACTATGTAAACTACAGCAACATGAAAACCTACCAAAAATGACGTTGGTAGGTTAGTAGGTAGGTAAGGTCATTTTGTCATCATAGCATCATAGATAATTGAAAATGCCCACTTTTCTTTGGCTGTCTCACTATCTGGAAAAGAACGTTGCCTGTGGCATTTTGTCTGTCTCCCTGTCTGTCGAATAAAGTGAGGGGGAGGGGGGAATGTGATGTGAGTGCGAAGACGCTGAAATCTTTAGAAATTCTCGAGACAGCTAGTACAAAGAAAAAAGGCGATGATCAAGCAAGTATAAAAAATGCTTTTATTACAAATCCGTCCATTTCATTTTGAAACCCGCTGCGAACCAGTACTAAGCACAAGTCCATACGCAAATATAAACAAATGCAAGCAAGACGGTCTAATGTTGCCCGGGAAAATATCTAAAAAATTATCTTGCATGTGATAAAATGTCTTTCTTTCTTTCTTTCTTCTAACTCTTCCTCATTTTGTAATATCTATCTATATATATATATATATATATATATATATATATATATATATTTATGTCTGGCTACATCTATCTATATATATATATATATATATAGTAAGTATTTATTGTATCTCTTGAGATCAAGGTAGAGAATTTCTTTCTTTCTTTCTTCTAACTCTTCCTCAGTTTTGTAATATCTATGTATCTATCTATCTATCTATCTATCTATCTATCTCTCTCTCTCTCTCTCTCTATATATATATATATATATATATATATATATATATATATATTTATATATATATATATGTCTGGCTACATCTATCTATATATATATATATATATATATAGTAAGTATTTATTGTATCTCTTGAGATCAAGTTAGAGAATTTCTTTCTTTCTTTCTTTCTTTCTCTCTCTTTCTTTCTTCTAACGCATCTTAGTCTCTATCTATCTATTTATCTACCTATCTATCTATCATGGAAAATGCACCACCTTAGAAAATATCTTTTAAAAATTATCCAACATATAATAACAAAAAAGAATCCTCGAAATCTTGTGAGAAAAAATGTTATTTTCATTTTACTTAGCTGGTGGTTTTTCACTGGAGTCTGAGTGACAGCAAGTCTCCTCAGGTCTCCAGGAATCTTTTCAGTATTCTTGTCATTTCTTATATTCTAACCAATTTTAACAATGCTGTCGTCTCTGTTCTCCAGTTCCTCTAGCCTTTTTTTCTTGGCCTTTTGAAACCATCCCATGGACACCAACTATATCACTGCTACCTTCATGTTCCACGATTCGTCAGTTCTCTTGCAAGATGTAAGTATTTATCAATCTTCTCACATTTTTTTTTATTTTTTACTCTCAGGTTCTTCGAAAATGCAAAGTCCAGCATATGACAAGTTCTTTTAATCTTGTTAATTAATACTCGTTTGGGGCTTTTTATGCATATACCATTTGTCAACATGATCAAAAACACCACTCTCTTGCACAATTCCAAGTGGATCACCTTCCTTGCTCAATCATGTCTAGTCTTGTATTCCTTTTATCTTTATTTGCAGCATTCGCTTAATATGTGATTACCTGCTTCTTATCTTACCTTCTTCGGCGTATTATCAATTTTTGCTTCGATAGAAATAGTCATTATGAGATTATTTTGGGCTTCTGTTAAAGGAGATATGGTTTCTCTCTTTAAGTTCTTCCTTCTTAACCATGACCAGGTTATTTCATGAGTAATGTCCTTAAAGATATATACTTCATTTCTTCCCATTTTCATTTTATAGATTTTTTTTCTTTTTATTCTTACTGTTATTACGATCTGCAGTAATCAGTGTTTCTTTCCTCTTTTTTTAATATATTCTTTGAATCCTTGTATTTTTCTATCAACACATTCCTCAATGTTTACGAGTTTTATTCTTTTCTCATAAAGCCAATGAATTTTATCTTTTGGGCGTAAGTCATCAATTTTCTTGTTTTAAGCAGGACGACCAGCTCGAACATACATACAGCAGTTATGTGAAGATACGGGATGTAACCCTGAAGACCTGCCAATAGCGATGCATGATTGGGAGAAGTGGCGAGAGAGGGTCGGGGATATCCGTGCTGGCGGCACGATTTGATGATGATGATGATACAGAGGGAAGATGGAGCAAATTCTACTCGCATACGGTCTACTAAAAGAAACCATCGCAGCCATAATGATTCTCTACGGAAACACCATAGTGAAAGTGCCTTCCCCGGATGGAGACACCGACTGCTTCGACATTGTAGCTGGGCTACTGCAAGGAGACACACTTGCCTCATACCTCTTTATCATCTGTCTAGACTACGTGCTCAGAACATCGATCAATAAAATCAAAGAAAAAGGGTTTCGAGCTGACAAAGAAAAGAAGCAGAAGGTACCCCGCAAAAACAATTGCCGACACCGACAACACCGATGACATAGCGATTCTAGTAAATGCACCCGCCCAAGCCGAAACCCTACTGCATAGTCTGGAACGAGCAACTGCAGGCATTGGCCTCCATATCAATCCACACAAAACAGAATATATGTGTTCTAATCAAACAGGCGACATTTTCCACAGTAGCTCTCTGAAGCTAGTAGACAAGTTCACCTACCTAGGAAGCAGTGTCTCATCGACCGAGACAGACATCGACACTCGACTATCAAAGGCATGGACAGCTAACAATAGGCTATCGGTCAGATGGAAGTCAGACCGGGCCGATAAAATGAAACCCAGCTTCTTCCAGGCAGCGATCGTGTCGATACTGCTATATGGATGCACTACATGGAAGCAAACAAAACGGATGGAGGAAAAACTTGACGGCAACTACACAAGATTACCAAGAACAATATTGAACAGGTCCTGGAGGCAGCACCCCACAAAGCAGCAGCTGTACGGCCACCTACCACCCATCACGAAAACTATCCAAGCTAGACGGACTAGACATGCAGAACACTACTGGAGAAGTAGGGACGAGCTCATAAGTGATATACTACTATGGACCCCTTCACATGGCCGCGCAAAAGCAGGGTGACCAGCTCGAACCAACATACAGCAGCTCTGTGAGGATACAGAGTGTAGCCCTGAGGACCTGCCGGAAGCGATGAACGATAGGGAGAGGTGGCAAGAAAGGGTAAGGGATATCTGTGCCGATGGCACGACAAGATGATGATGATGTCCATATTTCTGAGTTCCTTCCTTGCCCAGTGTAAGAAGAATCCAGAGTATCTTAAGAGAGGGAAAGCACAGGTATTTATTCCTGCAATTCGACTTCTGCTGTATAATTTGATTTCAAAATGATTTCTTATTCTTCTGAGTTACCCCATTCTTACTTTTTTTTTCGTCTCCGTTGGCTTGATAATGTCCGCTTCTGCTAGTCTAGTTTGATAAAAAATTACACCACATGAGGCGCCCGAATAGCAATATTTATTTAATAATTTTATCTTAAACTGACTCAGGACCAAAAATTGTGGGTACCCAGTGAGAATGCTTACTGGACAAGTTTGTTAAGCACTACAACACAAAACGCTCTCAACCAACTAAACTGAATAACTTAAAATAGAAATTTTGGGGGACAATTAAACTGTATATTTACATTTAAACTGCGTACTTATGCTAAACTGAATAGTTTGGAATGAAACTGTACTTATACCAAACGGAATTGTTTAATATTGAACTGTTTTGACATTTAACTGTGTGTAAACAAAATATATACTTATACGAAACTGAATTGTTTGAAGTAGAACTGATTGAAAGTGGATTGGCGTTGAATAACCTACAAAGGTTGATATGTCATAAAACCCAACTAACCAACCAACCAAAAACCAAACTAACCAACCAACCAACCAACCAAAAAAACGCTCCGGAGTAGCAATAGCATTAACTAAGGTTAGCATAGTTTGAATCCAAACCAAAAATAGTGTAAGCACCCAGTGAGAATCGAGTTCACTGCCAGTGGCCTGTTTGTTTAGTTTCTTAAACGTTACAGCACTTGACGCGCCCAAATAGCGATAGTTTCTTAAAAATGATATCACATATGTCAACCGAATAGCAATAGTCAACATTTGATAAGTTTAGCTTTGATTGATTCAGGAACAAGCATCTGTAAGCACCCAGTGAGAATCAACCTCACAACCAGTTGCCTGCTTCTTTCGTTTGTTAAGCATTGCAACACTAAACGCACCTGAATAGCAACAGATATGATTTATTAAGTGTGGCGGAAATCGTGAAAACGGAGAGGGGGGGGGCTTACCTTTTAAGCAACCTCGCGTGTGCGTCGTTCAAACAGGCCGGGAAACAAAGAAATTCAAGATGGCGCCCGCGACTTTTTATAACCATCTGATCTCGTAAAGTCGCGCAAATCATCACTGCTCGGATGCAAATGAGATAGTCTCCGACTTAATGAAAGCGGATTGCTTTGAAGATACGTGGAGTGTTGATACTCGGATCCTAGTCCGGACCTAATTTTGACCGTTTTCTTTTAAAAAAAAAGGGAAAAATTTTTATTTTCAGTAAAACATCGGATCGGATTTTACCATCTCATCACGACAACTTCTCCCGGCTGGGCTGAAATTTTCTGACCCGGTTGGTAAAACAAAGTTAAGTTCTTTTTCTCCCATTTTTTTTTTTTGTTGTTTTTTGTTTTTTTTTCCTCCTCATTTTTTACACCTCCTTCTTTCATCCAGCATATCATTTATGGCCGGCCGGGCAGAAGGCTCGGCCATAAAGGCCCTTTTTTCCCCTACTAAGGGTGACCCTCCCCCCCAGGTGAAAAAAAAGAAAATCATATCACCTACCCCAAAAAATGCCTCTTCCCCTGACCAGAAAGAAAAAACGCCCCCCCAAAAATTACCTTCTCCCGACAAAAATGCCACACCAGAGAAGATCTCACAAGAAAAAGAGAATAGTTGGACAGCACCCCCGAAAATACAGGTCGATGTCGACGACTTGCTCCAGCGAGCAAAGGCTATCTCCAGTGAAGTACAGGAGCATGGCCTTATGTTCAATTTGGAGGAGGTAAGACAAGACCAGAAAAAAAGAACGGTGTCTGTCTTTGTTGTGGATAAACGATCCAGAAAAATCGTTAAACCCGCCAAAGACATGGTTCTCCGTCAGATTTCCAGCCTGGGCGTAAAGGCACAAGCGATAATCGCTGGTGCTTCTTACGCTTTCTGGGATATATTGTTACCGACCATAGAAGATTCCGTCGCCCTTACAAAAAAAACCCTGGAAAATAAAGAATTTTTCTTTAGAACAGAATATATGGGGCGACGGCGGACCACGGTTTCAATATACGAGGTCCCTAGCTTCCTTCGAGACGCAAACTTAGCCGCCTATATGCTTCAGTTTGGTGACATCGTCTCAGCAACACACGATGGAATGCGTGGGGAATGGAGGTTTGACATAATGTTAAATATGAAAACCTTCTACTCCGTTCCCAACTGGTTGGAGGTGGAAGGGTGCAGGCTTCCCGTAATAGTATCCGGAAGGAAACCCGCCTGCTGGCACTGTGGCGAGATTGGTCACCTCTCCGCAGTTTGCCCGGGGAAGAAGGCCCCGAAGAAGCCCGACCACAATCATGATACCCTCTCACCTGTGGTTAAAATAAACACAGAAAAGGAGGCTCCCGTAGTCTCGCCCACACCAGCGGGTAAAAAAACCCCACTCCCCCTTCGTCCCCTGCGGTTAATTCCGAAGAGGCGAAGGCTGAGTGGCTGACTGTGGGAAAAGGTGGGAGGAAGCTCCAACCTGAGGATCCTCGCTCCCAAAAGTCGGCCCAGGTAGGCACCGACAGTTTACCCCCCTCTAAAAAGTCCAACAGTCCACCCCCCACATATGCCCAGAAATCATCCCCGCCAAAAAACAAAGTCCCACCCAAGACCCCACCTAAACAGCGCACACCTCCCAGGGTCAGATCTTTCAGCCCAGGCCGGGAGAAATTCGAACAGCTCCTGGAATTTAAAAAGCGGCTGGACCTGGGGCGGAAATCGTCTCCACGACCAGGGCCCTCTCATTCCACACCTTCATCACCTAGACATCCCAGAACCATTCGTCCACCACCAACCACACCACCCCACAGATCCATGCCTCCGCCTCTCATGTCTGTTCTAGTCCAGAGGAAAAAGGGACCCCCCCTCCGCTGCCTTTGGAGTCACCACCAATAAAACCAGCCCCACCAGCAACAGCTGCAGCAACCTCATCATCACCATCTACAACACCCAAGAAACGGCAGCGGAGCTCGTAAATCGACAGCTCGGGGGATGAGGTCCCTAAACATATAAGAAAACGGGACAAACCGCGCCATCACACCGGATCAAACATCTGCCGGGTGGATGAGGGGGCTCTGGATCGTCTTCACAAGGTCCAGCCGCAGCTGTTGAAAGACTTAAGGGTCCTCCACAACTTCAAGGAAGTTAACGGTTGTAATGTGGAGGACCCTAAAAATTTCCCCAATTCATGGATCACCACGGTCATTCGGAAGGGCCGAGGGTAGGAAGGTGTAATGAAGATGTTAGGAGAGGCAAACGAGGCCCTCGGCCCTATATCATACATAAAAGACGATTTATCATCCTGTAAGGGTCTTGTTGGGAGGGTCCCTGTTGTTCTACACCCCTCCCTCTATAGGGCTTTGAAACTAACTTTTCCGCGGGACGTCGGGGATCTCGCTCATGACGGAGCCATCGATAATGAGATGGCCACGGGATCCATGAGCCAGACCGTCGGAGTCCTGACCCCAGCCATGTTCAGTCCGGGCACTCAACCTCTGTAATGTTCATGATGGATCTAAGATTGGCTAGTATAAATGGCCGCGGCCTGAGGTCGGATTCTAAACGATCCCAATTATTATTATACCTCCAGCGTCGCGGCATTGATATCTGTTGTTTACAGGAGACTCACTTCGACTCCAACTTTTATGAAGGTATTCTGGCGAGGGGCTATTTGTCCTTCTCAGCATGCTTTGATGGTCGTTCTAGAGGTGTCACCTGGCTGGTAAGTAGAAGTCTGGACGCTTCGTGTGCTCCTGTTCTTTCAGATCCGGCGGGCAGACTTTGTGTTCTGGACGTTACCATAAAGGATAAGGCTTTTCGATTGATTGGGGTTTATGGGCCCAATGTTACCAGTGAGCTTCCTCCCTTTTTCCGGCGCATCGAGCCGTACATCGTTCCGTCAAAGCGGGTAATTTTAGTGGGAGATTGGAACGCCGTCCTTGATCCCAACTTAGATAGAGGGGCTACTAGTGCGGGTTCTAACTCCTTGGATGCCAGATATTTTCGTGAGTTTGTCCAGAAATTTGATCTGGTGGACAAATTTCGCGAAAGGCATCCAAATAAGATAGTTTGGACTTGGACCGGTAGGGGCGCCTCGGCCCAGCTGTATAGCTATTTGGACAGAGTGTTAGTTAAGCGAGTCGACTTAGACTATTTAGGTGGTCCAAGTTTTGAGGCGTATAAAAATTCCGACCACAAATTTTTATGTGTGTCGATTAGGTTAGATAAGGCTAGATGTAGGATGTCTGGTTACTGGAAGTTCAACCTTTCCCTTTTGGCGGAGGCTGACTTCCGGGACCAGCTAGAACTAACGATAAAGCGGGAATTGACGGGGGCTATTATGGGTAATAGGTGGTGGGCTAACCTTAAGGATAGCATTAGAACCTTTGCTGCCGACTATAGTAGGAGACTCAAGTCAGCTAGGGTAGCGGAGCAAAGGTCGATTAAGGATAAGCTAGATAGGGCGGTGTTGGCGGGAGATAGTGGGCAAGTTAACATAGCTAAGGCCGAGCTGGCCTCCTTGCAAATTATGGAGTACCAAGCTCTGGTAGTTTGGGCTAGGTTAAAGAGAATGTCGTGCGAGGCGACGAATATGGCCCAGGAATTACGGGCCGAGGAACTGAGGCATGCTACAGATCGGCATATCGCCAGTGTCACATCGCCGGAGGGGCTCCGTCGAACTACAAACGAAGCCATCTGTGGGGAGTTTCGGCAGTATTTCTTGAAGCTTTTCACCAGGGAGCCCGGACTGAGTTCTGCTCAGTTCGACACCTATCTTGCCGACTTCCCTCGCCTTTCAGCGACTGAAGCGGCTGGGTGTGATGGGCTCATAAAGGAGGAGGAGATTCGGGTTGCACTGAAGTCGGTCGGGCTGGATAAGTCCCCCGGAATTGATGGTCTGCCCAATGAAGTGTACTTGAGGTTGTCGCACATGTTTGTCCCCTTGCTGGCAACCATCTATAACAACTGGATGAGGCAGGGTACTATACCCAGACGCTTCACCAGGGGTATAGTGAAGTTGCTTCGTAAGAACAAACATGGTGGGGATGGGGTTAGTAACTTTCGCCCTTTAACGATGTTAAACACGGACTTAAAGATTTTGGCGAAGATCTTGGCAAACCGTTTGCAGACTGTCCTGCCTAGTCTGATTTGCCCCGAGCAGACTTGTGCTGTGAAGGGTAGGACTATCCAGGACAGTCTTCATCTGGTCCGCACGATCGTAGAAAAAGTCGACGGAAATGCCGCGCTGATCAATTTAGATCAGTCCAAGGCCTTCGATAGGGTTGACCATGCTTTTCTGGAGGCTGTCTTGTCTTCGGCTGGCTTCGGGGTTGATTTTCGCACCTGGATACGTCTCCTTTATGCGTCCCCCGGAGTCATGGTGGAGGTGAATGGGGTAAGGTCGGAGCCCTTCACTCTGACTCGATCGATTCGTCAGGGTTGCCCGTTATCGCCCATGTTGTATATCCTGGCGTTAGAGCCTTTTCTACGCAGGATAAAGGCGAACCCGGTCCTACGCGGCCTCACGTTACCTGGGGCCAGTGATGTGGCCAGGTACACTGCATACGCTGACGACGTCAGCGTGCTTGTAACGAGCAGTGCCGAGGTGGAGGAGGTGAGCAAAGAAATCGGAAGGTACGAAGCTGTAACAGGGGCCAAGATTAACCGCGAAAAGTCTGTCGGCTTGCAGTTGGGCTCGTGGAAAGGCTGTGCTCTTCCCGGCCCCTTCATTTGGAAAGACGGTCCGTGAAAGATACTCGGCGTCTGGTTTGGGCCCGACCTTCAATTGGAGAAAAATTGGTCGGAAGTACTGAATAAGGTCGTAGCCGCAACTGAGTTGTGGCTGCGTAGAAGGCTTTCCCTTAAGGGTCGGGCAGAGGTGTGCAATTCGCACATCTACTCCCTAGCCATATACCGACTTTCAGTGCTTCCTATCCCGGCCACCATCCTATTCAAGCTGGAAAGGATTCTCTTCCAGTTTCTCTGGGCCAAGAGACATCCTTTGGTGCGACGGGAGATCTGTTGCCTTCACCCTTCTGAAGGCGGTCTAGGAGTACCTAACGTCGAGGTACAGCGTCATACTTTGCGTCTTACTTTCCTAGACCGGATGTGTTCACGAGACACAGCGACGGGATGCGTCTGGAAAGAAGACGCAAAAAAATCTTTCCCGTCGCTAAGAAGTGTGCATTTTGCTGATGGGGAGGCCCATCGGTTGCCCAGATGCGAATGCCCCTTCTACCGCGAGTGCCGGCATGCTTTGAAAGTTCTCTCTCGGCTGCAGACAGGTCTCTCTGACAGCCGGCCGTTGTCGAGTAGGGCATTATATCGATGTATAGTGAGGGGGGCCGCTAGCAATGGTCTGATTGGCGAGCTCGGTGTGACGGAGGCGGAGGGTCGCTTACTGTGGCCTTGGGCCCCCAGGATGAGGTGTCTCAATAATGATGAGGCTTCCCTCACCTGGCTGGTCATTCGGAATGCCCTCTGGGTCGGCAAGAAATTGTTTGCAGCGCAACAGGTCATTTCGCCTGAGTGCGGTCGGTGTGGTGATTTGGAGGAGACTATTAGTCATACCTTCTTTCATTGCCCGGTCGTACGGCCGCTGTGCAAGCTTCTTGAAGGCTACATGGTCCGCATCCTCAATGGAAAGTTTTTTGTCCTGGAAGCCAGTTCTGTGTGCAGCAATGTGGTGCCGAGGTTGAACAGACAGGAACATTATGTGTTTCTCTGCTTACTCGGCGTTATGCGTGTCGTGATTTGGACGACGAGAATGAAGGAACTCTGCGAGGATGAGTCTTTTTCTGCTCAGACCCTGGTGGCATTTTATAAACACCAAATAAAAGTCAAAATCCGGTCTGAGAGAAAAAGACTGGAGTTTGGCGAAAGGTGGGTGACTGTTGCGCGCTTGTGTCGCGTGGTAGGAGCCAACCTTATTTTCACTTTGGACGTTCCAGGGACTTAAGAATTTTGGGTTACCGGAAGGACGTGACCACCCAGCCCAGGTAAGTTAGAATTTTTTTAGGCCATTTTTGATTTAGTTTGTTCCTAATTTAGTTAACTTAGCTAGAGTATGCAAGGTCATCGGGCCCCCCCTTTTTTTGTCCCCTTCTTATGTTTTACTCTCCCTTCCCTTCCCCTCTGTTAGATGACAGGAATTGGAGTTCTCCAGGAGTGAGAGGGAGGGCTTATGTTATTTCTTGTTTATTGTTTATTTATATTTTTTCCAATTATCTTATTTGATTATTTTTCCTCCTTCGACACTATTTTCGACTGGTTAACTCCTTTTTCTGCCATGTTTTAGTACGTGGGGGGGACCCCATACTAACCATCATAATGTATATATGTTTTGTTCATTTTCGTTTTTAGGGGAAAATATTTGTTAATAAATGTACATAGCATTCGTTTAGTTTTTTTTAAATGTTCCCTTCCCCCTCACTTTGTAAATATGGGTTTAAGTTTAGAAATCCATGGAGCAGTAGTGTTGTTTTGGTGATTGTTGTTTTTGGTGGATGCAGTTTGAAAGTGATATGTTTACTTGAGGTATTTTGGTGTTTTTTTAATTTGGAGATATGTATTGATCAGTGGATGAGTCTAGTTAAGTTAGAGATTAGGATAGTGTAGACCAGCCTTCTCCCTCCCCATTTTTAGGCCTTGTGCCATATTTGTATATGTGTATACAATAAATAATGTGTTGATTCGAGGATCGTTGGATTCGGTTGTTGTTGTTGTTGTTTCTGCTAGCGTGACGTGCGGAGAATAGAAAGGAGTTTCGCTGAACTAACAGAGGCCGCTTTGAAAGTGAATACAGGGATCACTTTCACATTGTCATTTGCTCCTACTCTTACCACCAAACTGCTTTTGTCCTCGTGGTGTAATGGTTAAAGCGATGAACTGCGGAATCGTAGTACGCGAGTTCGTACTCCAGTCGCGCTATTACGTTCACTTTCGGGCAAATACCCTTGGGAAAGGTATGAACCCCCTTATTCTCCCTCCAGCTATGGGTAAATAGTAGGACGGACTAGGTTCTTCAGCCTTGGTGAGGCAACTAGTCTAGGAGAAGGAAAACTCTGAATTCAAACCTGTTAAACTCCGCTTAAAAATTGACCTTGTGTCATATCCTGCCCGAGTGGAGGGGTTGGTAAATAGTACCACCAAACTGCTTTCTGACTACATTAAGTATAGCATTATTTGACACGAAGCTAAGACTGACCAGTCGGCTGGGGCTGTAGAATACACCGAGAGCATCTCTACAAAAGGGTCAGACCCCTGCACCGAGTGTACTAGATATGACATTAAACTATGAGATGGCAAGGTTCCAGCTTTGGAGATTTCGGGAATGTGGAGTACCTCTTCATTGCCATTGCTCCCTGGTCCTCTCGAGCCAGGAGAGGTAGCACCTGAAAAATTCCTATCTCTGTGTCAAATAGAACTGTTTGGCATCAAAATTGAGTCCAAACAAATGAGTCATGCTAAACTGAATTGTTAGAAATAGAACTGCTTGATCATTTAACTGTGTGTAAATAAATGACGGACGTTGAATTAAATTATGAATGATACATACGAGGTGCATACAATAAGTTTCCAGACTTTTTTCGCATGGGCACTTTTATTGATAGTACATACATGAAACTCTAGTCCCCTTCAAAGTAATCTCCTCCGGCTGCCGTGTACTTGGTGTACCGTTCCAACATCTTCTCGAAAGCCCCATGGAAGTCCTCTTGTGCGAGCGTGTCAATGACCTTCGTCACAGCCTCTTTCATCTCCTCAACTGTCTCATAAACACAGCCTCAGAGCTTGGGAATAACCAAAAGTTACAGGGAGCAAGGTCTGGAGTATAGGGAGACTGAGGAACTGTCTTGATGCCCATCTTGATCAAATAGTCTGTGACAAGGATAGAGTTGTGGACTGGTGTATTGTCTTGGTGGAAATGCCACTTACCCGATTTAAAGAGTGCTGGCCTCTTCCAACGAAATCTCTTCCTGAATTTCCTTAAAACCACAACATAGTAACCCTAACCTTAACCCTTTGGCCTATCAACTCTGGTCTGTTGACTTGCTTACTCCTCCCACGCCTCTCATCATCCCTCATAGACTCCCTGCCTTCCTTGAATATCTTATGCCACTCAAAAACTGAAGCTCGATTCATGCAAGATGGTCGAAAAGCAGTCTGAAGCATTCCATACGTTTCTGAAGCCTTTTTTCCAAGTTTAAAACAGAATTTTATTGCATATCGTTCTTCTAAAGTGTCAGATTGCATTTTTGAAATTCACCAGCTGTGACAATCAGACTTTAGTAGGGTGTATTCCAATTGCTGCTGTAGCAGTTAATTTGAAGCTGAAATCATAGAAATTGGTCAGTCATCTCATACGATGTATAGCAATAAGATGCTGAATTGTCAAGAGTCTACGGCAATTTTAAATGCCCATACGAAAAAAGTCAGGAAACTTATCATATGCACTCATAACAATACTTGGAACCTTTTAACCGTGTTCAAATGAATTATCAATATTAGATAGAATTATTAGTGTTAAATAGCAATGCTAGTAACCATTTCACTGTGTGCAAATAAATGATTAATATTGAATAGAATTATAAGTGTTAGATAGCAATAATTGAAACCTTTTAACTGTGATGAAACAATTGCAATACTAGTGTGCAAACAAATTAGTTCTAACTCATTTTATTCAGTTAGATTGTGACAGTTATAAAGCCATAGTTGAAGCTATTAGATTTGTTCTGGCAAAGAATTGATTGTACAAAGAAATACTTGGAACTATATAACTGTGAGCCAAAAAAATTAGTTCAGACGGGTTTAGAATTCTAACAAAATGTGTTTACAAATCATTTACATTTAATATATATGTGTAAAGAGGATTTGGCATTAAATAACATACAAGGGTTGATATGCCATAAAGCCCAAATAAACCAAATCATATATATTCAATATATATGTATAAAGAGGATTTGGCATTAAATAACATACAAGGGTTGATATGCCATAAAACCCAATTAAACCAAATCCTATATATTTTATATATATATGTGTAAAGAGGATTTGGCATTGAATAACCTTCAATGGTTGATATGCCATAAAACCCAACCAAACCAAATCATATATATTTCATATATATGTATGAAGAGGATTTGGCATTAAATAACCTACATTGGTTGATATGCCATAAAACCCAACCAAACCAAGTCATATATATTTAATATATATGTATAAAGAGGATTGACCCACTTCATTTAAAAAAAAACCCCTTAAACCATTTTATTTTCAAATAGCCTAAATTTTCCATTTCTAGTTACCACACACACATACACATCCACACACGAGAAAGAAAGAAAGAAAGAAAGAAAGAAAGAAAGAAAGAAAGAAACGATTAACAGTTTTAAACTGTATAATGTAAACGAAAAATTGACATCGTTAGATAGATAGATAGATAGATAGATAGATAGATAGATAGATATTGCCCAGTCAGCTGGGGCTATAGAATACACCGACTGCTTTTCTGTAGAGGGGTAAGACCCCCACCCCTCAATGTCCTGATATGACACTAAATCTAATGGTTAGGTTCTAGTCATGCTGTAGCTTTGGGGAATATGTGTGTGTGTGTGTGTGTGTGTGTGTGTGTGTGTGTGTGTGTGTGTGTGTGTGTGTGTGTCTACAAGTGTATACAGGCTCAGAATACACATTTTCACAAAGAGATAAAGCTGTTTACATTTAGAGAGCATAGTATTTAGTCAGTCAGGCAATACGAATGCGGTTCTCCTCGGAAAAACGCGATACAATTAATGTCATTGCTCACACACGGTTTTCGCGGGTAAATTTCCACCTTGATGTTGGTCACTGCTTGTGTCCAGTTCAGTTTTCATACGAACCAATTTCAACTCTGGAATTTGACGGAATGTCACATATTCTGTTCTATACATCTTACTCCCTGCGCAGCGAAATGCACAAAATGTTTCCATTTCCTTATTGGTTTATCTTAAGATAGAGAGATTTCATATGGATGAGGCATTCATTGAGTAGGAAGAATTGCTTTGGATGTTAGCAAATAAATGAAAGAAAAAAAAAGCTTTAAAAAAGACAGCCAACTATCCATTCTTAGGATGCTGTAAATCTTTGTTGCGCGCGAACATTAGCTATTATGAGACACATACAGCTATAATTTGGCGTACTGCAATTCCTCTGGGCTGTGATTCTTGGTGCTGTACCCAATTTGGCGCATTTTCTGTGATATATATATATATATATATATATATAGAGAGAGAGAGAGAGAGAAAGACAAAGAGTGAGAGAGAAATACAGCGATTACAAAATTGAGATATTGACTATGAAGTGTAAGAAAGAAAGAAAGAAAGAAAGAAAGAAATTCTTTACTTCGGTCTCAGTAGATACAACAGATAGATAGATATTATAAAACGAAGAAAGAGACTAAGAAGTCTTAAAAGAAAGAAAGAAACAAACAAATAAACACATTCTTTACCTTCATCTCAATAGATAGATAGATGGATACTAAACTGTATTGTTTGAAATGGAACTGTTTTTATATTGAAACTGTACTTACACTAAACTGTTTAATACAGGACTGTTTTGACATTTAACTGTGTGTAAACAAAATCTGTACTTATACTAAACTGAATTAGCTGATTTAGAATTGTTTGAATAAACTGAATAGCTTGAAATAGAAATGTTTTTGACAATTAAACTGTGTACTCTTGCTAAACTGAATTGTTTGAAATTGAGCTAATTTTTGCATGAAAATGGATTTGGCGTTAAATAACCTACAAAAGTTGATATGCCATAAAACCCAACCAACATAGAGAGATGTAACCAGACATAGATCGATAGATAGATAGATTTAAAAAAAGAAGAAACAATAAAGAAAGAAACAAAAAAAAAAGAATGCTTTTGATATTTTCAGTCTTGTGATGCTGCACCTACATCTTGAACACTAACTCATTTTTGGAAAGGTTGCCTTAAACATCGTAACGGACATCAGTTGAATGCAGTTTCGAAACGGACGCCATTTTGAAAAGTTTTTTACGCTTCCTTTTTGGCCTGATTCATATAAAAACAGAACTGAAATTGATCAGTTTAAAACACACCAAATATTTTATCAGCATATATTTGTTTTCCTCGAGTTTATTTACTAGTTGCGCGCGCGCGCGTGTGTGTGTGTGTGTGTGTGTTGGCGTTCACTTTAATCATTTGGAAGTATTTCATCATTTGCCTCCTGGCCGGTCGATTTCTTTCGAAATGGCAAAGGAATGTCTTAATTGCTCTTTCTTTCTCTCTCTTACTCTCTCCCTTTCACTTTCTCTAATTTTCTACCTCTCCCCCTCTCTTTCTCTCTCTCTTTCCACTCTCTCTCTCTCTCCCTTTCCCACCCTCACTATCTTTCTCCTTTTCTCTCTCTCTCTCTCTCTCTCTCTCTCTCTCTCGCTCTCTCTCTTTCCCACCCTCACTATATTTCTCCTTCTCTTTCCATATAACTCTCTCTCTCTCTCTCTCAGTCTCTTTGATTCATCTATTCAAAGTGACTATGAATTCAGATGGGTTTGTGCAAAAATATTGCCAATCTGTGTCAACTTTAAAAATAAGTTCACTAAGCTGAATACACTGCCTGCATCTCTGCAGAGGAGGAAGACCCCCCGACAACAAATATCCTGGATATGACACTAAACTATCTAATGCTGAGACCCCAAACCTGGAGCTTTGGAGAATATAGTGTACCTTTTCATTGCCATTACTCCCAGGTCCGCTCAGACCCGGACTGATAGTAACTGTTAGGGTCTCATCTGTGGTATTAATAGAATTGTTTGACCATTTAACTATATGCAAAGCAAACAAATGACTAGTGTTGTATAACAATACTAGAAACTATTTAACTATGTGCAAATAAAAGTATTACTGTGGAACGGCAAGACTTGAAACCATTTAATTGTGAACAAACAAATGAGTTTTGTTTTGTTTAAAATGTTATCAACAAATTATACGTTTAGAATTCATATTCAGTATATATGTATAAACTGGATTGTCTGTTTGTCTGTCCTTGTCTGTTTGTCAGTATATATGTATTAACTGGATTGTCTGTTTGTCTGTCCTTGTCTGTTTGTCAGACAAAAAGTGAACTTTTTGGACATAAAGGACAGACAAAACGAAGAGACAAAAATGTCCTTTTGTCTCTTCCTTTTGTCTGTCCTTTTTGTCTGACTATTTTGTCTCTTTTAATTGTCTGACTTTTTGTCTGACATCCTTTTGTCTGACATCCTTTTGTCTGACCTTTTTGTCTGACCTTTTGGTGACCTTGTCTGACCTTTTGGTGACCTTTTTATCTGACCTTTTCAGTGAACTTTTTGTTCACCGAACAAAAAGTTCACTGAACAAAAAGTTCACTGAACAAAAAGTTCACCGAACAAAAAGTTTCGGTGAACAAAAGTTTCGGTGAACAAAAAGTTCATGAAAAAGGTGACCTTTTTGATGAGCTTTTTGAACAAGGTCACCAAAAGGTCAGACAAAAAGGTCAGACAAAAAATGTCACCGAAAAGGTCAGACAAAAGGTCAGCAAAAGGTCAGATAAAAGGTCAGCATAAAAGGTCAGCATAAAGGTCAGCATAAAAGGTCAGATAAAAGGTCAGATAAAAGGTCAGCATAAAACATAAAAAGGTCAGCAAAAGGTCAGATAAAGGTCAGCAAAAGGTCAGATAAAAGGTCACCAAAAGGTCAGATAAAACATTTTGGTGAACTTTTTTTCTGACCTTTTTGGTGACGAAAACGTGACCTCTTCTGACCTTTTGGTGACATTGACCTTTTGGTGATCTTTTAGTGACCTTCTCTGACCTTTTGGTGACCTTTTTTATCTGACCTTTTGCTGACCTTTTGTGTGTCCTTTTCGGTGACCTTTTGATGACCTTTTTGTTCACCGAAGAGGTCTGACCGAAAAGGTCAGACAAGGTCACCAAAGGACACAAAAGGTCAGACAAAAAAGGTCAGAACAAAAATTTCATCAAAAAGGTCACCGAAAAGGTCAGACAAAAGGTCACAAAAAGGTCAGACAAAAAATGTCACCAAAAAAGGTCAGACAAAAAAGGTCAGACAAAAGGTCACTAAAAGGTCAGATAAAAAAAGGGCACCAAAAGGTCAGGCAAGGTCATCAAAAGGTCAGAAGGGTCACCAAAGGTCAAAAGGTCAGACAAGGTCACCAAAGGTCAAAAGGTCAGACAAGGTCAGAAAAGGTCAGAAAAAGGTCATGCTTTCGTCACCAAAAGTTCAGACAAAAATGTCACAAAAAAGGTCAGTTCACAAAAAGCTCACAAAAAGAGGTCAGACAAATAGAAGAGACAAAAAGAGGTCACCAAAAAAAGGGTCACACAAAAGGTCAGACAAAAAGGTCACCAAAAGATCAGACAAAAAGGTCAGACAAAAAAGATCACCAAAAAAGGCCAGACAAAAAAAGGTCACCAAAAAAGGTCAGACGTT
The DNA here is from genome assembly GCA_963585895.1 of Sepioteuthis lessoniana. Classification (NCBI taxonomy): domain Eukaryota; kingdom Metazoa; phylum Mollusca; class Cephalopoda; order Myopsida; family Loliginidae; genus Sepioteuthis; species Sepioteuthis lessoniana. The sequence continues at coordinate 10,858,841 of OY757918.1, read as the reverse complement.
TTGTCTGACCTTTTTTGTCTGACCTTTTTTAGTGACCTTTTTTTTTGTCTGACCTTTTAGGTGAACAAAAAGTTCATCAAAAAGGTCACCGAAAAGGTCAGACAAAAGGTCACAAAAAGGTCAGATAAAAGGCCACCAAAAGGTCAGACAAGGTCACCAAAAGGTCAGACAAAAAGGTCAGACAAAAAAGGTCACCAAAAAAGGTCACCAAAAAAGGTCATACAAAAAAAGGTCAGACAAAAGGTCAGACAAAAAAGGTCACCAAAAAGGTCAGATTAAAAAGGTCAGAAAAGGTCACCGAAAGGTCACTGGAAGGTCAGACAAGGTCACCAAAAGGTCAGAAAAAGGTCACGCGTTCGTCACCAAAAGGTCAGACAAAAAGGTCACCAAAAAGTTCAGACAAAAATGTCACAAAAGGTCATACAAAAAGGTCACAAAAAGAGGTCAGACAAATAGAAGAGACAAAAAGAGGTCACCAAAAAAAGGGTCACAAAAAAGGTCAGACAAAAAGGTCACCAAAAGGTCAGACAAAAAAGTCAGACAAAAAGGTCAGACAAAAAAGGTCACCAAAAAGGTCAGACAAAAAAGGTCAGAAAAGGTCACCGAAAGGTCACTGAAAGGTCAGACAAGGTCACCAAAAGGTCAGAAAAAGGCCACGTGTTCGTCACCAAAAAGTCAGACAAAAAGGTCATATAATGTCACAAAAAGGTCACAAAAAGAGGTCAGACAAATAGAAGAGACAAAAAGAGGTCACCAAAAAAGGGACACTTAAAAAGGTCAGATAAAAAGGTCACCAAAAGGTCACCAAAAAGGTCAGACCAAAAAAGGTCACCAAAATCTCAGACAAAAAAAAAGGTCACCAAAAAGGTCAGACAAAAGATCAGACAAAAAGGTTACTAAAAAAGAGACAAAAGGTCAGACAAATGGTCAGAGACACAAAAACCAAAGGCCACCAAAAAAATAAGACAAGAGGTTATACAAAAAATCAGACAAAATGAGGTCAGACAAAATGTCAACCAGACAAAAAACTCATACAAAAAGGAAGTGACAAAAAGGTCTGATACAAAAGTCAGACAAAAGGATGTCAGACAAAAAGTCAGATAATTAAAAGAGACAAAATAGTCTGACAAAAAGGACAGACAAAAGGAAGAGACAAAAATGTCAGACAAAAAGTTCACCAAAAGGTCACCGAAAAGGTCAGACAAAAAGGTCACCAAAATGTCACCAAAAGATCAGACAAGGTCACCAAAAGGTCACCAAAGGGTCAGACAAGGTCACCAAAAGGTCAGAAAAAGGTCACGTTTTCGTCACCAAAAGGTCAGACAAAAAGGTCACCAAAAAGTTCAGACAAAAGGTCAGACAAAAATATCACAGAAAGTTCATACAAAAAGGTCACAAAAAGAGACCAGACAAATAGAAGAGACAAAAAGTGGTCACCAAAAAAGGGTCACAAAAAATGTCAGACAAAAAGCTCACCAAAAGGTCACCAAAATCGTCAGACAAAAAAAGGTCATTAAAAAGTTCAGACAAAAGGTCAGACAAAAAAAGACACAAAAAGAGATGACAAAAGGGGAAGACAAACGGTCTGAGAGACAAATGGTCTGAGAGACAAATAGAAGAAACAAAGGGAGGAGACAAAACGTCAGAGAGACAAATAGAAGAGACAGATAGAAGAGATAAATGGAGGAGACAAAAGGGGAAGATGAAATGTCGGAGAGACAAAAGGTCAGAGTGACAAATAGAAGAGACTAAAGGAGGAGACAAAATGACCTTTTATCAATTTGACAAAAATTCATTTTGTCAAATTGATAAAAGGTCATTTATCAATAAATGAAATAGGAGACAAATCGAAGAGACAAAAAGAGAAGAAAAAAGTGAAAGACAAAAGGTTAGAGAGAATAAAAGGTCAAAGAGACAAAAGGTCAGAGAAATAGAAGAGACTAAAGGAGGAGACAAAAGGTCAGAGGGACAATTAGAAGGAGACAAATAGAAGAGACAAAAAGAGAAGAAAAAAGTGAAAGACAAAAGGTTAGAAAGACAAAAGGTCAGAGGGACAAATAGATGGTGACAAATAGAAGAGACAAAAAGATCAGACAAAAGGTCAGAGAGACAAATAGATGGAGACAAAAGGTCCCCCCACAAATAGATGGAGACAAAAGGAGGAGACAAAAGGGGAAGACAAAAGGCCAGAGAGACAATTAGAAAAGACAAAAGGAGGTGACAAAAGGGAAAGACAAAAGGTCAGAGAGACAAAAGGTCAGAAAAAAGGTCAGACAAAAGGTCACCAAAAGGTCAGACAAAAGATCAGAGAGACAAATAGATGGAGACAAAAGGTCGGGGGGACAAATAGATGGAGACAAAAGGAGGAGACAAAAGGGGAAGACAAAAGGTCAGAGAGACAAATAGAAAAGACAAAAGGAGGTGAAAAAAGGGAAAGACTTTTGTATAAAATAGCCTTTTGTCTTCTCCTTTTGTCTCTCTGAAAAAGTCTTCTCCTTTTGACAAAAGTCTTTCCTTTTGACAAAAGTCTTTCCTTTTGACAAAAGTCTATCCTTTTCCCTTTTTTAGAGAGACAAAAGGAGAAGACAAAAGGAGAAGACAAAAGGAGAAGACTTGTCCTTTGAAGACAAAAGGAAACAAAAGGAGAAGACTTGAGGTCCGAAGGGCAAAAGGTTAGCGAGACAAAAGGCCAAAGACACAAAAGGGGGAGACAAAAGGGGAAGACAAAAGGTCAGAGACAAATAGAAGAGACAAAAGGAGGAGATAAAAGAAGAGACAAAAGGAATAGACAAAAGGACAGAGAGACAAATAGGAGAGACAAAAGGAGGAGACAAAAGGTCAAAGAGACAAAATGAGGAGAGCAAAGGGAAAGACAAAAAAGGAACATTACTGGAACTTCATAATCAGGCTGTTTACCTTTTTCTTTTTTAAGAGTGTCAAAAAGATGTGGCAAAAGAGGAGACAAAAGCGTCTCCAAACTTTAGAAAAGTATTTTTCTAACTTTAAATAATGAAATGTGCTTCGTTCATCATTGTCAATAATCGGACAAGATGGATCCAATAAATGTTCAACTAATTCTTCAAGCTTCTATAATGTTTTCAGTATTTCAAAACTGAAAGCTTTCGACCCTATCAGAGGATTTAGATTCATGTCCAATGAGAAAACTATGATTGGATTTTCGTAACTGCATCAAAATCATACTATTCAACATAGACATTCCAAATTCAATTTGTATAAAATATTATACAAATTGAATTTGGAATGTCTATGTTGAATAGTATGATTTTGATCACGCAAGTTTAATTTCTTTATAAAATTTCAAAAGAATTTACTGGATAATTCTCCTCGTAAGTTTTCCATCCATTAATTTCAACAAATAATATTTCTTATCGGCATTACCAGAAAATTAAATGTTTCCCTTTGCAGTTCGACTAAAATAAAACGATAAAATATCTTTCATTTCAAAAACAAAATGCCTACATGTGTGATATACGCTAAATTCTAAATTATTTGGTGTGAAAATATTGAAATATTACGGACAGGCGCTGTCGTCAATCAGTGAAGGTGTCACGAGACTGAATGACCTGCAAAGTTAGACGTGATTTTGAAATAATCACAGATGAATTATCGCGTGTTTCACGACAGTTTCACTGGTGACATCGATTATTCGGGGATCTTCGATTTGTTCCCCAAAATCTCTATATAAGAAAACAAGTCAGGAGATTTTGGGAGAGTTGAAGGCAGCTTTCAAAACAGGCGCGTCAAAAGGTTGCGAGGCCCCGACCCGTGCTACCCAGTCTGCTACGACCTATCTGCCAGGCGTGTGTCAACAACCAGCTCTTACCCACAATGCTGTCACCACCAAGAGGAAGGGAGAAGAACGTAACTAAAATGAACTTTTCGAGTTGCAACGATCATAGCCCTAAGTGAATAATAAACGACTGCTATATTTTCTTCTCTTACCTTCGAGTTTGAGTATTTCTTTTTCTGCGGACTTCTTTCTTTACAGTACAACACGTTGGTCCTATGTTACAATATTTCTATCCAGTAATCGCACATTTATATCGAATCCAAATAATTTGACCACAGATCAAATTGACTTTTAGGTGAAATCCAAACAGGTATTGTTACTTAAGTTCCAATTGAACCTGGGAATAATGACAACGAAGGGGTGACTCCCCCAAACCCTCAGAGCTCCAATACTGGAGCTCTACCTCTACATGTAGTTTAGTCGATGCAGACGAACTTAGTTAGATTGATTTTGATGGCATGTCAACCCATAATGGTTATTTTATGCCGAGAAGTTCAGGAATCGCGTTCATTGTACGATTTTATCTACATTTGAACTTTTGTACACATTTATATAGAATCAAGTATTCCTATCTATCTCCCCTTCCCTAAAAAGGGTGACCTCGGATTAACCAAGAACTACCGAGGTATAACACTTACATCCATAGCAGCCAAAATTTACAATGCCCTACTGCGAAACTACATAGAACCCAAAATCGACAACATCCTTAGAAAAAAACCAAAATGGCTTCCGAAGAAATCGATCCACGACCTCACAAATATTAACCATCCGTAGAATCCTTGAAGGCGTATGGCCAAAAAACCTACAGGCGACATTACTATTTGTCGACTTTACCAAGGCCTTCGATTCCATTCACAGAGGGAAAATGGAACAAATCCTACTAGCATATGGCCTACCAAAAGAAACCGTAACAGCAATAACGATTCTCTATATAAACACTAAAGTGAAAGTACGTTCACCAGATGGAGACACAGAATACTTCGACATAGTAGCAGGAGTACTACAAGGGGACACGCTAGCCCCATACCTCTTTATCAAAACAGAATATATGTGCTATAATCAAACAGGTGACATTTCCACACTAAACCGAACCTCTCGGAAACTAGTAGACAAATTCAACTACGTAGGAAGCAGTGTCTCATCAACCGAAAAAGACATCGACACACGGCTAACGGAAGCATAAACAGCTATTGATAGGCTATCGATCATATGGAAATCAGACCTGGCCGATAGAATGAAACGCAGCTTCTTCTAGGCAGCGGTCGTGTCGACACTGCTATATGGATGCACTACTTGGACGCTAACAAAACGGCTAGAGATAAAGCTAGACGGCAATTACACAAGAATGTTGCGAGCAATATTGAACAAGTCCCGGCGGCAACACCCCACAAGGCACCAACTATACGGCCACCTGCCTCCCATCACGAAAACTATCCAAGTTAGACGAACCAGACATGCAGGACACTGATGGAGAAGCAGGGGCGAGCTCATAAGTGATGTACTCCTATGGACCCCGACATATGGCCGAGCAAAAGCAGGACGACCAGCTCGAACATACATACAGTAGCTATGTGAGGATACGGGATGTAGCCCTGAACACCTGCCAGAGGCGATGAACGATCGGGAGAAGTGGCGAGAGAGGGTCAGGGGTATCCGTGCTAGCGGCACGACATGATGATGATGAAGTATTCCTATCTAATACTTATATCGTTTCAAGTAATTATTTCTATTTAATGACTGTTATTTGTTTTCACATAGTTATATGATTTCAAGAAAATATAACTAATAATCATTAGTTAATAATTAAAGCTTCAAGCAACTCTTCTTAGTACAAATTATTTATAGTTGTATGGTTTCATGTATTTCTATCTAATACTTATATCGTTTCAAGTATTCTTTTCAAGCATCGCTTAAGTGTTAACCATTATTATTCCAAATAATTTGGATACAGTTATATAATTTCGAACCAGACATGCAGGACACTGCTGGAAAAGCAGGGACGAGATCATAAGTGATGTTCTCCTATGGACCCACTAACATGCCCGAGCAAAATCTGGGCGACCAGCTCGAATCTACATACAGCAGCTATGTGAGGATACGGGATGTAGCTCTGAGGACCTTCCAGAAGCGATGAACGATAGGGAGGAGTGGCGAGAGAGGGTCAGGGATATCCGTGCTGGTGTCTCGACAAGATGATGATGATATGATTTCGAATAATCATATTTTTTTTGCGTTGGGTCATAAATAATTCCCGTTTTAGTAAAACGAATAATTCAACAATGAAATATCAATCAATATCATATACACCATTATTTTGAATCACCTCTTGCCATTTATCAGGTAGATCATTGATTCCTCTCACATAAAATTCAGCAGGTTTCGAGCTCAAAAAGTTTTCCTCAGACATTTTCACCTGATCTTCTTAAGAAGATCTTTTTTGGTTGGTTGGTTGGTTGGGTTTTATGGCATATCAACTTTTGTAGGTTATCTAACACCAAATCTAATTTTATGTAAATAATCAGTTCTATTTCAAACAATTCAGTATAGCATGAGTACAGAGTTTAATAGTCAAAAACATTTCTATTTCAAACTATTCAAGCAGTTTTCTATAACAATTCAGTTTAGTGTAAGTACTGTTTCAATGTTAAAAACAGTTCAATTTCAAACAATTCAGTTTAGCATAAGCACGCAGTTTAAATGTAAGTACAGTTAAATTGTGAAAAACATTTCTATTTCTAGCTATTCAGTTTAGTCAAGCAATTCTAATTCAGCTAATTCAGTTTTGCATAAGTACAGAGTTGGTTTACACACTTAAATGTCAAAACAATTCTATGTTAAACAATTCAGTTTTGTGTAAATAGAGTTTCGATGTCAAAAAACAGTTCTATTTCAAATAATTCAGTTTAGCAAAAGCACGCAGTTTAAATGTAAGTACGGTTTAATTGTCAAAAACATTTCTATTTCAAGCTATTCAGTTTAATCAAGCAATTCAGTTTAGCATAAGTATGCCGTTAGTTCTATTTAACCTATAGATAGGGCCCTATCAGGTGCTACCACTCCGAGTGGACCTTGGAGCGATGGCAATGAAGGGGTACTCTGCATTCCCCGAAGCTCCACCATTGCTGGAACCTCGCCATCAGATTGTTTAGTGTCATATCCAGGACACTCATTGGGGTAAGGGGGTTCATACATTTCCCAAGGGTATTTGTCCGAAAGTGAACGTAATAGCGCAACTGGAGTTCGAACTCGCGTGTTACGATTTCGCAGTCCATCGCTTTAACCATTACACCACGGGGACACCCAGCTAAGATTTTTTGTCATTCAGAGTATTTTGTAGAGAACGAATCAGATGCAAGTTATTTGGTGCAAAGTCTGGTAAATATGGTGGATGGGGTAGAACAGACCGACATAAATCCAATCTTTTTTCGAGGGTGATTCTTGCAGAATTATGGAGAAGCACAACGTTTCTCCTATTGAAGAGTGCGTGATACTTTTTTTTTAAGTGGCGACAGAATTTGGATTGAGATGTATTGAGGTCAAAATCTGATTCTCGAGTCCTTTTGCCCTGACTGCATTTCACCGATCTTCCTTAAAGCATTTCAATGATGCATCGTCAGAATAAAACTTTGAAAAAAAAAATTTGGCCATAAACGCTAGAAATTTTCTTCCTTGTTTCTGGCGGTTTTTTGTTATCCTTAAACTCCCACAAAATTATTTGGTGAATAAGCACTTTTAGTTCCTCCATTTTAAGAGTATGAGATCATATATTAAATTATGATGATCACTCTTTCAATACTGAAATCAAAATGGCCGACGAAGGCATACTTTAATCAGGTAATCTCTTGTTGCCTTTAAAACATTGGAAGTTAGTAATTCGTAGTTAGAAATTGCTTTTAAGAAAACGAAAGTTATTTATGACTCAACCCAATAGTATTCATAATAGCCCAGTCGGCTGGGGCTGCAGAATACACCAAATATACCTCTGTAGAGGGGTAAGACTCCCCCATCGAGTGTTCTGAATATGTCACGAAACAATCTGATGGTTAGTATCCAGTAATACTGGAGCTTTAGGGAATGCGGAGTACCCCTTCATTGCTATCGCTTCCAGGTCCACTTTGACCGGAAGTGGTAACACCTGATAGGGTCCTATCTATGTGTCAAATAGAACTAAACTATATATTTATGTTAAACTGAATTGTTTGGAATAGAACTATTCAGACATTTAAATGTGTGTAAACAAAAAACTATATTCATGCTAAACGGAATTATTTGAAATAGAACTGTTTATATGTACAATAAATGGATTTGGCATTTAAAAAACATACAATGTGCTATTAAACCAAACCAAACCAAACCAAATAAAGTATTCATAATTTTTCAACAAATCTATTTTCTATTTGGTCATCTATTAAATTCTACCAACCTCCCTAACTAGTTTAGCTATACTTTTGATACTACTATCCACATACTTCGATTTACACAATCCATTCTTGCGCACTCACGTTCAGGTACGCTCATTCCCATATAAATTTGCATATATATATGTTACACCTATACACATACATACTCATATAGACATACGTATTTGCACCTAAATATATGCACACAGGGACAGAATAGTTTATAATGTTGCCATGTAAGTATTATAAGAATTACGCCCAAAGTTTCTTGTTTATATTTATAGTGAAACCCCGAAACGATTGGGAATATAGTTAGTATTAACGTTGGTAACATTTTTTGTCATAGTCATGGATTTTACATTAAAATATGAAGACGGCCTGATATAACGATAATCATCCAATGAAAAATTAAGTTTAAATTCTATTTGCGCGTTAAAAACCTTGTAAATGTCTGAATCTATTCCTTCTTCCCCACAGCTATGGATAAAATAGGAGGGTAACTTTGGCTTTTTAGCTTTTGTACGGCAACAGATCTAGGAGAAAGAAATCATTTGATTCAAAACAGTTGTACTCCGCTTTAAGATTGGCTGTGTATCGCATTCTGCTGGTGACAGAGAGGTTGGGTATATGCTGTCTTCAAAATGACAAGAGAACGTATTTACCCAACCCCTCCACCTCGATCAGGATGTGATTCAAGGTCAATTTTCTAGCGGAGAACAGCTGACTTGAATTCAGAGGTTTCTTTCTCCTAAATTTGTTGCTTAACCAAAACAGATTGATTGATGACTTTTAGAATGGCATTAGCGCTAAGTGAAACATAAACAACCAAGTCCAGGATTTGAACTCGGGTCTCCGGTACCATTTCCTGCAACGGTAAACGTTACGCTAAGCGCGTTAAAATGTCAAGAGTATTTTTATTCTTTTTTTCGTTTTTCTTTTTCCTTTTCTTTTTCTATTTTTCATCTCTTTTCTTCTTTTTTTATTTTTCTTTCTTTTCTTTTACTTTTTCTTTTTTTCTTTTTCTTTCTTTTTGTTGCAAAATTTACGAGCACGACATTTAGCTATTGACGACAGACTTGATAAAAATACATTTTAGAATATTTCGTGAACCCTTAGTCAAGGAAACAGCGTTTTCATATTTGCATAAGTACAATAAAACACTATAGATGGCGCCAGGGTGGTTTTATAGCGGTGGGGCATGCTCATTTGTTGTTTGTTTTTTTTTTTGCTTTTGTTCTTTGTTATTTTGTTTTTAGTTTCTTTTTGTTTTGTCTTTTGTTTTTTGTTTTGTTTATTTGTTCGTTAGTTTTTTTTTTTGTTTTTTTTTTTTGTTTTTTGCTTTGATTTGTTTTTTGGTGGGGGGGTATAACAAAAGGTCTGCATAATGAAAACAGTTGCTGGGCGAAGCAACATAGCGAACCGTAATCAAATTTGTTTCGCAGACCATTTACAAACGTAGACATTTGCATCCGCAGTCATTACTTCTCAAAGAATGTTTATCAGTTAATACAGAGTTCTTCAAAAACGACGTAAAGAATTTTTGGCAACATCTCTTTTAATCATTTTTAATGTTTTCGTAATCCTGAAAACAGTAATTGATGACAGCTCAGTATTCGAAGATAAAACATTCTTTGGATCATCAAGAACAGGTTAACAAAAATGGCCGGCTCCAAATGCTTTTGGTCCTGAACTCCCAGGTCCACGGAATCTATCGACTAAACACATTGTCCACTTCTTGGGAAATGTAGACTGGATGAAATTCGAATTGAATTGTTTATCATAAGATATTTTTGTGAAAGATATGAGTCCATAAAAACGACATAGCTGACACAAAGAATAGGAATGGCTACTTACAGAGAGGAAAATTATAATAATCACACACACACACACACACACACACATATATATATATATATATAATGATAATAAATAAATATATATTATATATATATATAACAAATCCTACGAGCATACGGCCTACCTAAAGAAACCGTAGCAGCAATAACGACTCTCTATAGAAACACCAAAGTAAAAGTACGATCACCAAATGGAGACACAGAATACTTCGACATTGTAGCAGAAGAACTACAAGGGGACACGCTGGTTTTGTACCTCTTTATCATTGTCTAGACTACGTACTTAGAACATCGATTGACAAAATCTGAGAGAACGGCTTCGAGCTGACAAAGAAAAGAAGCAGAAGGTTCCCAGCAAAAACAATTACCGACGCCGAGTACGCCGATGACATAGCGATACTGGCAAATACACCCAACCAAGCCGAAACACTACTGCATAGTTTGGAACAAGCAGCCGCAGGCATAGGCCTCTATGTCAATGCACACAAAACGGAATATATGAGCTATAATCAAACGGATGACATCTCCACTCTAGACGGAACCCCTCTTAAACAACAAGACAAATTCACTTACCTAGAAAGCAGCGTCGCATCAACCGAAAAGGACATCGACACGAGGTTGAAGGCATGGACAGCTATCAATAGGCTATCGATTATATGGAAATCAGACCTAACCGATAAAATGAAACGCAGTTTCTTCTAGGCAGCGGTCGAATCGATACTGCTATATGGATGCACTACACGGAATCTAACGGCTGGAGAAGAAGCTAGACGGCAATTACACAAGAATGCTGTGAGCAATCTTGAACAAGTCCTGGCGGCAACAACCCACAAGACACTAACTGTACGGCTACCTGCCTCCTATCACTAAAACTATTCAAGTTAGACGAACCAGACATGCAGGACACTGATGGAGAAGCAGGGACGAGCTCATAAGTGATGTACTCCTATGGACCCCCACACATGGCCGAGCAAAAGCAGGACGACCAGCACGAACATACATTCAGCAACTATGTGAGGATACGGGATGTTGTCCAGAAGACCTGCCAGAGGTGTTGAATGATAGGGAAAAGTGGCGAGAGAGGGTCAAGGATATCCGTGCTACCAGCACGACATGATGATGATATATATATCTAATCTATGGAAAATATAGTTCTGCAACCTAAGGTTTCATGAAGTTTATAACAACATTCATCAGGCAGTTAAGAAGATGAATGTTGTTATAAACTTCAAGAAACCTTAGGTTGCAGATCAATATTTTCCATAGATTAAATATATATATATAATATATATTTATTTATTTATTAGCATTATCATCATAATAGCTCTATCATAGATATTGAGCACTCTCCATATCATATTGCACTTAATTCGATACATAACCACATAGTGATTTACTGACGACCAACTCTCTCATAATATATATATATACCTCTATAGTCATCCACAGACAGATCTGTTTCGTTTTATCAGAACAGACAGTATCTTCCCGTAGCTGGGATCGAAACCTGGTTGACTCAAATGCCAAGCCAAAGCTTCTAACCATTCAGCCACTAGGAGATATTAGCTGCGAAGTAAATTTTAAACGGTTATGAATCACAATTACTATTGTTTACATACATCCGTTCAATGTTTGCCGAGACCTCAATTCATCTACGAAGAGGCTTGCAATAGACGCAAATGGCAACACAATTAACGCTTGAGGGCCCAACAGTACGCTTTAAGATAGAAACTCTTGAACTCCAAAGACAGGGGATTTGTTTATTGCAGTGAAGGGTTGTATAGAACCAACCACACTTCTTTGATAAACTAATAATAGAAGAATGAAGCACTCCTCAATGTTTGAATTCAGAGTTTTTCTTTATCCTAGCCCGGTAACCCTACCAACGTAAAGGAGCCCTATCTACCCAACTATTTTATCCAAAGTAGGGATATATATATATATATATATATATATATATATATATATATATATATATATATATATACTAAAAGAGCCAGAAACTATCTACCTAGGTGGCCCAGTCAGCTGGGGCTGTAGAATACATCAATTGCACCTCTGCAGAAGGGTAAGACTCCCCCAAAGTGTCCTAAATATGACACTAAACAATCTCATGGTGAGTCTCCAGTAATACAGGTACTTTGGAAAAGACAGAGTACCCCTGCAATATAATTGCCGAGGGATTTCATTTCATATATCTTGCCTTTCGGTTTAATTAGGCTGAGAACCTTTCGCTTAGCGCATGGGTTAGTTAGGTGCAACATTAACGCAGGTGTTCAAGCACGCGCGGAGAGGATGTGTCATTCAGAGATGTCAAAATAAAAATCCCAGATAGTCATTTGACCAGGGGATGTGGGTGACGTCACGCACCGGAAGCGTGGGCTGAGATTTGAAAAAAAGCCGTGAGTTGAGTTCCTGCGTCCGAACAGGGAGGTTGACTTTCGGGGCCCGCCGAGGCCAGACCAGTTGTTTGAAGATGGGGTGCCGCACGTGGTTTGGGGTTGATGTAAAAGCAGTCAGCTTAGGAAGAATGTCTCTCTCTCCTCATGTCGAATAACCTTTAACTCAAAGGTAATAAAGTTTCGTTCCTGAACCAATTTCGTGAAAGTCGTGTATTTCGGATTCCCTATGTCTATTTCCCACATCCGTATCTCTGGCTATGTAACACCCCTTCATTGCCAATACTCCCAGGCCCATTCTGTTCCGGAGTTTAGCAATTGATAGGGTCATATCTATGGGTTAAATAGAACTAAACCGTGTACTTATGCTAAACTGAATTGTTTGAAATCATCATCATCATCATCATCATGTGACGCCGACTGCACGGATCTTCCTAACCCTCTCTCGCCACCCGTCTCAATCGTCCATCGCTCCCGGTAGGTCTTCAAGGCTACATCCTGTATCGGCACATAGCTGTTGTATATAGGTTCCAGCTAGTCGTCCAGCCTTTGCTGTGAAGGGTCCACAGTGTTCTGCATGTTTGGTTCGTCTAACTTGGATAATTTTCGTGATGGGTGGTAGGTGGCCGTGTAGCTGCTGCTTTTTGAGTGTTGCCTCTAGGACTTGTTCAGTATTGCAAACAAAATTCTTGTGTAATTGCCGTTAAACTTTTTCTCCATACGTTTAGTTTGCGTCCATGTAGTGCATCCATATAGCAGTATCGACACCTCAGCTGCTTGGAAAAAGCTGCATTTTATTTTATCGTTTAGGTCTGACTTCCATATGACCGATATTATATCAATACCTGTCCATGCCTTTGCTAGTCGCGTGTTGATGTCTGTCTCTGTTGATGAGACACTGCTTCCTAGGTAGGTGAACTTGTCTACTAGTTTTAGAGATCCAGCATTTAGTAGGGAGATGTCACCTCTTTGATTAAAGCACATGTATTCCGGCTTGTCTGCGTTAACATGGAGGCCTATGACTGCAGCTGCTCGTCCCAGACTACGGTTTGGGCGGGTATATTTGCCAGAAGTTCTATGTCATCGGCGTAGTCCGCGTCTATAATTGTTTGTGCGGAGTATCTTCTGCTTCTTTCCTTTGTCAGCTAGAAACCTTTGTCTTTCATTTTATCAATAGATATTCTAAGCACGTAGTCTAGGCAGATGATAAAGACGTATGGGGCTTATGTGTCTCCTTGCAGCACACCTGCTGCAATGTCTCTACCCGGGGAGCGGACTTTGGTACGCCACAAAACCAAACCAAACTATCAACCTAGGTTTCACCTACCTGATAATTAGCATAATTCTGACTAAAGAGGGTCGGCCCAAACGAAATTTAGTAAATTAAACGGCCACCAGAAAGAATAAGATATTAGCATAGTAATGACATTCTATTTGCTAAGTAGCCAAGCTTTTTTTATGCCTATAAGCATTAAGTATTTCAGATCTTTGGTAGGGTAATTCATTGGGGTTTTTGTAAGAAGCTATAGCTAACTTTTCCCCCATACATTTGAGACAATATGTATCACCAGCCTTATATTCACGGCATTTTTAAATTCCTCTTTGATATAAGATCCATACCTTGCTTCTTTTTAATTTCCCACACTTAGATAAACTAGTCCTGTTCCTGTATATATATATATATATATATATATATATATATATATATATAGCCAAGTGTTGGAATTCGAGTAACCATCTTCTTTTTGGTTGAGCGATACAAGATACTCCTTCTAAGAAACAAGGCTGCATTAAGTCAGTACTCTGTTAATTTGCCATTGTTTATATATGACTTAGAGGCACCTGATTGGATCATCTACTGCTTCTATCTTAGTCGCTTTTCATTGGCTAATCTATTGAGGGGAAGTCCATAAATATTTCCTGACAATTTATAGACGGCCTACGCACACAAGAGACCCCACACACAATCCAACACAAAGATGAGTATGTGTGTGTGTGTGTGTGTGTGTGGATGTTTGAAGCACTAAACAATTCTATCAGCAAATTTAAAATAGTCACATCATAATCATTTTTACTAGAAATTTGATTATTTTGTGTTTGGTGTAATTGTTAATGTTTATTTTGTGATAAACATGGTTGGAAAATTGTGGATTCTTCAGTAATCAAGTATAAAAAGGAAGAAATGAAGTTCCGGTTGAATTTTTCCTGTTGTTGTTAGCGGTGTTGGAAAAATGTTAATTGCTTAAAAGAGAACAGAGCCTAATCAGCTAGGGCTGTAGAATACTTCAACTGCATCTCTTCAGAAGGGTAAGACCCCACAACGTGTATCCTATGACTCTAGAATATCCGATGGTGAGGATCCATTTATAGAGTACCTCTTCATTGCCATTGCTCTCAGATCCACTCTGACTCGGGGTGGTAGCTCCTGAAATGATCCAATTTTTTGGTCAAATAGAACTTTTTTTTTATTTAAACCGTGTGCAAATAAATGACTTGTCTAAAACCGAATTCTTTGAAAGAGAAATCTTTGATCGTTTAACTGTGTGTAAAGAAATGACTGATGTTTAATTGAATTGTTACAGATACATAGCAAAACTGGGAACCTATTAGCTGTGTGCAAATGAATTGGTAGTGTTAAATAAGATTATAAGTGTTAAATAACAATACGTGAAACTTAGTAAGTTTGAGCCTAAATTAAACTATTGGTAGAACATAATAATCACTTGTAACCATTTAACTATGCGCAAATGAATGGATAGCCTTGAAAGGAATATTACTGTTACGATGATCATTAAATTAGTTTCCAGACTTTTTTCGTATGGGTACTTTTCTTGATAGTACGCACATGAAACTCTAGTCCACTTTGAAGTAATTTCCTCCGGCTGCAGAGCACTTTTTGTACCGTTCCAACAACTTCTGGAAGGCCCCATGGAAGTCCTCTTGTGTGAGCGTGTCTATGACCTTTGTCACAGCCTCTTTCATCTCCTCAATTGTCTCATAACGACAGCCTCTAAGGTTAGGGAGTAACGAAAAATCACAGACGGCATGGTCTGGACTACAGGGAGTGTGACGAACTGTCTTGATGCCTATCTTGGTCAAATAGTCTGTGACAAGGATGGAGTTGTGGACTGGTGCATTGTCCTAGTGGAAATGCCACTGACCCGATTTGAAGAGTGCTGGCCTCTTCCCAAGGAATCTCTTCCTGAACTCCCTTAAAACCTTAACATAGTAACCCTAACCCTAACCTTAACCCTTTGGCCAATCAACTCTGGTCTATTGACTTCCTTACTCCTCCCACACGTCTCATCATCCCTCACAGACTCCCTGCCTTCCTTGAATCTCTTATGCCACTCAAAAACTGATGCTCGATTCATGCAAGATGGTCAAAAAGCAGTCTGAAGCATTCCCTACGTTTCTGTGGCATTTTTCCAAGTTTAAAACATAATTGTATTGCATATCGTTCTTCTAAAGTGTCAAATTGCATCTTTTAAATTCACCAGCTTTGAGGCTTTAGTAGGGTGTATTCCAATTGCTGCTATATTTGTTCATTTGAAGTTGAAATCATAAAAATTTTCAGTCGTCTCATAATATGTATAGCAATAATATACTGAATTTTCAAGAGTCTACGACAATCTTAAATGCCTGTACAAAAAAAAAGTCTGGAAACTTATTGAAGCCACCATGTAAATAACAACACTTGCAACTATTTCACTGTGTGGCAAACCAATGGTTAATATTGAATTGAATTATAAGTGTTAGAAAGCAATGATTAAAACCATTTAACTGTGTAGAAACAATAGCAATATTCATGCGCAAACAAATTTGTTTTTTAGTCATTTAAAAATGAAATTATAAACTGCGTGCAAACAAATGACTGATGTTAATGACTTATATGGCAATACTGAAAGCATTTAACCGTGTGGGAAAAGATGAGCTCAGGTTTGTTTAAAAATTTTATCAACAAAATATGTTTACAAATCAAATACATTAAATATATATGTATGAAGAGGATTTGGTGTAAAATAATCTACAATGGTTGATGTGCCATAAAACCAAACTAAACTAAATCATATACCTTTGATATATTTGTATAAAGAGTATTTGGTATTAAATAACTGATTTTGGTTAATGTGCCATAAAACCAACCCAATTCAAATCATATATATTCAATGTATATGTATAAAAAGGATTTGGCATTAAATAACCTAAAATGGTTGATATGCCATAAAACCCAACTAAACCAAATCATAAATATTTTATATATATGTATAAAGAGGATTTGGCATTAAATAACTAACAATGGTTGATATGCCATAAAGTCAAACTAAATCAAATCATATATATTGGATATATATGTATAAAGAGTATTTGGTATTAAATAACTGACAGTGGTTAATGTGCCATAAAACCAAACTAAACCAAATCCTACATATCTAATATATTTGTATAAAGACGATTCTGTATTAAATAACCACCAATGGTTGATGTGCCATAAAACCCAACCCAAACAGAACGGATACAATGATGTTATGTTCGGGTAAGCGGGGAAATAGATGTTTTCAAAATGAATTTTAATTTTCAATTTTTTCTTGAGTTTTAAGTTTATTTTTTTTGTTCTTTGCTATCACGTAACAGTATTTTTAGAATTTAAATCTTACCCACTTTACTTGAAAAATAACAAAATTCTAATTTCAACATTTGCCGTGGTCAACAGACGAATTGAAAGCATTTATTCGTCCGGAAATCGCAGCAATAACATGGGTAGGTGATCGCAGCTGAAGGTCAAAGGTGAGGCTTGAGGAATGTACTGTTCGAGAGGGCAAGTATTTCAATGATTCTTTAAAGTAAACCGATGACAATTACAAAAATAGGAATCTCTGTGGAGCAGTGGTTAACAAGCTAGATTGCGATATCGTAGTAAGTAAGTTCAAACTCAAGGCATGTTATTGAGTTCACTTAGGAAAGGCATGAAACCACCTTATCCACCAGCTGTGGATTAAATAATACCACTACTTTACTTCTATAAGCATGGTTTTGACTTTACATAACCCATGTAAGTTGATATGCCATTAAACAAAGAAACCAAACTAAACCATATTGTGACAGTTGCGTTTTGTAAACTGTCATACACACTCCAATCTTTTATGCGGGTTTATCTTCGTAATTTGTTTTTGCTTGTTTTTTCTTTTTTCTTTTTTGTTTTGTTTTTGGTTTGTTTGTTGTTGTTTTTGGTGGGGGGGGGCTGATTTATGACTTGTATGGTTTCAATCCAAACCTGCAATGTGTTAAAGAATTCTCCTGCTGGGATGAAGACGTCCCATAAAAGAAATTATGCAATGGAGCGAAGAAACGTTTTATTATAAAGTCCAATTTGTGTTACATTTAGAGGATTTTGAACTAAAGTTTCCTTCTATAGTTTATGATGAAACCAAACCAGAAAAAAATGGTCCCTAATTTTTTTTTCTTTTTTATCATTTAGTATATTCGGACTATTGTCTTCATCTTTATTATTATATTCAAAATGTTTCAGCGAACACGAACTTTGGTCTTTTTTCCGGTGTTTCTGAACTAAATAACAAGGAATCTTCCCTCGTGCATTAAATATAGGATTCGGTTCGAAGCTCCGCGAAGGCTCCCGAATTCGACAAGAAATACACCTAAAGAAGGCCAAAGCACGCATCGGCCGAAACGTTAGTCGGAATATACTATATGGTAAAAATTATTAATCTTCAATTCAGAAATTTTGACAAGTTTCAATATAATATCATGTACCATAAACTTACTTGAAACTTTCTTAGAGTGAAATTGAATTTTGAATTGTATTGTAGTGGATGCATGTTATTGTTTGGCGGATATGTTACTCTCCAATTTGTCGCGAGTGAGAGTGAGTTCTCGTCCGTATTTTACGGGTATTACATTCACGTTTAGTTCCACCACAAATACAACACAAATTTTACAAGCACGTAAAACAAATGGAATATGACAACAACGAACATTAAGAAGCAAACAATCTAATATTCATAACAAAACAGGAATAAAAATAAATGAGAAACATGTGCGTGTGGCCTTTGTAGAAATACAGTTATAGCCAGTTAAATGAAAATAGGGTTGTTCACACACACGTGTGTGTGTGTGTGTGTGTGTGTGTATTTACATGTTAATAAAGTCTATCACATAAATGGGTCCATGGTTGGCCGAAGTAAGTAGGATAAAAATAATTGTCTTTACTTACATATGTAGGTATGTGTGTGTGTGTGTGTGTGTGTATATGAATGATGGACCGTAAGTATGGGTCTTTGTTTTCATTAAGTCTGCACTGTGTGTTTTCTTAAGATTTTGACGACAACGTTTCGCATTGATGAAGGAAAGTCGCAAGCCTTTCCCTTTGAGTCTATATCACAGCTCTCTGTTGCTCGTTTCATGACCTGTAGCGAAAAGTCTTTTTGGGTAGTTGACGAAATGACTTTTTGGCCGTGGAAGAAATGAATTGAATAACCGAAAACTGACCTGGTTGATTAAATTCTTCGTTATTTATACTTTAGTAGAGGATTAAAAAATAGTTTTATTTCGGGTCCTAAAATTTAAGCACGTAGACATTTCTTGACCAATCAGATTCGTAGTTTTACTTATTTATTTTACAGCCTAAAAATTTTCTGTTAATTAGTTTGTGATCTGGATTTTCTAGAATGTTCTTATTCTATATTTTTAGCTGATTGATTGAAAAATATAAAAATGTAACTTCAATGCTAATGCGGTTTTGATCCAAAAATTTTTAAATGTTCTTATGTATATTTTTGTTGCTTATTTTAAGACTAAATAATGTGTATTCTATTGTATCTATATTGCCTTTTTCATTTAAGTTTCAAACTCTAGAGTTAATTCTGTTCGATCCTGTGACATCAACTGTAAATTCTCTTAAGTCTTCAGTAATTTCTTCTTTTTTGATTTTTTTCGTATTTGTCGGGGAGAAAGGTATAGGTTTCAAGCGTTACATGGTTGGTAGTTTTATTTCCTTGTCAAAAGGCAGATTATTCCTATCTCTTGACTAAGAAACATTGCAGCCGTTCCCAGTTGATCCTTATTTATGAACAAGATCTCTCTCATCACATTCTATTCCAAATATTGTTCTCTCTTATGATAAAATCAAACTGAATAGAATCTATGTTGCCTTTTTTTATTCACCCGAGAGATCATTATGCGGAACACACACACACACACACATATATATATATATATATATATAGTATTTTCCTGATACTCTCTCGCTATCCGTCCCTTTCATTGATTGTTCCTGGCAGGTCTTCTCGACAGCATCTAGTGTCCGCACAAAGCTGATGTATGTAGGAGTTTGTAAGTGTATGTAAGTGTTAGTGCGTCTTCCTCACTTATCCAGCGGTGCCTCCGTGTCTCATTCGTCTCACTTTGATACGAGGGCCTTCAATAAGTTTCCAGACTTTTTTTTTCGTATGGCCCACTTTTATTGATAGTACACGCATGAAACTCTTGTCCTCTTCGAAGTAATCACCTCCGGCTGCAATGCACTTGTTGTACCATTCCAACAACTTCTTCAAGGCCCCATGCAAGTTCTCTTGTGTGAGCATGTCGATGACCTTCGTCACAGCTTCTTTTATCTCCTCAATTGTTTCATAACGACAACCTCTAAGGTTTTCTTTGAGCTTAGGGAATAAGCAAAAGTCACAGGGAGCAACGTCTGGACTATAGGAAGAGAGAGAAACTGTCTGGATGCCCATCTTGGTCAAATATGATGGAGTTGTGGACTGGTGCATTGTCCAGGTGGAAATGGAACTGACCCGATTTGAAGAGTGCTGACCTCTTCCCAAGGAATCGCTTCCTGAACTCCCTTAAAACCTCAACATAGTATTATTTGTTGACTGTCTGTCCAGTGGGAACCCAGTGCATGTAGACCATGCCAGTGCTGTCAAAAAAAGGGATCATCAAAAGTTTGTGGGTGGATTTTCTCTTTCTGGGAGAGCCAGCATGCTTGGGTCTGGGAGAGCCAGCATGCTCTCACTGGGAACTCTTTCTCTTGGTCTCTGGGTCATAGCAGTAGATCCAGCTTCCATCGCAGGTCACCAGAGCATCAAGAACTGCGGGATTTGAATTGATCAGCTCGACCATCTCCCTGCTGTCATGACAATGTCTTTCTTTCTGATCTTCTCTGAGCACCCTTGGGACAAACTTCGCGCAAATCTTCTGCATCTTCAGTTCCTCACAAATAATTATGTGTGCAGTTCCCACACTGACATCAAACTGTGCACTTAATGTCTCTATAGACATACGACGGTCCTTATCCATGAAATGCTTTATTTGGCCAATCAACTCTGGTGTTCTGACTTCCTTACTCCTCCCACACCTCTCATAATCCCTCACAGACTCCCTGCCTTCCTCGAATATCTTATGCCAATCAAAAACTGATGATCGATTCATGCAAGATGCTCCAAAAGCAGTCTGAACCATTCCATATGTTTCTCTGGCATTTTTCCAAGTTTAAAACAGAATATTATTGCATATCGTTCTTCTAAAGTGTCCAGACGTCCAGATTGCATTTTTGAAATTCACCAGCTGTGACAATTAGGCTTTAGTAGGGTGTATTCCAGTTGCTGCTGTAGCTGTTGACTTGAAGCTGAAATCATTAAAATTGGTCAGTCATCTCATAAGATGCATAGCAATAACATACTGAATTTTTAAGAGTGTACAACAATTCGAAATGCCTGTACAGAAAAAGTCTGGAAACCTATTGAAGGCACCTCCGAGTTTCTGAGATGGGAGGTATATGGCCGTAGAGCTACTGCTTTATGGACTGCCGCTACCAGAATTTGTTCAAGACAGCACACAACATTCTTCTGTAGTTCCCATCTAAGTTTTTTACAGTCATTTCGTGAGAATCCAGGTGGTGCATCCATACAATATATATATATATATATATATATATGTGTGTGTGTGTGTGTGTGTGTGTGTGTGTGTGTGTCGTGTGTGTGTGTGTGTGTGTGTGTGTGTAAATTCGTATTTATCGGTCTATATCTATGCGTGCGACTCTAATCACTGCTTCTGCCTGAAGATATATGTTAAATGAACAAGTTTGGTTGAAATGACTTGTAATTTGACAGGAGAGTTCACTTGGCATCACTCCACAATAGGTGTCTGTATACACAGAGAGAAAATGTATAGAAAATAGATAATATTTATCTTTACGTATGTTTAAGAAAATACAGAAATTATAGCTATACAATTCGTCTGTAATCGAATTTCGGTTAAAATAATAGAAAGAAAATAGAAATAAATCCCCGAAATCTCAGTGCATTAATTGATGATATGGTCGTAAAATCGCCTGTTTGAAATAACACTGTCTGTTGGCATTTGTCATTATTTTCTTAATCTCATTTTCATTGCGAAAAATTGTTAATTGGAAGAACATCTGTCCCAAATATACAAAGAAAGATAGTATGCATATATATATATATATATATATATATATATATATATATATATATATATATATAAAATTAGTAATGTTTAGCGTCGTAATCTGGTTAATCATTGTTCAACAGCTAGCCAAACTGTGTGTGTGTATGTGTGTGTGTGGTGGGGTGCGAGGAGGGTCAATAAATCCGTAGCCTGATATAAATATATAACAATCTTTGACTGAAATTACAACTGCCTGATCTTCCCACCCCATGGAGATGTGAAGTGTCAAGTGCATCAACAAAGAATAGACAACAAATAAAATATTTGCCATCACTGGCCTTCATATTTACTGACGCCTTCATTATACATCTCTCTCTCTCTCTCTCTCTCTCTATATATATATATATATATATATATATATATATATATATATATATACGAGGATCATTAAATAAGTTTCCAGACTTTTTTCGTATGGGCACTTTTATTGATAGTACACACATGAAACTCTTCTCCCCTTCGAGGTAATCTCCTCCGGCTGCAATGCACTGGTGGTACCGTTCCAACAACCTCTGGAAGGCCCCATGCGTGCCAATGACTTTCGTCACAGCCTCTTTCATCTCCTCAATTGTCTCATAACGACAGCCTCTGAGCTTAGGGAATAACCAAAAGTCACAGGGAGCAAGGTCTGGACTATAGGGAGGATGAGGAACTGTCTTGATGCCTATCTTGCTCAAATAGTCTGTGACAAGGATGGAGTTGTAGACTGGTGCATTGTCCTGGTGGAAATGCCACTGAGCCAATTTGAAGAGTGCTAGCCTCTTCCCTTGGAATCTCTTCCTGAACTCCCTTCAAACCTCAACATAGTAACCCTAACCCTTTGGTCAATCAACTCTGGTCTATTGACTTCCTTACTCCTCCCATACCTCTCATCATCCCTCACAGACTCCCTGCCTTCCTCGAATATCTTAGGCCAATCAAAAACTGATGATCGATTCATGCAAGATGCTCCAAAAGTAGTCTGAAGCATTCCATATATTTCTCTGGCATTTTTTCCCAGTGTAAAACTGAATTTTATTGCATATCGTTCATCTAAAGTGTTCAGACGTCCAGATTGCATTTTTGAAATTCACCAGCTGTGACAATCAGGCGTTAGTAGGGTGTGTTCTAATTGCTGCTGTAGCTGTTTATTTGAGGCTGAAATCATAGAAATTGATCAGTCATCTTATAAGATGTATAGCAATGACATACTGAATTTTCAAGAGTCTACAATTTTAAATGCTTGCACAATAATGTCTGGAAACTTATTGAACTTATTATATATATAGTGAAAGAGAGAGATTGATAGAGGCGAATATCCTGAGATAGATAGATAGATAGATAGATAGATAGATGTGTGTATTTCATGCAATTATTTATATATATATATATATATATATATATATATATATATATATATATATGTGTGTGTGTGTGTGCGTGTGCGTGTGTGTCTTTGTATACATACATAGAGGGTGTCTTCTCGGTTTCGAGTGAGACCACCGATTGAGTTTTGTGATTCCATTCTCTTCTCCCCACTTTTTATTTAGGTTGTATGCACCCACAGATGACTTTTGAAGCCAACCAATTACAGCCAAACAATTGCAGCCAATTTTACCACAGACTGGGCATGGTCAGTTGTTTTTGGTTCACGTGAATGTCATGAAGTGAAGCAGTAGGTCGGACATGTTTGCCCATATGTCTTTTAAGACCAGCATATTTACATTATTAGTAACATTTGACAGTGTATCATGAAAACCATATAATTGCACGCAAGGCATTATTATCCTGATTTTACTAATGTGAGTTTTTCACACCAACTGGTGGGTTTTCACTAGAATCTTAGTAAGAACACGTCTCTTCCCGTCTTCAGAATTCTTCTATATTTTCTGGCCGATTTCAACAATGGATGGTCTCGATTCTATTTTCCACTTATTCCAATCCCCTTTACGAATTTTTGGAGACCGTTCCAAGTACATTAAGTACAATTAGCACTAGCGTCGCCTTCATGTTTTACTTTTTGTTTATATCTCTCTAGCAAGGTCCATGTATTCGTGTACTTTTTCGCTTTCTTTTATTTTTACTTTGTGGTCCACTCGAACGGCAGAATTCATTACAAAATATTTTTCTTTTTTTCTTTCTTTTTTTCGGGTGAGGGGGTAGATTTATTATGTTGGTGTTGTGGCTCTTGTTATTGTCGTCGTTGTTGTTTTACTCCTTTGAGAGCTTTGATGGTTTATCGCAGGAGTTTGAGAGACAACAAGTCTTTTCAAGTCTCCAGGACTTTTCTCAGTATTCTGGCCAATCTCAGTAATGCTGTTGTCTGAATAGTCTTTACTATTGAGACAATTACTTGAAACGATATAAGTAGAATAGGTAAACTTGACGATCGTAGTCGAGGATGACCTGAAGGTTTCCTTTTCAACAGCTACTACACCGAGGTGTTAGGGAAGGCACTACTCTATTCCCTAGATTGCTTCACTTTACCTTGGATCCATACCTTATAATGCTGAGTGTTAAACAAGGCGGCATCAAGTACTATTTTTTTTAGTTTTTGGAGAGACTCGACCTGGGATTGAACCCTGGTCTTCCGCACCACTGATAAACACTCTAACCATTATGTTAATGAACGATGTAAGTCGGTATAATTGTTTATAAAAAAAATTTATATTTGATAATTTGAAACCATGTAATTGCTTGAAAAAAGACCGGCTTCGGGATTAAATAACCCATCACGGGTTGACATACCGTAAAACCCAATAACGAACCAACTAATTATCCTCGAATTTTTCTGTACCAGCCAACCTTTACCTTTGTTTATCTACCTCTACGGGTACACATGCAAAGATAGATAGATAGATAGATAGATAGATAGATAGATAGATAGATAGATAGATAGATAGATATGAATGGACTGATATAGACAAAAAGATAGAGCGCTTGGGAGAAAAGTGAGAAAGAAAACGTTAGAGTTATAAAAACAAATCTCTTAAATAACAGTGCATTTAATGTAATACTTGAGATAACATGACAAATGCCTAATAATATAACACCATGATACGACAACATTTCGGGTGCGCTGGGTGGTAGATGATGTGCTTGGGTAGAATTGAGTGTGAGGCAAAGGTTGGTGACTGATGTTGGAGTTGGCACCCGGCCGAAAACTCTCCTACGACCCATAAAGCAAAAAGAATCCAACCTGAAAACTAAGAAACGCGCCGCTTGGTTGTAGCATTCCAGGAGTATTATTATTGACAGACTGCGTGTCTTGTCCTCGCGGAGGAATTCCGGTAAAGATTTCCCGCCAAACTTTCCCACGCTCTCATTTGGCGCGGTTTTTGCTCGAAAGGAAAGAAGAAAGAAAACACCTCATCATTAATATGGCGTATGTGTACGTTTCCGTATGATTGTATGTGTCGGTGAACAGAGAGACCCTATATATATATATATATATATATATATATATGTCGGCATAAATTTAAGGAATACATATTTTAATAGGCTTAGATCCATAACACACACAGACAGACAGACAGACACTCACACACACACACACACGCACATATATATATATATATATATATATATATAGGAATTCATTTTATGCAAGTAAATGTGACCATGTTGTTGTAATTTTTTCATCAGTATTTTAGCATTAATTAAGCAATCAGCGCATGCGCACGAGCTTTTACATTTTGAGATACTTCACAGTTGACATTATTCGAAGAATCGAAAGCCAAGATAATTTTAGAAATCTTTTCTTTCTAAAAATATTTAAAATCAATTTCTTAGCCAATGAGATTCATTGATAAATCTTTTAAATTATTTGGCTAGTTTCAAGCCCAACTAAATTGAACGAATAAAGGAAAAATCAAATATATCTTCAGTAAGTATGGATTTGTAAATGCTTTCTCAACTGCATTTTGGTCAATTTCTTTCAAGTGAAAACATTTCAAAAATATATTTGATTTTAACACCATTTACTGATCCTATGAATTAGTTTTAACATAAACTCCATACTTCTACTACTACAAAAATATCTACGCTTACGCTGACACTATCTTTGCTTACAAGTAAAGATTGTGTACTTCGTTTTTCAGCTAACATTTCACTAAATTTAAGAAATAACAATTATAGATTTGTAGATTGAATGTTTATTCATTCATTTTCTCCTTTATCTAATATATATATATATATATATATATATATATATAGGTAATATTCGGTCAGGTTAAACCAGAGTTTGGAGTAATTCTCTCAGGACAAGAAAATATTCAAGAGCTGAACATTTAAATTTTCCTGGTAGAGAGCTCAATGTAATTTATTACAGAGCAATATTTCTTAAAAAACCAAAGACCGGTTAATTCAGGATTATAAATTTATTTCCATCCTGTATTTTCAGTTTCTGGTGTGAACCAAAAACATAAAGAAAAAATTAATACAGGACTTCTTCAGACCCAATGGATAATTCTTTTATCTATTGGGTCTGAAGAAGTCCTGTATCAATCCAGAACTAACCGGTCTTTGTTTTTTTTTCTTAAAGATATATATATATATATATATATATATATATGGGGAAAGTCTGTAAATTATTGAATAAAACACAGTTCGAAACATTCAATAAATTTTATTTCTTCATCTTGGGTGAAGAGTTTGTGAATATACAACAAATGGGACGATATTCTTTCTTGTAAGAAAAAGTAATAATGCTTAGAGCATTAATATGCACAGGGAAAAAAATAAATAAATATTAATTTGCATTTTATTATAAGATAAAATATGTTCAGTGTGTAAAAGAACTTTGTCTGAATATGTCACTACGTAGGAGGAAAAATATGTTTATACGCTACAAAGTAAAAATGTGAAATATGCCCGGTCGGCTGGGGCTGTAGAATACGACTGCTTCTCTGCAGAGGGGTAACACTCCTCCAACGAGTGTCCTGGATATGACACTAAACAATCTCATGGTGAGGTTCCAGCAGTGCTGGAGCTTTGGGGAATGCGGAGTACTCCTTCATTGCCATTGCTCCCAAGTCCACTCTGGCCCGGCGTGGTAGCACCTGAGAGGGCCCTATCTATGGGTTAAATAGAACTAACGTCATACTTATACTAAACTGAATTGTTGGATTAAACTGAATAGCTTGAAATAGAAATGTTTTTTGAAAATTAAACCGTACTTACATTTAAACTGCGTGCTTATGCTTAACTGAATTGTTTGAAATTGAACTGTTTTGACATTGAAACTGTACTTACACTAAACTGAATTGTTATATATAACTGTTTGAATAAATAGAAATGTTTTTGACAATTAAAATGTGTACTCATGCTAAAGTGAATTGTTTGAAATAGAACTGATAAAATGGATTTAGCGTTAAATAACCTTCAAAGTTTGATATGCCATAAAAAATGTGAAATGAGCTTATTATTAGCGGAAAGAACTGTAATGTAAGTATAAGCACCACTGAATAAAACGGTATGTAAAAGATTTTCGCACGGGAATAATAATCAAGCAATGTTGAAATTAAATATGTTCTAGACAGAACTAAGTGTCTTTTCACTCAAAGAAATAAAGAGAAAATTTGGGTTTAAAAAAAGAAATGAATCTATATCTAAAGAAATTTTATTTATTTCATAGTTTTATATATAAAATCTAGTTAGGCTACAAATTAAATGAAAAATGAATTGATTTATATACGATTCAAATTGGTTAACAAATATATTTTTAACAATACTGGAGGGAAAATATTTCTTAAATTGTGTTGAGTTTTCATCGGTCAAAATTTACGAGGCAATTCAAATATCACCGTCTGCCATGTCAAAGAAATTTTAATAAAGTTGGCCACCCAAACAAATGGGATTAGTGAGCATTATGCAAGAATACAGATACAAAAATTGCAGCTTCTAGAGCCTATTTTGTACAAAAATTAACATTTTTTTCCTGTGAGAAACTTAGTTAATTTTCCACATTCTCTCTCTCTCTCTCTCTCTCTCTCTCTCTCACACACACACACACACACACACACACACATATCATCATCATCATCGTCACCTCGCGCCGGCTGCACAGCTCTCCCAGACCCTCTCTCGCCACTCGTCTCAATCGTCCATCGCTCCCGGTAGGTCTTCAAGACTACATCCTGTATCGGCACAGAACTGTTGTATATAGGTTCTAGCTTGTCGTACTGCATTTTCTCGTCCATGTGAAAGGATACACAGGAGTATGTCGCTTATGAGTTCGTCCCCATTTCTTCAGCAGTGTCACGCATGTCTGGTTCCTCTACCTTGGATAGTTTTCGTAATGGGCGTTAGGTGGCCATATGGCTGCTGCTTTGTGGGCAGCTACCTCCAGGACTTGTTCAATATTGCTCGCAGTATTCTTGTGTAATTGCCTTGAAGATTTTTCTCTATACGTTTAGTTTGCGTCCATGTGGTGCATCCATATAGCAGTATCGACACGACCGCTGCTTGAAAAAAGCTGCGCTTTATTTTGTCGGTCAGGTCTGACTTCCATATCACCGATATCGATAGCTGTCCATGCCTTTGCTAGTCGCGTGTTGATGTCTATTTCGGTTGATGAGACACTGCTATCTAGTTAGGTGAACATGTCCACTAGTTTCAGAGAACTACCATTTAGTGTGGTGATATCGCCTCTTTGATTAAAGCTCATATATTCCGTCTTGTCTGTGTTGACATGGAGGCCTATGCCAACTGCTGCTCGTTCCAGACTATGTAGCAGGGATTCGGCTTGGGCGGTTGTATTTGACTGAAGTGCTATTTTATCGGCGTAGTCTACATCCGTAATTGTTTGTGCGGGGTATCTTCTGCTTCTTTCCTTTGTCAGCTTGAAACCGATGTCTTTCATTTTATCAATAGATGTTCTAAGCACGTAGTCTTGGCAGATGATAAACAGGTAAGGGGCTAATGTGTCTCCTTGTAGCCTGCCTGCTACAATGTCGAAGTAGTGTGTGTCTCCATCCGGGGAGCGGACTTTTACTTTCGTGTTTTTATATAGCGTCATAATGGCTGCGACGGTTTCTTTGGGTAGGCCGTAGGCGAGTAGTATTTGCTCCATCTTCCCACTTTGTATGGATTCAAAGGCCTTGGAGAAGTTAATAAATAATATTGTTGACTCAATGTTTTTTGAACTCGCGCATACACCTTCTAAAATTCGACGGATAGGCAAAATTTCCGATGTAGTGGATCGATTTCTCCGAAAACCATTTTGGTTCATCCTAAGTATCCTCTCAATTTTGGGTTCTATGCGGTTGCGTAGTAGAGCATTGTAGATCTCTCTGGACATGTGGTTTGAGTGTGAGTCATGGTAAACTTTCGATGGCTGTGTTTTATTCTCATTTATAGAAGTCAACCTTTATAGATGAGCAGCAGTAGTTCTCCGATCGAACTATTTTATCCTGCCTGTTGAACATTATATATATATATATATATATATATATATATGCTTTCGTTAACCTCGTTTCGATGTCCTTTTCGGTTGATTCGACGCTGCTTCCTAGGTACGTGAATTTGTCTACTAGTTTAAGAGGGGTTAACGAAAGCATGGACAGCTATCAATAGGCTATCGACTATATGGAAATCAGACCTAACCGATAAAATGAAACGCAGTTTCTTCCAGGCAGCGGTCACATCGATACTGCTATATGGATGCACTACATGGACGCTAACAAAACGGCTGGAGAAGAAACTAGATGACAATTACACAAGAATGCTGCGTGCAATCCTGAACAAGTCCTGGCAGCAACACCCCACAAGACACCAACTGTACGGCCACCTGCCCCCTATCACGAAAACTATTCAAGTTAGGCGAACCAGACATGCAGGACATTGCTGGAGAAGCAGAGATGAACTCATAAGAGATGTACTCTTATGGATCCCCACACACGGCCGCGCAAAAGCAGGACGACCAGCACGAACGTACATTCAGCAGCTATGTGAGGATACAGGTTGTTGTCCTGAAGACCTACCTAGGGCGATGAACGATAGGGAGGAGTGGCGAGAGAGGGTCAGGGATATCCGTGCTGCCAGCACGATATGATGATGATGATGATATATATATATATATATATATATATATATATATAAAATACCCATATAGCCAGGAGTTAGCTACCTAGGTTTCACCAACCGGATCATCTGCATAATTCTGACTAAAGCGGGTTGACCCAAACGACATTTTATTGAAAAAACGGACACCAGAAAAAATCTAAAAAATCAGAATTAAAAAAAAAAACAAAAAGCGAAAATAAAGCTACACTCTATTTACCAAATAACAAGGGTTTTTTTATGTCTACAAGCGTTAAGTATCTCAGATCTCTGGTGGAGTAATTCATAAGGGCGATTGTAAGAAACTGAAGCTAATATATATATATATATATATATATATATATATAAACGTGTATATATATATATATATATAAGGATTGTACAAAAAGTTCTACGCTTCGACAAGATTTTAGATTTGTCATACACTCATCACCTTTGCATGAGCCTCACCAGCAAAGAAATTAAGACAGCAATCTGGATTAGTTTTTCTAATTTCATGAGTAGTTGTAGCGTGTTGCCACAATAAAATTATTTATCTATGTCTCTTCTTTCTGTGTGAAGCTAAGAACTTTCTGAACAACGTTCCCGTATATCTTTATTCAGATTTGTCTTGCAACAACACAGGGCATCAACAAAAGAAATGATTTCAAACATTTATTTAAAAAGATTTTCAGATACTGACATTCACGATACACATTTTTACAGAGATACACTTGTATTTTTTTTCACTGCAATTTATAGTTGACTCATCGCTGAAAACTAAATTCTGCATAAACCTATCTTCATCTTCACTATACTTCAACATTTCTGAGATTTGAAGAGTGCTAGCCTCTTCCCTTGGAATCTATTCCTGAACTCCCTTCAAACCTCAACATAGTAACCCTAACCCTAACCCTTTGGTCAATCAACTCTGGTCTATTGACTTCCTTACTCCTCCCACACCTCTCATAATCCCTCACAGACTCCCTGCCTTCCTCGAATATCTTAGGCCAATCAAAAACTGATGATCGATTCATGCAAGATGCTCCAAAAGTAGTCTGAAGCGTTCCATATATTTCTCTGGCATTTTTTCCCAGTGTAAAACTGAATTTTATTGCATATCGTTCATCTAAAGTGTCCAGACGTCCAGACTGCATTTTTGAAATTCACCAGCTGTGACAATCAGGCGTTAGTAGGGTGTATTCTAATTGCTGCTGTAGCTATTCATTAGAGGCTGAAATCATAGAAATTGATCAGTCATCTCATAAGATGTATAGAAATGACATACTGAATTTTCAAGAGTCTACGACAATTTTAAATGCTTGCACAAAAATGTCTAGAAACTTATTAAAGGCTCCACGTATATATATAGTGAAAGAGAGAGATTGATAGAAGCGAATATCCTGAGATAGATAGATAGATAGATAGATAGATAGATAGATAGATAGATGTGTGAATTTCATGCAATTATTTGTTTATCTATATATATATATATATATATATATATATATATATATGTGTGTGTGTGTGTGTGTGTCTTTGTATACATACATAGAGGGTGTCTTCTCGGTTTCGAGTGAGACCACCGATTGAGTTTTGTGATTCCATTCTCTTCTCCCCACTTTTTATTTAGGTTGTATGCACCCACAGATGACTTTTGAAGCCAACCAATTACAGCCAAACAATTGCAGTCAATTTTACCACAGACTGGGCATGGTCGGTTGTTTTTGGTTCACGTGAATGTCATGAAGTGAAGCAGTAGGTCGGACATGTTTGCCCATATGTCTTTTAAGACCAGCATATTTACATTATTAGTAACATTTGACAGTGTATCATGAAAACCATATAATTGCACGCAAGGTATTATTATCCTGATTTTACTAATGTGAGTTTTTCACACCAACTGGTGGGTTTTCACTAGAATCTTAGGAAGAACGCGTCTCTTCCCGTCTTCAGAATTCTTCAATATTTTCTGGCCGATTTCAACAATGGATGGTCTCGATTCTATTTTCCACTTATTCCTATCCCCTTTACAAATGCTTCAACATTTCTGTGATTTTCAGGTCACAAAGACTTTTAAATGACAGTTTGTTGCGAATTATTTAAAGTCATTTTAAGTTTCGTGTAGAATTTGTAATTCCTGATTTTCCCACCCTCTAGTTTTCTGTGAGCTGCATAACTGATTTGCACGAACACGTTCCATCTGTCTTTTTATAAATATGACTTCGATACTTTGAGGATTTTTAGTACCTAGGAAGCAGTGTCTCATCAACCGAAAAAGACATCGACATGCGACTAACAAAGGCATGGACAGCAATCGATAGGCTATCGGTCATATGGAAATCAGACATGGCCGATAAAATGAAACGCAGCTTCTTCCAAGCAGCGCTCGTGTCGATACTACTATATGGATGCACGACATGGAGGCTGACTAAACGTATGGAGAAAAAGCTTGACGGTGACTACACAAGAATGCTGCGAGCAATATTGAACAATTCCTGGAGGCAACACCCCACAAAGCACTAGGTGTACCACCACCTACCTCCCATCACGAAAACTATCCAAGTTAGACGAAGCAGACATGCAGGACACTGCTAGAGAAGCAGGGACGAGCTCATAAGTGATGTTCTCCTATGGACCCCCCTCATATGGCCGAGCAAAAGCAGGACGACCAGCTCGAACCTACATATAGCAGCTCTGTGAGAATACGGGATCTCTGCCAGAAGCGATGAACGATAGGGAGGAGTGGCGAGAGAGCGTCAGGGATATCCGTACTGGCGGCACGACATGATGATGATGATGATGATGATGATACACTTAGGTCGTATCCTGTGTCCGAACAGGGCTGATGTGAATCTTTACTGGTCGGCCCCCACTGGCACACTCAAATGCAGAAATCCATTAGATAATGTCGCGAATGATTTCGTCTTTACTTCTCCAGTATTGCCCTGTATGTCTTTATCTTAGATGATTTGTGAGATGAGAGGCAAGTAGCTGTACAGCTGCCGTTTAAGGGGCAGTTACTTCCAGGATTTTTTCACGCCAGCACATTGCATTCTTGTTTAATCCCTATTTAGCTTTTTCTCTCTGGGTTTTGTTAGCGTCCCTGTGGTGTATCCATATAGTAGTATGGACACAGCTACAGCCTGAAGGAAATCCTGCTTTATTTTATCGGATAGATTAGATTTAAATATAATCGATAACCAGCCTATAGCATTACACGTCTTTGATAGGTGTATGTTGACATCACTTTCAGTAGATGAGATGCTGCTGCTGAGGTATGTGAACTGGTCCACTAATTCTAGAGGCCACTTTAAGTGGAGAAGTCTCCTTCTTGTTTAAAACACATGTACTATTTTAATTCACGTTGAGACCAATGCCTTCCGCGGCTTACTCTAGGATATATAGAGGATATTCAGCTTGGGCTGGTGTATTTGCGTGACATGCTTGTAAATTATATGTGTAAAATAATTGTATAAAATATGAGATTATACACTTATTGTGCACTTATAACTAATCATTTGACATTATTTATAAACTTATAATCTAATATTATTTATCATACACTTGTAACTTATAAGTTAATATCATTTATACACTTAGACTTGTTCAATAAGTCCTGGCAGCAACACGCCACAAGGCACCAACTATACGGCCACCTGCCTCCCATCACGAAAACTATCCAAATTAGACGAACCAGACATGGAGGACACTGCTAGAGAAGCAGGGACGAGCTCATAAGTGATGTTCTCCTATGGACCCCCCTCATATGGCCGAGCAAAAGCAGGACGACCAGCTCGAACCTACATATAGCAGCTCTGTGAGAATACGGGATCTCTGCCAGAAGCGATGAACGATAGGGAGGAGTGGCGAGAGAGCGTCAGGGATATCCGTACTGGCGGCACGACATGATGATGATGATGATGATGATACACTTAGAATACGACATATCACCAACATATGGACGGCGTGATAAGAATATTCTACACCAGTGTATTCAATAATAATTCAATTTAAAATTCTAGGAAGATTATTGATTACAAATGTCATGCAAACGCCTCCTCCCACTACAAGTGAACCTATGTGACCAACAGAAAGGGGTCAATCACGGGAACCGTCATAATGAGTGCTAGAAACAGTCATAGGCAAGAGTTGGGGATTTTTGAAAAGATAAAGTCAGCTAATAAGTAAATGACTGAACGGAAAGAAGCGACTTAAATTTCGGGATTAGCTAAATCGTTCCCCACTCGTATGGGGGCTGGGCCAAGATTTGGTCATTCCTTCATCAATTCTGAATATCACTTCATGTCTCCCAGTTTTTTTAGACCGGTCCAGAACGGGATGGGGAGATGAAACACCAATAACACTGGCCTACAGAGAAAACAAAATAAAAGTCTAGCCCTATGAGACATTATGACTTTTTATAACAATTTCAAGCTGCTGGGCGTTTTGCAACAACAAGCTTTATCTTATTTAAAGGAAATGATATTTATACAGATGAAAATATAACCTTTCCACCGAATCGTTGTTTCTGAAATTATAAAACAAAAATTAAAAGTTGAATTTATACATATAAGGTGAGAGTTTTCTGAGAATCTTGTCAATGAAATAAAGGTTTTTTCTTGTCTACATAAGAAAAAAATTAATAAGGCATCCCTATACATGATTCATTCTACCAAAATCAATTCAATAACCTTAGAAAATTTCACTTGTCTTTACATTTTTATCAAAAACTTTAAATAAGTTTCCATATCTTTAAAATATTGAAGGCAGCAAAATTGCAATAAGAGAAAAGAGTTAAAATTTGATAAGAAGTTTTAGAAAATTCTTAAATAAAATCCTCAATTTTAATACACCTTTTCCGTATTTTTTAACAGAATTTCCCACTGACAGGTTAAAATAAAGAGCATAACACTGTTGCACGCCTAAAAAACCTATAACAATATTCAAATTCATTGCCACATCTCAATTATCATTAAAACACACAAAAATATTAAATTCAACAAAACACAACGAATCATCAAATTTAAACAGAAAGAGAAATTCTTGCATATCAAAAAATAGTCTTCTAGTTTCCATTCTGACTGGAAGGAACAAGGCTATGGGCATCTT
Source organism: Sepioteuthis lessoniana (assembly GCA_963585895.1). Taxonomy (NCBI): domain Eukaryota; kingdom Metazoa; phylum Mollusca; class Cephalopoda; order Myopsida; family Loliginidae; genus Sepioteuthis; species Sepioteuthis lessoniana. The sequence continues at coordinate 10,823,758 of OY757918.1, read as the reverse complement.
CGGAACATAATTCTATCACAGCATTGATTTTTCCAAGTATACAGTTTATGTCACAAAGAACTGGATAGAAATGGACTACTTTTTCAACAAAATCAACGCCACAAAATTAATCAGACTTTCATGGGCAACTTTATTGTTGTCGAATATAATAAAATGCTTTTTTTCCTGTGACCACGTGTCTAACATTTTCCTTTCCAATGAACTTGTCATCATCTCTTCATCTCATCTTTGTGCTGTATAGCCACACAATACATATACATATACAAATATATGCCGAACATAGTCAACAATAATGACGAACTTCAATGAACGAACGAACACACTTCTTCATAAAATATACCTCTCATTCTTTATTCTCGAAAGGGTTGATGTTGGTTGTATGTGAGAGGTGAGTTGGAGATGGGGACAGTCTGCCACATATTGACCCAAAGTTCTTCTAACCATAGCAGCACTTCTTTCGCATTCTGGAAGGGCTGCTCAACCATGGGTCACTGAGGGCCGCAAGCCCCCAGTCTGCAAGCTGATTCTCACGCTGACATCTTGTCTCCAAATGACTCCAACTGCAACTGGAACTGCAACTGACTCAAGCCGTCTGTGGCACCTGGTTATATAATTGTCTGACATCCACCTACTTCCAGTGGGCGTACGCATCTGCCTCCATCACCGAATTCAACCGCGTCCACAGGTCAAGGTGATATTCCGATATCTTCGACCGGATGCACCGTTTTCGCTGTTCTTCCGCTTATTTACACAGGTGAATCTCTTGATTGATGGATCAGTCGAGGGTCAGTATGTTACATTTGCCAGCTGCTAGCTTTCAGCGAGACCCCATAACACCACAGTATATAAATTGGAAAAAAAATGAACGGTCAGTCATTATGCTATAATGAATTTATTTCGACCGGCCGCCGAGAGATGCCTGCCTCATCAGATAACGTTAACAAAATGGAAATAGAAATAAACAAATATTACTTTAAAAAAATGTAACTCCGAAAAGGTGTTATAGCAAGTTACTAAGCGTTTTGCTCAGGTGTGGCACAAGACCGTGTGAATTGGGTACCCAATGAGACTCGAACTCACTCGTGAAGGCTTGCTAGTCTTGCTGGCTAACCATTACACCACCCAAGGTGCCTACGAAAAGGTGGTATACCAAGCTAACATTTTCCCCTTGGAAATTGATAACGAAAAGAAGATCTATATTGAAATCTCCACCGGAAATTTAAAAAAGAGATTCTATAACATAGACATTCCATTACTAATCTGCTACTTAGAAAACAAACAGCCCTATCCAGGATTTGCGAATTTAAAAGAAGGTAGAGTAACTCCACAAATAAAGTAGAAATTTATCAAAAAATCTTCAACTGCGGAAATCTTCAGCAGTAGGTGCAACCTTTGACCGGAGAAAAATAAGTTTAATATAATACAAAGTCACTAACCAGTTATTAAATAAACGGAATGAACAAATTTCCAAATGGTGACATAAAAATAAGTAGAATCTAATATGATAATGATTATGAATAGATAAATGGGCAGGAATAATTGGAGAATGAAGGTTATGATGTCAGAATGGGTGATTAAATGTCAGGATATCAAAGTCTAATGAGGATACTAGTAGAAATAAAGTAAGAATACAAGAGAATAATAATAATAATAATAATAATAATAATAACTAACGAGAATAATAATCGCAATAAAATTAACATAAATTAAATTAGCCTAAGAACATCAAAATTTTAATAAAATTATCTCTAAGTTGTGGATAGATTAACAATAGATTAACATAGATAATATGAATAGGATCTAATACGAGTTTAATCGGTTGTAGTTGGAGGTAAATATGAAAATACTAAAATAGCGATAAACAAATTAAGGAAAGAATAAAGTAACTAATGATTAAAAAAGGATAAATAACCCCTAAAATAACCCTTTTGATGAAAGATATTTCTGGAATCAGAAATATAGTACTTCCTTGCATCCCTAAATAAAACATTAATAAAGAAAAAAATAAATAGATATTTTCTTAACATAAATGATACAAGAAGCTAACCCAGAAAAGGACATAAATTTAAGAAAATATTTTTTAAAAAAAGGGAAATACGACACCAAGATTGAAATTGGAATGGCGACAAGGTCTAACTCGGCTCCCTTTGATCTTCCACCTCATCTTAATGGTTAGCTTTCTATTTATTTTGTTTGTTTTCTTTTCCTTTTTTCTTTTTTTTTTTTTTGTTGTTGTAATTTTTGCCTTTTTACTTTAATGAATAGTGTTTGTGAATTTCTCTTTCCATTTTGTTAACGCTATCTGAAGAGGCCGCCACTCTCGGC
>OY757918.1:10536433-10816433 GCA_963585895.1 Sepioteuthis lessoniana | reverse complement strand
TCTAGCTTCTTCTCCAGCCGTTTTGTTAGCGTCCATGTAGTGCATCCATACAGCAAACAATCCTCAAGTCATCATTCTTAACACAAATAAGTAAGTAAAGTTGGCGACCATAGTCGAGTGGGGGCGATCCGAAGGCTTCCTTTTCAACAGCTACAACACCAAGATGAAAACAATAGTCCGAAAACCCTTAATGATAAAAATCATCAAGCTTCGTCTCAGAAATTCAGACCACTAATATTTTAGTGATATAACAAAGCACGTTTTTGCTGTGTATCAGCGAGGAGGCGGGGTTAATAGAAAAGATTAATAGAGGTCTAGTTTCCTTCAAGAGCAAAAAAAAAAAAAAATGGGGAAGAACCATCCTCCTCTTCGAATACACACAATACTCATCAGCCTCCATTTGCAACAGGTGGTGTCTTTTATATCAAATGAGCTAGAGGGTTCTAAAATCCTCATGTCTATAAAAGACACGTGGTAATTTTTCTTTTTTTTTTTTTTTTTTCTTCTTCTGGATTTTGTAATGTCAGCGTCTGTCAGCCGCCAGTTAAGCGAAAACTTATTAATCTTAACATGTGAAGGGGTGCGAACACACACACACACACACACACACACACACACAATAGAAAAACGTTAAAATTAGTTACTCCTGCACGAAAAATATTTTTCAAATAATCAAGAATCATACTAAAGAGATAATTAAGGAATTTCATGACCGAACTAATAATAAGGATAATAATAGTAATAATAACAATAATAATAATAATAGTAAACAAAACGAATGTAATTGTAAAACTCGAATGAATAGTCCCATGAATGGATTATGAAACTTAGATGTAGTATACCAAGGAATCATTTACCCAAAAGAAAATGTTAAGGATAGAAAAACTTATATAGGGATCTCTTCGAGAAAATGGAAGTCTAGATACTATAAGCATATTTTTTCTTTCTCCCATGAACATCTGAAAAACCAAACAGCTCTATTTAAGCAATTTTGGAGTTTGAAAAATAAAGGTTTGACACCTAAGATTCAATGGACCATATTGAAAAAGTCGAATACTCCAAAATGCTTCGATAGTAGATGTAATCTGTGCCTAGAAGAAAAAATACAAATAATGATATACCGAATATACATTTTGAATTTAAAATTCTAATTTCAAATTTTGAATCTAATTTAAGATAAGTATTACTGTAATCCTTACGTAAGGTTATTAAGGAATGTTGTACTTCCCTAAATCATTATTAAATCTGGAGTTTTACGTTGAAATGTGTTTAGAATTTAAAAATAAAAAAAAATTAATTTACTCTGATTCCAACCGGTAATAAAAAAATAAAAAAAATAAAAACTGGAAGTGGGTAAATAAGGAGGAAACTCTTCACTCCACTTCTCCCCCTCCCATCCTTCCTATCCTGTGTCAATTCTGACTGTAATTATTTTATCTATTAGATCTGAAGAAGTCATGTTATTTTTAGTGTTATTGATTCATATCAATACCCATAAAAGGATGGAAATAAATTTATAATCCTAATGTGACCGATTTTTGTTTTTCTTAAATATATATATATATATATATATATATATATATATATATATATACAAATGAATAAAGAAATTGTTTAAAACCGTTTATTTACAAATCATTTAAATGCTCAAAAACTGGCCAGCAGAGCAAGATTAAATCTAAAAGCAACTGATATCTCACCACTTTAACTCGATTTGATTCCTTAAATTTTCATGTGTGAAAAATTACAAAAGTCAAATGAAACAGATAAATGAAATTAAAAAAGAAAATAACGATAAATTCAGAATATTCCTTGCAAAATAAAAAAAAATGACTGCATGGCGTAGAAGTGGAAGTAAGAAGATAAAGGTGAAAAAAAAAACTTCTGCTATTACAAAGTGTTATATGAAAAATTAGTAATAAATTGGTCTTACGATATGGAGTAGTACCTACAAATTACACTAAATTACTGCACGAGGGGAAAAATGGCTTTCGTGGTAGAGTTTTTTTTTTTTTTAAATTCAGCCAGAAAACAACCTTTCTCAAAAAACAGAAGAGAAATAACACCAAATCAAAGTTATATACATATATACATATATTTATGTGTGTACGCATGTGTGTGTGTGTGTGTGTGTGTGTGTGTGTGTGTGATGACTACCACATATCGACAGATGATAGTTGGCTTTGACACCAAATTTACAACTTGAACATCCTGATTAATTATTAATTCAACTTGTAAAAAATATACGAGCTAAATATGGTTTGGGTCCTTTATTTAATGGCTAATCAACCTTCGAAAGTTATTTAATTTCAAAACTATCCTTGTAGAAGATAGTAGAGGTACTACTTAATCCATAGCTATAGGGGGAAAAGGGGGTTAATACCTTTCCCAACGGTATTAAACCATAAGTTAATTTAATACTGCGAGGGGAGCTTCAACTTATTTATTGCTATGTCACAGTTCAAGCACGTTAGCCGCTATCCCAGGGTACTCTCCTACAAGATGCATAAGATGATAAGGTTGTAAGATATCTATACACTTGTACGACACTTATGCCACCTGCTGGTTCAACGCATCTAAAACCCAGTGACAAGAATAGCAAGATAACGGGTGACGATGCAAACTGCACGTTTTATTTCACACTACTTTTTCTAAGACGTTTCCAATCCAAGCATACGTACAAATGAGAAGAAGTTTGGTTGTGGGGCTTTTTTCTCCAGTTTTCATTTTGGAGTTAACTTCTTGTACAAGGGCTGCTTTCACCACGACTTTGTCATAAGACAGGAGTCACTTTAACTCTCTCTATATATGTATGTGTGTGTGTGTGTGTGTGTGTGTGTGTGTGTGTGTGTGTGTGTGTGTGTGTGTGTGTGTGTGTGTGTGCACGCGTGTGTGTGGAAACTGCATAATGTCCTACAGATCACTGCCGTCCTTCATTAGCGCAGACACCCACTGTCAGCATCTCTCCGGAAATGTACCCTCAGGTAAGATTGTAATATATTAACGTGACCTGCGGGTGTGTATACGGCAAATATTGTTGACAGATAGATTGATAAGACCGGCGTGATTACCGAAATGTCATCATGTCCACAGGTGCTGTGTATCAATGGATGTTGAGACAGCTGCATCCGCTCAAGGATAATATCAACAAGGTGATTGCCGAAATATCACCATGCCTACAGGTGTTGTGAATACAGTGGATGTTGAAACATGTGCATCCGGTCGAAGATATCGGAATATCACCTTGGCCTGTGGACGTGATTGAATTCGATGATGGTGGCAGATGCGTACGCCCACAGAAACAGGCATTGGCAAGTAGCCAATGGGAAGCAGACAACATAACCAATGGAAAGCAAAGAAGTGAGACGTGGGCGTAACCATAGTTAACGAAAAAGAAGAATTGCTGCAGGTCACGTGAGAGTTGTAGACTATGTAAGTTCCCGAATTTCGGCTAAAGTCAGTTGTTCACTGGCTCTTCCGTCTCCCGACAACTCTTTCGTGTGCGCGAACTCTCTGCAATTGCTCTTCTGCTCCACACAGGTATCATCGCCAAAGGTAAAAATATAATCTTATATTTTTATATACATACGTATTCCTCGTTGTTATTAACGACACAGTATACTATACAAGATTCACAAAGTCTAAAGCAAGTGTGACACAGAAATCTTTGATCGATTGGATCAGCTTGTGGAATTTGATGCTCATGCACATCCGTATTTCTCTTTAAACCAGAAACCGTCTGAACACTTTATTACACATGGTGCATGTAACATTGACTGTTCCTGCACTGAAAACCTGTGCAAAGATTGTCTTTCATGAGACTTCCGATGATTGACATATCCAGCCTTAAAGAGCAAAATCCCACCGCATGTTTGACATCTCCAGCCATTCATGTTTTCATTAACATTACAACCGTTTAACTTCCTGATTTGATGGTTGAGGTTTGTATGCTCAAAAGTGGCACAGCCATCATCCATACAGAATTTCTATTTAACCCTCAACAGAGCCAGATTTTACAAGCTGTCAAGGTTGCTTTTTAGGCAATCTTTATACCTTTTCCAAGGTTTATGCTGCGGACGTTTGCCTACATGCAACTGACCGTAAAGAAATTGCTTCGATAGTCTATTATCACTCATGCACTCAACATGACCTGCTCATCGAATTTGGGTCATTATGATGTGAGACTCAATGTTTGTGCCTTCTGTCCTTATAAGGATTTTTGTGTCAGCTGTTTTGGTATTCCACCTGATGTTTCGAATGCGTCTCAAAGACTTCAGATGAAAGTGTTCAAGTATTTTTCGATACCTACGAAGCAATGTCTAGGTTTCAGATGAGTACGAAAGAACACTGGACCTATAAACATACATATTAATCTCATTGGTAATATTAGTCAATTACTGTTTTTCAAGCATCCCATTGGCCACAGATGTCTTTGGAATGTTTAGTGGAATTTCAACATTCAAAAAGCCATCACTAATCAATGTACTTCCCAAACAAGCAAAAGTTTCAACAACAATCAAACTAGTAGCATTAATGGTTATAAATGACTTTATATACGGCTCAAATTTTATGTGGGTAAACATTACTTTTATTTTGTCAAGCTTATTTTAAAACCAAATACAATGCATGGGAGTGTGAATAGACGCACATTATGTTGCATGTCATCTACATTTTTGGCCAAAAAGTCAAAGTCGTCAGCGAAAACGAACTCTCTAATCAGTGTAGGAAAAGTCTTCGACTTGAAGTTGAATACTCTCCGATCGAAAATCCTTCCAGTAATTCTGAATTCCAAAAGAACATCATTCTCAAAATGCTGAAACGGATGAATCAGCATCACAGAAAAATATATCAAGAATAGTATTTAAGCCAAGACCTCTCCTTGCTTAATACCGTTATCAATTAGAATCTCATCTTATAACCTATCATTTATGACAACTCTTCTTAATCCTGTATAACTACTTCACAAATATTAGTGAGCACCCTATTTTTCCAAGTTTCGTCTAAAGTGCATCCCTGCTAACCGCATCAAAAACTTTTGTCGACTCAACAAAAACCTGATGCGTTGAGCAACAGATTCCTCTGTACTTCTTCTGTCAAGCCGAAATTATCATGTTAGTTGCACCTCTGCCAGATCTAAAACCACTTTCTTATCCTGGAATGACTGCAGGATAGATGGAGGAAGTTAGTGGATCAAAAACTTCAAGTATGAGACCGTATTTGTATATTTGTACATCATATTATTTCAATGGCCAACCCTTGTAAAACTGGAATACTACGCTCTAAGTCTTTACAATTATCATCCTCATGATTATATATATATTCTTTGACTTTCTATACTTCAGTTCTATCAATTCTTTGTGTCACTTCGTTTATTTCTCTATTTTTCAATTCCTCTTACCTTCTAAATTATATCCTTTTCGCTTTCTATCGATTATGCATTAATTTCTACTGTTTTCTCGAATGATTTGAAATAGTCTCAATGGATTGATATTTCTGCGTTCTCAATTCGTCAATAAGATAGCTACCATATTTCGAAAGCTATAGACAAGCAGAATTGCCATCTAATATACATTTATCCCAAGACAGACATTAGCAATAGCAGCTACTGTAAGGATATTCTCTTTTAGTTTCCTCCTTCTTGTGATAAACTCGAAGCTCGAGATAGAACAGCGTTTTAGAAGACGAAATTTGAAATACACCAGACATTTTTATGCTCTTTAACAAAAAGACTCATATACAGTAAGATACAACTGTTTAATCAGTTAGAATAGCAAAAACTCATCCCCAAAATTGACTGATTTTAATAAACCATTTAATTATATTTTTACAAACAATATTTAATTTCACAAGCTACAAATCATCATCATCATCTTGCCGTGTCATCAGCACAGATATCCTTGACCCTCTCTCGCCACCCCTCCCTATCGTTCATCGCTTCCGGCAGGTCTTCAGGGCTACACCCCGTATCTACACAGAACTGCTGTATGTCGGGCAATTGTTCTACGGTGAAATGTGGGAAGGAAAGAGAAGTGCATTGCCAAGGCAATTATTCTACGGTGAAATGTGGGAAGGAAAGAGAAGTGCATTGCCAAGGCAATTATTCTACGGTGAAATGTGGGAAGGAAAGAGAAGTGCATTGCCAAGGCAATTATTCTACGGTGAAATGTGGGAAGGAAAGAGAAGTGCGTTGCCAAGGCAATTATTCTACGGTGAAATGTGGGAAGGAAAGAGAAGTGCATTGGCAGGGCAATTGTTCTACGGTGAAATGTGGGAAGGAAAGAGAAGTGCGTTGCCAAGGCAATTATTCTACGGTGAAATGTGGGAAGGAAAGAGAAGTGCATTGCCAAGGCAATTATTCTACGGTGAAATGTGGGAAAGAAAGAGAATTGCATTGGCAAGGCAATTGTTCTACGGTGAAATGTGGGAAGGAAAGAGAAGTGCGTTGCCAAGGCAATTATTCTACGGTGAAATGTGGGAAGGAAAGAGAAGTGCATTGCCAAGGCAATTATTCTACGGTGAAATGTGGGAAGGAAAGAGAAGTGCATTGCCAAGGCAATTATTCTACGGTGAAATGTGGGAAGGAAAGAGAAGTGCGTTGCCAAGGCAATTATTCTACGGTGAAATGTGGGAAGGAAAGAGAAGTGCATTGGCAGGGCAATTGTTCTACGGTGAAATGTGGGAAGGAAAGAGAAGTGCGTTGCCAAGGCAATTATTCTACGGTGAAATGTGGGAAGGAAAGAGAAGTGCATTGCCAAGGCAATTATTCTACGGTGAAATGTGGGAAAGAAAGAGAATTGCATTGGCAAGGCAATTGTTCTACGGTGAAATGTGGGAAGGAAAGAGAAGTGCATTGCCAAGGCAATTATTCTACGGTGAAATGTGGGAAGGAAAGAGAAGTGCATTGCCAAGGCAATTATTCTACGGTGAAATGTGGGAAGGAAAGAGAAGCGCATTGCCAAGGCAATTATTCTACGGTGAAATGTGGGAAGGAAAGAGAAGTGCATTGGCAGGGCAATTGTTCTACGGTGAAATGTGGGAAGGAAAGAGAAGTGCATTGCCAGGGCAATTGTTCTACGGTGAAATGGGGGAAGGAAAGAGAAGTGCATTGCCAGGGCAATTGTTCTACGGTGAAATGTGGGAAGCAAAGAGAAGTGCATTGGCTGGGCAATTGTTCTACGGTGAAATGTGGGAAGGAAAGAGAAGTGCATTAAAACCGGAGAAGAGATTTTAGGAAACAATAGAATATTGCCTGAATAATTTGGACAATCTGTGGACCAATGGGAAAAATGGCTTCAGATAGAAGTAAGTGGCGGAAACTGATTCACGAAAGCATAGAATCTTTTAAGAATAGACGTATGCAGTACAGCGCTTACAAACGTCTGATTCGCAATGGCGAACAGGGTCCAGCACCGGGTCCACAAGGGAGATTTAATAAGGTCGAAACAGCTGTCCAGTGTTTCCGTATGTTGTGCGTAGGTATTCGCTGGGTTTTCTGGTAATTCAATTCGCAGTATAATTCCTTTACTTGGAAAAGAAAATGTAGAACAAATAGAAGTTTGAAAACTAATTGTATTTGATAAGAATACTTGAAACCATATAACTGTTAGCAAACAAACGATTACTATCATTGCTAAAGAGGTACATAGAGGTACATATAACTATGTATGAATTATTACAAGGGTAAGTCAAAGATTTTGAAATATCTTGGTATGTCAGTATATCATGTGAGTGAAACAGTTCAAGCCGTGGTAGGTACTTGCTGTGTATGGTAGTATCGTGGAACTTGGTGCGTTAACACGTTGTATATTGATTCACTTTGTATGTTATTTGATTGTTACACGTGCAGCGTTGTCTAATTCTGAAACTGGTGCATTATGGGTTCGAACTGAGCCATAACGCCGCGGAAGCAACCAAAAATATTTGTTGTGCGAAAGGGGAAAACATAGATGATCACTGTACAGTAATTAAATAGTTGAAGAAATTTTGCTCTGGTTGCATGAACGTCGACAATCAGGCAAGGCTAGATAGACAAAAAAAAACAACGTAAATTCCGATGCCGTTCTCCAAGCCATTGAGGCTATTCTGGTGAGTAGCACTCGGAGAGTATAAGGCGTGCTTAACGTTTAAGTGTTCTGTCTATTGTGTTTCGTCACTTGGCAAAAGAATCCGGAGTTGCCTAATTGTGTTACTAAAATATTATGCGTTACCAAAATAGCATAGAACGTTTGACTCACCCTACTCGTATCAGATACGAATACTTGATAACATATTACTATATAGAAATCATTGATTATATATTACAAAAGTGTAATTAAAAATAATTGCATTGGAACGTTGAATATACAAATAGTCAGATTTTGACATTAAATAACCATAAGAAGTTCATGTGCCTTTAGATAAACCAAACCAAAACATTATTATCAAATATTTACAATTAATCAAATTTCGGAAATAAATTACCCATAAGTAGTTCATATGCCTTTAAATAAACCAAACCAAAACATTATAATAAAATATTTACAAATGAACCTTTTCCCGGGCTTAGATAACCCATAAGGAGTTCATACGCCTTTAAATAAACCAAACTAACATATTATAATCAAACATTTACAAATGAAACAAATGTCGGCATTAAATTACCTATAATGGTAGATAAGCCAAATTCAACCAAATACAAGGTGTGAAAGATATACCTCCCACCTTTTAAACTGTAACCTATGTGGTGAAAGTAAACTTATGTAAGTAGTAATGTGAGTTTTATGTAGTTCCTGTCTTATCTTTTTTTTTTGGGGGGGACCGGCCATGTTTTTAAAAGACTGATAAAAAAGACATTGATGATTGATATCAAAACGTTATTTCACTGTTTGGCCCAGACGTCTGGGGCTTCAGAATACACCAACTGCATTTCTGCAAATCGATAAAACTTCCCCAACCAGCATCCTCGATATGACACTAAACAATCTGATGGTGAGGCTCCGGTAATGCTGGAGCTTTGAGGAATATGGAGTACCTCTTTATTGCCATCGCTCCCAGGTCCACTCTGGACCGGAGTTGTCGCACCTGATAAGGACCTATTTATGGGTCAAATATGGCTAAACTGTGTATCTATGCTAAACTGAAATGTTTAAAATAGAACTGTTTTTGACATTTAAACTGGTTGTAAACAAAAATCTGTATTTTTGCAAAACTAAATTGTTTGAAATGGAACTGTTTTGACATTTAATTTTGGGTAAACAAAAAATTATACTTATGCTAAATTGAATTGTTTGAATTAAAGCGGTAGAAAAACGTGCACTAGTGAAAACAGCCTCCAAAAACTATCGAAAAAACCCAACAAGCACAAATGCCTTAAAACTAAAAACGGCACAATATCAATTAGCAGGCATATATATAAAGGAACAGACAGAATACATTCAAAATCAGATAGATAAGATTAGAGACTCGGTGGAAGATAGACAATCTAGAATTGCCTGGCAAACAATAAACGAAGTGAGCAGAAGAAAGAACACAGCCAAAGCAAAACTTAAAGCAGCAAACCAACAAGAAAGAATAAAACTGTGGAAACAGCACTTCGAAAACTTACTTGGAAACCCACCAAAAATAACGCATGAACCAATCACCAGAATAATTAGCAAACAATTAGACATTAAACTTGGACCGTTCACACAAGAAGAACTCGACTCGGTTCTCAGAAAAATTAAAAATAGGAAAGCTGCAGGGCTGGACAAAATTCCCCCGGAAGTATGGAAGACCAGACAATTCGACGACATACTGCTCCGCCACTGCAACGCAGTATACAATTAAAATCCGATAGATAGATGGATGAAGGGATGCATACTCCCCTTCCCTAAAAAGGGGGACATCGGATTAGCCAAAAACTACCGAGGCATAACACTTACATCCATAGCTGCCAAAATCTACAATGCCCTACTACGAAACCGCATAGAACCCAAAATCGACAACATACTTAGAAAAAACCAAAATGGCTTCCGAAGAAATAGATCCACGACCTCACAAATATTAACCATCCGCAGAATCCTTGAAGGTGTACGGGCAAAGAACCTACAAGCGACATTAATATTTGTCGACTTTACCAAGGCTTTCGACTCCATTCACAGAGGAAAAATGGAACAAATACTACTAGCGTACGGCATACCTAAAGAAACCGTAGCGGCAATAACGATTCTCTATAGAAACACTAAAGTAAAAGTACGATCACCAGATGGAGACACAGAATACTTCAACATTGTAGCAGGAGTACTACAAGGGGACACGCTGGCTCCGTACCTCTTTATCATTTGTCTAGACTACGTACTTAGAACATCGATTGACAAAATCAAAGAGAATGGCTTCGAACTGACGAAGAAAAGAAGCAGAAGATACACCGCAACAACAATTACCGACGCCGACTACGCCGATGACATAGCGATACTGGCAAGCACACCTGACCAAGCCGAAACACTTCTGCATAGTTTGGAACGAGCAGCAGCAAGCATAGGCCTCCATGTTAATGCACACAAAACGGAATATATGTGCTATAACCAAACGGGGGACATCTCCACTCTAGAAGGAACCCCACTTAAACTAGTAGACAAATTCACGTACCTAGGAAGCAGCGTCGAATCAACCGAAAAGGACATCGAAACGAGGTTAACGAAAGCATGGACAGCTATCAATAGGCTATCGACTATATGGAAATCAGACCTAACCGATAAAATGAAACGCAGTTTCTTCCAGGCAGCGGTCACATCGATACTGCTATATGGATGCACTACATGGACGCTAACAAAACGGCTGGAGAAGAAACTAGATGGCAATTACACAAGAATGCTGCGTGCAATCCTGAACAAGTCCTGGCAGCAACACCCCACAAGACACCAACTGTACGGCCACCTGCCCCCTATCACGAAAACTATTCAAATTAGACGAACCAGACATGCAGGACATTACTGGAGAAGCAGAGATGAACTCATAAGAGATGTACTCTTATGGATCCCCACACATGGCCGCGCAAAAGCAGGACGACCAGCACGAACGTACATTCAGCAGCTATGTGAGGATACAGGTTGTTGTCCTGAAGACCTACCCAGGGCGATGAACGATAGGGAGGAGTGGCGAGAGAGGGTCAGGGATATCCGTGCTGCCAGCACGATATGATGATGATGATGATGATATGTATATAAATGGATTGGGCATTAAATAACCCACAATAGCTGATATTCCATAAAACCAAACCAAACCAAACCAAAACAATTTCACTGTTGTTTTCGTTTAATCGATAAATCTGTTCTGAAATTTTCAGCGCACAGTTGTATCGATTTTCTATCCGGAACAGCATTATTCCAACATGACATGAGATGCGCACGCAAGGGTCTTTGTTTAGCAATCACAGATTTACCTATCTTTCAAAAATCGTTTCAACAGCAAATACACAGTGTGCACCGATTCAAATTATAATTGTAGCTGATCGTATCTGGAAAAAAAATCCTAGATGGAGCTACCATTACCACTTGCCCTATATAGGTGACATTTTAAAATGTGAGAGGTATTACTATCACACCCTGTCTAATACTATTTTTTTAAAATAATATTTAAAGATAAAAAGTAAAAAACGATGAAAACTCGACAAATATCACCTGATGATCGATGTCATGAAACTTAGTGTTGTGAGTTATCAATCTTCGTTTGACTAGTTCCTGTACCCATGAAAATTTTACACTATTCTAAAAACAGGGAACTTCTAAACACGTCGTTTATTTAATCTACGGAGGTCGTTTGCTCTGATTCCGTTAACCATGACTGGATACTAATGTTTCATATTCCTATATAGTTACTCGCCTACAGTTAGGATTGAACATTCAGCCTCCAGATGATTGTCACTTAGAAGCTCCGAAAGTCTCCATGACGTTGTGGCTATTGTGCTGGACTGTGACATCATAGATAACAGGTTCAAACTCCAGCCTGGCTATCACACTCACTTTCGGATTAAGACCAAATGTATTAACTCCCTAATCCCCCATATTAGTTAAATACCACAACTACTGTCTTTCTACATGGTTGACTTTGGCACTAAATAACCCCCAAAGGCTGATATGCCATTAATCAAAGAAACCGAACCGTTTATACCTTTATAGCTTCAAGGTGTCAAAATTTGAACCAAAAATTTAAGAAATACAACAAACACAAAAATACAATTGAATTTATCACTATTTGATAGTTGGGCCGTGTTGCTAAAGCAAAAAACAAAAAACGACTTTATACACATGTGTATGTATGTTTGTAAAAACAAACATTCAAATAGATAATAATACCTTATGGTACAATTGTAACATTTTGCTCAAAGTTGCGAAGACTTGTTCCATGATGGGAAATTAATATCGTAAAATAATGACGTCTTGACCTTTTGGTAAGCTCTCCCGATACTTTTGAATAGCAATTTCTGACAAAACACGGCATTCTACAATTACATCTTCCTCCATATTCACCTGACCTAGCCACTTATGACTTTTTTTCTTTCCTAAACTAAACATTTACCTCAAAGTGAAGATGCAAGGGATACGATGTTACAGCTTCTCACCATATGAGATGGTGATCTCGTAGTCCTGTGCTGAGTGAAAAGAGTATTTTCTAAATTCTTTTTTTCATTCATAGTTTAAATAAATACAGCTTCTACGTCGATACTTTTTTTTTAACAAAACCCGTTTATATGATTTATAGTTGGAAGACTCACGTGAAGTAGTTATTAGTAGACCATAGGTAGCTTATCTAAGCTAAACTTAATAAATGACTATATACCTATTTTTGATTGACTGATTTCAACGGCATATCAAGAGTTCGGTTTCGGTTTCTTTGTTTAATGGCATATCAACTCTTTTTAAGTTATTTAATGCCAAAGCCATTCTCCTAGAAGAACAGTAGTGATACTATTTAACCCATAGCTGGGAGGATAAGGGGGTTCATACCTTTCCCAATGGTATTTGCCCGAAAGTGAACGTAATAGCGCGACTGGAGTACTACTACGATTCCGGAGCCCATCGCTTTAACCATTACACCACGAGGCCCCCCCTATATCAAGAATTACATAATACCTAGAGGTTATGGAATCACGTCCATTGTACGTTTATATTTGCATTATTCGTGCAGTTGTTTCTTAAGAGTTTTTGCAAGCTGTTATATGATATCAAGTATTCCTATCTAATACAAAAAATTTGAACACAGTTATATATTCTTATTTAATGCAAATATTTTGAATACGATAATACGGGGGGCATTCAATAAGTTTCCAGACTTTTTTGTACAGGCATTTAGAATTGACGTAGACTCTTGAAAATTCAGTATCTTATTACTATACATCTTATGAGATGACTGGCCAATTTCTATGATTTCACATTCAAATGAACAGCTACAGCAGCAATTGGAATACACCCTACTAAAGCCTGTGTTATATACTCACATAATAAATAGGATTATATACACATATACATGTTCATGCAGGATGCATACTGATGCAATAAATTAATCAGACGCAGTAATAAAGACTGACGCAATGATAAACGGACACACGCAGAAGGAAGACGCAGGAAGACTTCTTTAACAATATTTACCTTTCACTTTATTGCAAGGGTTCGAAAAGGTTGTGTGTGGTTTTACTGTAAGA
This sequence comes from Sepioteuthis lessoniana, assembly GCA_963585895.1. Classification (NCBI taxonomy): domain Eukaryota; kingdom Metazoa; phylum Mollusca; class Cephalopoda; order Myopsida; family Loliginidae; genus Sepioteuthis; species Sepioteuthis lessoniana. The sequence goes on along the minus strand of OY757918.1, from coordinate 10,802,776 downwards.
GGGAGCTGGAGACCGAACATAACTGAAATATTTTGACCCCAAAGTTATGGCCGTCAGCGTTGTGTCTTTCTCGTTCTCCAGGGCTGCTCAACCGGAGCCCTGGAGTCCACTCTGGGTGCTGGCTTTCCTTACTACATCACGTCTAACTCCCCTCCAACTCTACTCAACTGTCCTCCTTCTTTTCAATTCGTCAGCCTTATATTACCTTCAAACTCCCACGCAGTGATATGGACACGCTTCCACGCCTCCGCAATTTCTTCCGATATTTGGCGATCGGGATGTGTCACTTCCGCTATCTTTGGAATGGCCTGTGTGATCGTCATCGAGCGGAAATAGCTGTCATGCAGTTCAGAGGTCACTCTCTTCTGGTGCGTCAGTCTATGAGAGTATAATGGGATTTTTTTTTACCTCGTCCCATTTCATCAGCCAATTTCCGCCCACGCGATTTCCTCTCATAACTGCCATAAAAATGTGTCACTTCCTTCCGGTGCTTCACCTTGAATGGCATTTTTGGCCGGGTCAAAAGGTCAAAATATAACACCTGATTGTCACAGCTGGTGAATTTCAAAAATGCAATCTGGACGTGAAGACACTTTAGAAGAACGATATGCAATAAAATTCTGTTTTAAACTAGGAAAAGTGCCTCAGAAACGTATGGAATGCTTCAGACTGCTTTTGGAGCATCTTGCATGAATCAAGCATCAGTTTTTGAGTGGCATAAGAGATTCAAGGAAGGCATGGAGTCTGTGAGAGATGACGAGAGGTGTGCAAGGAGTAAGGAAGTCAATACACCACAGTTGATTGGCCAATGGGTTAGGGTTAGGGTTACTATGTTGAGGTTTTAAACCTTAAATAAGTTCAGGAAGAGATTCCGTCGGAAGACGCCAGCACTCTTCAAATAAGGTCAGTGGTATTTCCAGCAGGACAATGCACCAGTTCATAACTCCATCCTTGTCACAGACTATTTGACCAAGATGGGTATCAAGACAGTTCCTCACCGTCCCAATAGTCCAGACCTTGCTCCCTGTATCTTTTAGTTATTCCCTAAGCCCAGATGCTGTCGATTTAAGACAATTGAGGATATGAAAGAAGCTGTGACGAAGGTCATTGACACGCTCACACAAGAGGACTTGCATGGGGCCTTGCAGACGTTGTTGGAACAGTACAACAAGTGCATTGCAGCCGGAGGAGCTTACTTCGAAGGGGACCAGAGTTTCATGTTTGTACTCTCAATAATAGTGCCCATACGAAAAAAATGTCTGGAAACTTATTTAATGATCCTCGTATATGGTTTAAAGTAATTATTTCAATTTGAAATAATCATCTATTTGCACACAGTCATATGGTTTCAAGTAAATCACAATAAGCCTTTGTAACTCCTCTTAATATAATTGGGGCTGCAGAATACACCGACAGCATTTCTGTAGAGGGGTAAGACCCCTCCCCCAACAAGCGTCCTGGATATGACATTAAACAATCTGATGAGGGGGCTCCAGTAATGCTGGAGTTTTGGAGTAACTCTTCATTGCCATTGATTCCAGGTCCACTCTAGCTAAGAGTGGTAGCACCTAATAGGGTCCAATCTATGGATCAAATAGAGCTGTTTGACATTTAAACTGAGGGCAAACAAATGACTTGTGCTAAACTGAATTCTTTGAAATAGATTTAACAGTGTGTAAACAAATGATTGATGTTTAATTGAATTGATAGTGATACATAGCAATACTTGGAACGATTTAACTTTATTGACTTATGCTAAATTGAATTGTGAGAAATAGAATTGTTTGATTATTTAATTGTATGTATCTACAAAATGTTTTTACAAACTGTATATTTAATATACGAGGTGAATACGATAAGTTTCCAGACTTTTTTCGTATTGGCACTTTTATTGAGAGTACACACATAAAACTCTAGTCCCCTTCGAAGTAAGTTCCTCTGGCTGCAATGCACTTGTTATACCGTCCCAACAACTTCTGGAAGGCCCCATAGATGTCCTCTTGTGTGAGCGTGTCAATGACCTTCGTCACAGCCTCTTTCATCTCCTTAATTGTCTCATATCCACAGCCTCTGAGCTTAGGAAATAACCAAAAGTCATTGGGAGCAAGGTCTGGACTATAGGGAGGCTGACGAACTGTCTTGATACCCATCTTGGTCAAATAGTCTGTGACAAGGAGGGAGTTGTGGACTGGTGCATTGTCCTGGTGGAAATGCCACTGACCCGATTTGAAGAGTGCTGGCCTCTTCCCCAGGAATCTCTTCCTGAACTCCCTTAAAACCTCAACATGGAAACCCTAACCCTAAACCTTTGGCCAATAAACTGTGGTGTATTGACTTCCTTACTCCTCCAACATGTCTCATCATCCCTCACAGACTCCCTGCCTTCCTTGAATCTCTTATGCCACTCAAAAACTGATGCTTGATTCATGCAAGATACTCCAAAAGCAGTCTGAAGCATTCCATACGTTTCTGTGGCATTTCATCCAAGTTTAAAACAGAATTTTATTGCATATCGTTCTTCTAGAGTGTCAGAAATTTGTTTGAAATTCACCAGCTGTGACGATCAGGCTTTAGTAGAGTGTATTCCAATTCCTGCTGTAGCTGTTCATTTGAACGTGAAATCATAAAAATTAGTCAGTCATCTCATGAGATGTATAGCAATAACAAACTGAATTTTCAAGAGTCTACGACAATTTTAAATGCCCATACGAAAAAAAAGTCTGAAATCTTATTGTATGCACCTCGAATATGTAAAAACTGGATTTGGCATCAAATAACCAACAATGGTTTATATGCCATAAAATCCAAACCAGACTAAACCTTCTCTTTATAAGAATAATTTACAGCTCTATCTTTGTGAGTATTCCTATCTAATACTAATAATTTTAAACCGACTGATTGAACCTTTTACAGATACAACCACTCGGATTCCGAGTGAATTTGAGGATAATGGCATGAAACAGGTGACTCCATATTTCTCCACGAGATACAGATTAGTGACATATACAAGACCCCCTTTTAAGGAGTGTGCACAATTCTCAAGGAGATATAGCCAGCATATTGTAAACCTTGTTGACTGGACGGTATATTGGGCATCAGTTGTCAATTTGTTTTTATCAGCCTCTCCTATTCTTCACAAGGGGACGGTTTGGCAAAATGGTAAGAATATTTGTCAATGGCCCAGGAGACCAGGGTCCATTCCCAGGTTGTGTTATCCCAAAAACACAAAAAATGCTGCTTGATGCCTCCTTGCTTTACACTCAGCATTATCAGGTATGGATCAAGAATAAAATTGAGCAATCCAGGGAAAGAAGTTTCGCCCTCCCCTACACCTCGGTGTAATAGCTATTGACAAGGGAGCCTTCGGGTCGCCCTCGACAGCGGTCGGCCAAGTACATACAACTTACATATATATTAGAATATGTAGGTCCACGAAGAGAATTGTATTTTTTAGGAGTTATTTATTTATTTCGTTCTTACATACGAGTATGTTTCCAGCTTTATGCTTTCGTCAGAGAACATGTATGGTACGAAGCCTTGTTAATGTGGTATTCAATGAGGCTTAAACTCACTCGTGTTTGAAGTTTTAATGGTTTTCGGTTGGTTATGCATTTTTTATAAAGGTCGGTCCTTTCTTTTTCTTAGAGTTTGTTTCTCTTAACCTACATTACCCTTTTTTTAATATATTTGATACGTTGTGTGTGTGTGTGTGTTGGAGTGGTTTCGGATTTTACTTATTGTTATTTTTCTCTGTGTATGTGTGACTGTGTCTTGAGATTGTGTGTGAATATATATATATATATATATATATATATATATATATCACGCAACGTGTGAAAACACGTGCGATACCCTACCCTCATCAGCAGGGTATCGCACGTGCTTTCACACGTTGTATGATGAAAAAAATATGTTTGGTTCCATTTGTGTAAATGTATGGTTCATATTTTATTCAACTTTGGTTTAAAATCATCTATAAAATTCCTTTCCTTTATTTGAAGTAGCGTGTCGTTTTTCGTTTGATATATAGGCATTATTTTAAATTTACCTTAGCTTCGTTTGTTTAGGTGTTTCGATGCATTTAATTTTCTGTTTTCTTCTATTTCGATATTACTCTTGTGTAGTGATATCCTTGTATTAAGGGCCTGTGTTGACGCTATGAATATTTCTTTACATTTACTACATACAATTATGTTGACTACGTTTTTTGAGTTGCAGCTGAAGTCTTTATTTTGAATTTTGTTTCCGGGTTTTTAAAGGTATAGGATTTTCCTTCTTATATCTTTTTAAAGGTATAGGATTTTCCTTCATATATTTTGCATCGTTTATTATTGCATTTGGTAACGCCTTGTGCTGTGTTTTCTCCGAGTGTAAAAGAGGTGGGTATTCTTTTAAGATTTTTTGGTTGTCTCTGTCTTATAATGATCTTTGTTGTGTCTTGTATTTTTAAATTTTGTCATCGTTTTTAAGTTCTTCAAGATTTTTAATTATTTCTGTGAATAGTTCTGGGTCGTTTTTGTTGTAGGTTGCGACGTATGCTACGGGTTTCTCGTTGCTGTGTTTTTCGGGTTCCTTAATTCTCTTTGTGGTACTTTTTTTGCTAATTCCAATTCCTCATTTATTTGTGTTGTTAGGTATCCTCTCTTGTTTAGAGTTGTATGTAGTTCTTAAAGACGAGTTTTTTTTAGGTTTTTATCCGTGATTATTCTGTGTATTCCGCGTGTTACAGTGTAAGGGATGGATTTTATACAGTTATTGGGGTGGTGGCTTTTGAAGTGAAGGTATTGTTGGGTGTCTGTTGGTTTGTGGTCGATATCTGTGATAATTTGGCCATTTACGTTTTTTTATAAGGGTGTCCTAACATGGTAGTTCTTTCAACCTGTGTTCTATAGTAAATTTTATTTTGAGGTGTAGGTTTTGTAGTAAGTTATGTAATTCGTTGATGTCTTCCCATGGGCATTTCCAGAATATGAAGCAACCATCCAAATATCTTTTCCATGATTTGGTAAATTCTTCTTTTATGTCCTTGCCGTATTTTTTACCAATTATTTCGAATAGGTTTTCTTCTAAATATGCTTGGTTTAGGGTAGCGTACGTTGGTGCCATTTTAGTTCCCATAGCTGTTCCTAAGGTTTCGATATAGTTAATGTTATTGAGTTGGAAGGAGTTATTATTAAGGATTATTTCTATATGTAATGTATCTGGGTATTTATCTATCCCAAATGAGATGGCTTGTTTTCCTAATTCATGGGTGATATTGCAATATAGGTTTGTGACGTCACATGTGACTATGACTGTGTTGGGATCAATTTTATCTGGCATGGAGTTTTAAAAAATCTATGTTGTCCTTAATATAGCTTTTAATTTTGCTTAGAAAAGGTTGTAGTAAAATGTCTATTAATTTGCTAAGTCTACTAGTCGGGCACGACGAGCCTGCTACAATGGGTGTAAATTTGAAATCACTGGGGTTTGGGATTTCTATATATTCGTATGTTTGTGTTTCTGCGGCTTTTTTTTATTTGTTTTGACTTGTGAATTTTTGGTAGTCCGTAGAAGTTACTATTTATGGGGATATAATTTGTTAAGAAGTCATTTTCTTTTTTAGTTAGGGATTTATTGTGTATTTTACAGAATTTTGTGATTTTTGTTATGATATTATTGTCAATGTTTGTATTTATTAGTTTTTAGCTGGTTTCATCTTTCAATATTTCTTGGATTTTTGTTTTGTAGTACCTTTTATCTAAGATGACTACGGCACTTCCCTTGTCTGCTTCTTTTATGACTATGTTTTCATTTTCCTGTATATTTTAAGGCTTGTTTTTGTTTTTATGAGAGATTATTTTTTTGTTTTTTCTTTTAAGTTGATACTCCATAATTTCTCGAAGAATGTGTTTAGTTCACTATTGTTGTTTTTGTCTGGGAAGAATTTGGTTTTATTCCTTACTAGAGAGTCATTTGTATTTTTTTTTTATTTTTGAATTTTTCTATTAGCCAAATTTTTTTTTTCAAATTTTTTGAGGTCTTTTTTTTTAGTTCTCCTATGTTGCTTTTTGGAGTGGGGCAAAATTTAAGACCTTATTTGAGCAAGTTTATTTGGTCTTTATTTAACTTGTGTGTAGTATATAATTTTCGGTTTAATGTTACTTTCGTTTTTTAGATTGTTTTTACCCTACGGTTCGTTTTGTCTTAAAAATGGTTTTTGTTTGTATTTCTTAAAAAATAGTAACTTTTGTTTGTATTTTCTAGATAAAGATTTTTTGTGTTGTCGTTTATAGGGTGACTTTTATTGTATATGAATGGGTTTGTTTTGTTTTTTCTGGAGTCGTATGAGTAGTAGTTTGGCCAATTTTGTTTATATAATAGTTTATAAGGGGATTCTTTTGATTATGTTTTTTTATTTGGAAAGTGTTTTTTTTATTAGGTGTTGATTGTTCTTGGGTGTTTTGGCCAATCTGGTATTTTGGAGCGTTAATTTTTCTTTTATATGTTGTTGTTTGTGTGTGGGGATCATATCTTCCGTCGTTATACAGTGTTTTTGGTTTGTTGTTTGTTGTTTGTTTATTTATGGCTGTTTTTTTGTTTTTATTTTCCTTTTGTTCATTTTATTTTCTTTCTCCTTCTCTTTTTGGGGTAGGTTTTTAAGCCGTGTAGTTTTTTTTTGGGGGGGGGTCCTAATTTTTCTTCTTCCTTTGTGTAGTTTTTTTCCATAGTTCTATTAGGAATTGTTGTCTTTCTGTGCGACAAAGTTCCTTAATTACCGTAATTAGTTCTGAGTAAATTTTCTGGTATTTGGTTTTATAATGGGCAGTTTTGTCTTCCAGTATTTCTGTTTGTGCTTTTAGTTTCATGAGGTTATGGTTGGCTTTGATTTTTTTCTGTGTCTTGTGGTTATTTTTTGTTTCTTTGAATTTTCTAGGGATGAATATTTCGTCCTTTTTCATAAATTCCTAGCAGATTTTTACTGTTTCCTCACTTTTTATTGCATGAAAGAAGGCTATTTTTCGTTGGTTTAACAGGTTTCCCTACATTTTAATTTTTTTATTTTTTGTTTTGCGTGCCTTCTCCCTTGTTTCCGTTTCTCCCATGTTCCGTAGGTAATTGTAATTTTTTTCTAGGTACTCTATTATGGATTTTGTGTTGATTTCTTCGGGTTTCTTTTGTGGTGGTGGCTGTTGATTTGCGAAGATGTTTATCTTTGAATTAATTTCTTTTACTTCTTCCAGACGTTTTTGGTTTTCTTTCATATTTTCTAAGTTTACGAGTATTTCCTTTATCACACACACACACACACACGCACACACACACACACATATATATATATATTGCCTTATGCAGGATTTTTCATAATAATGGGACACCTTTTTGAGACAGATATTTTATTATATAAATAACATTGAGTATAAAATATATTCTTTATATAAGAAACAAGAACATCCCATGGGGCTCCGAATTCGCTGGTTGTATAACCAGCAGAGAGATAAGACACCCTCAAAAAATGATGTCCTAAATATGGCACTAAATTTCATCTGATGGTGAAGGCATAGTTCTGGAGATTTAAGGCCTGTACGAGTCCTTCACTGTCATTAGTATCACGTCCTCTCTGACCTTGAATGTTGATTCCTATCAGGAACCCACCTTATTTATGGGTCATATAGATCTGTTTAGAAATTATTCGTATTCATTCGGAACATGCGTAAAAAAACATTTATGAAACACCTACACAAAAAATTGTAATATGAATGTGCCATGAATGCGATTCTCTAACCTCTTGGAATTTATAGAGGGGTTGACAAGTCAGTAAAATCAATCAATGATAAAAGATAATAATTCATTATGCAATCTAAAACTTGGATATAACAATTCAAAAATGTTCACCATCACGAAGATAACTCTCTCTCTCTCTCTCTCTCTCTCTCTCTCACGCGAAATCCAACACTTGTTAGCATATCAATTGGAATCACAGCAATCTCTCTACGGCTGCTTTGATAAAACTCCACAGCTGTGGAAGCCTTTTCTTTGAGGCAGCCCCACAGGAAATTATATTTGGTAATTTGGATGCCCAATGGATATTAGCAAATCTCGGAATGAGTTGTCCAGGGAATTGTTCGTGAAAAGTTGTCATTGTCAGTCGTGTTGTATGACTGGTGGCACCGTCTTGTTGCATCCACGTATTTGTCAGATCAAACCTTTGTAATTCGAGAATGAAGAAGGTTATAACGCTCAGCAGTAACTGTTACAGAGCCACCATGTTTATCTTCTAAAATGTCGGGGATAATCACTTAGACATGAGTCTCTGCACATGACGCAGTTACCTTTACACGAGGTAAAAGGCATTCATACATGATTTATAGGTTTGTTTCATCCAAAACATATTTTTTGTTGGTTTATCTAGCCAGAAAGGTGAAAATGTGCTTCATTTGAGGTGATAAATGTTGAATAAACTCCTCTTGCGTTCTATGAATGTTGACAAATCAGTCACTAAAAGTATTTCTCTGCACCTAAGGAATTGCCGCACAAATAGTAACTTATACGGATACAGTTAGAGGTTTTCTTTCAAAATTCTGTGCATACTAGTGCGCAAAATGATTACCTGTTGAGCCGATCAATCATGGATATCATGGGACTTTCTTCAATGGTATTTACCAGACATCGATGGTTCTCTACACTTCAAGACGTTTGAAACTGGCCTTGGAATATTTTTCATCTTGGCATTGCCAGACTCACAGTAGTTTGCAATAGTACGAAGGCTTGTTGGTTGGCTGGTGTTTTATGGCATATCAAACCTTGTGGGTTATTTGATGAAAAATTGTTTATATATATATGTTATATACTCATCTGCTGATTCATGCAGAAATATACATATATATGCTGGATACATACCGACGGAATGGTAAACGACGCAGGAAGACTTCTTTATAAAAATATTTACCTCTCACTTTATTGCAAGGGTTCGAAAAGGGTTACTCAGGGTTTGCGTGTGAGAGGGAGCTGGAGACCGAACATAAACTGTAATATTTTGACTCCATTGTTATGACCATCAACGTTGTGTCTTTCTCGTTCTCCAAGGCTGCTCAACCGGAGGCCCAGTGCCCACTCTGCTAGATGATGGATTTCTTTATTGCATCTTATCAGCATCTTCTCTGGAACCCAACTCATCAGGGCCCCAAGCCCGTTTGGCCTGGAGTAGCTTTCCCTACCACAACTCGTCTCTCTCCCACTCCAACGGTCTGCAACTCAACAGGCTCGTCGAACTCAACTGAGTTATATAATCGTTCGACGCCCACTCGATCTTTGAAATCAAATGTTTAATCGTCATCAAGCGGAAATAACTGTCATACAGTTCAGAGGTCACTCTCTTCCAGTGCATCAGTCTATGAGTGTACCATGGGAATTTTTTAGCTCGTCCTATTTCATCAGCCAATTTCCGCCTACGCGATTTCCTCTCATAACTGCCATTAGAATGTGTCACCTCCTTCTGGTGCATCACCTTAGAATGGCATTTTTGACCGGGTCAAAAGGTCAAAATATAACACATATATATATATATATATATATATATATATATATATATGATTTGTAAGCGAATAGTTTGTAGGTAACTTTGTTTTTAAACGAGTTAAATGGTTTCAAATATTGTCATCTAATGCTAATAGTTCTTTTGAATATTAATCATTTATTTGCACACAGTTAAATAATTGCAAGTGTTGCTATTTAATTTTAATAACTTTATATAATTTTAATTATTTGTTTTTACTCGGTTAAATGCCTTCAAGTATTGCTATTTAACGTTATTAATTCTATTTAACAAGTATTCCTATTAAATACAAACAATCTACACACATCATTTCAGTTTCAGATAATTAATAATAATGCTTAGTAAATGGTTGAACAGTTCTATTAGACCCACAGATAGGACTGCCAAAGTTCAGAATGGACCTGGGAGTAATGGCAATGAAGAGGTACTTCACATACCCCAAAGCTCTTGAGCTGGACCCTCGCCATTAGACGCAGTTTAGTGTCATAACCAAGACACTCGTTGAAGAGGGGGGTCTTATCTCTCTGTAAAAGGGAAGTCGGCGTATTTTATGAACCCAACCGACAGAGCGACAGCAAGAAGGGTCATATTTCGGGATAATTCTGGATGCTTTTGAAAATGTTTCCCTTGTGCTGGCTGTATTCACGGACTTTTGGTATACTTTCATAATGTAAGCAATTTCTGTTGGAGTCTACGTCGTCATAAACGTCCACTGTCCAAAGAAATTTAACGCGTGTTAAAAATATTCTTTAAAACGTCCACATCATATGCATTAAAATGTAAAATATTTTAATAGCAGACAAATGAATATGCTCGCGAAAATTAGAAATAGAATATATCCCATAATTCTGGGACCGATATATATATATATATATATATATATATATATTGTCATCCACAACTCTTCAGTGTGGCTAAACTAGCGCAAGCGAAGTAAATTTAAACGCTTATGTATCCCATTTGTTTTGCTACATATATCCGCTTAACGGCTACCGAGAGCTCAATTCATTTGAAGAGCCTTGCCTTACGCTAGTGACAACCATTTACTTCCCTCGCTAGAAAGCTCAATTCCACAGAGGTAAGGGAGCATATATATCTTCAGCCATACACTGTTTCGTTGTATCCCAACTCTTCAGTGTCGCTAGACATGCTAGATTCCCGAATGGGATCGAAACCCGGCTGACTCAAACGTCAATCCAAGATTCTACCACTCAGCCACACACACACACGTATATATATATATATATATGTGTGTGTGTGTGTGTGTGTTAAGATGAAAAGGTTCACAAATAATTTCAAATTTGGTATCTAGGTTTTTTTATCATTATTCCGATGATATTCTTTCTCTGGTCAATACCATAAATGAATAATGCAATCTACCATAGACTTCCCTAAACAATTCCGTCCTCAATCTTACCTTAAGCTGCCATTTCTTGATGACTTGATCAAGAAAAACAACTCTTTGATTACCCTCCTCATACCTACTAGTGCTAATTCCTTTCTCCTCAATTATAAAAGCGCATGCCCCGAATATTATAAAATAGCAATAATCAAAAATCCAATAAATAGTGACAAACTCATATCTCCCTTGAAAAAAAATCTTCTACTCTGAAATTAAAAACATAAAAGAAACCCTCATTAACAATAATTCCAAAATCCCATTGTTGACCAGCAAATAAAACGCGCCGTTAAAAATATCAACTCTAATTGCAATGGAAGTAATACGACATCAAACAACATAAAACACAATAAAATATTTATAAACACTATAAACTCAACCAAATAGCTAAAAAACTGATACATAATAATGTCTCCCCGACAGACTCTAACAATAATATTAAACTAATTATATATTCTCCTAAATCCAATACAACTAACCTCGTCGTCTATATTAACTTCTTTCCCTCTACTAGTTACCTCACTAACAATTTAGTGTACCAGTTTTAATGTTCATTAGGAGAATGCCTCACCAATAAAGTAAATACCTACATAGGCCTTACTACAACGAGACGTTTAAAACTTTACCTTTCATACACGACTTCCATCTTTCAAACCTCAAAACAAGTTTGTGCACGACAAAATTATATATATATATATATATATAAGGCTCTTCTAAGGGTGTGTCATCAGCCTGACGTAAAGTTAGGCCGGTTTCGATCCCGGCTTGGAGCGTCTCACGTGTCTAGTCACACTGAAAAGTTGTGATGCAATGAAACAGTACATTTGTGGATAACAATATATATATATATATATATATATATATATATATATATATATATATATTACTGGCTACCACATATGTGTAAATGTAAAGATCTTCTCATGAATTGAGCAACCCGGTAGCCGATAAGACTATACGTAAATAAATATATACGTAAAATTCCTTCGTTTACTCTGAGAGGGACAAAAGCTATATCAAATATATATGATTTGGTATGTGGGTTGAGCACTCGAGTAGGGAATTGCCGGCTACCACATACGCGTAAATGCAATGGATTTATTATAAATGAAGACCTCCCGGTAACCAATAAGATTATATGAAAATAAATGTATTCGTAAAATTCCTTCACGTACGCTGAGAGGGACGAAGCAGGATAAGATATCCGCCTGACGTCAAATCAGCCGGGTTTCGATCCCAGCTTGAAGAATCTCGAGTGTCGAGCCACACTGAAGAGTTGTGATACAACGAAAGACTCTGTCTGTGGATGACTAATATATATATATATATATATATATATATATTGTCATCCATAGAAAGACTGTTTCGTTGTATCATAACTCTTCAATGTGGCATGACGGGCTGGATTTTCGAAGTTAGGAGCGAAACTCGGCTGACTCAAACGCCAATCCAAGATTCTACCCCTCAGCCACGAGGAAACAAGTGCAAGCGAAGGAAATTTAAACGCTTATGTATCACATTTGTTTTGTTTACATATATCCGCTTAACGGCTACCGAGAGCTTGATTCATATGAAGAGCCTTGCTTTACGCTAGTGGCAACCATTTACTTCCCTCGCTAGAAAGCTCAACTCCACAGGGGTATGGGAGCATATATATCTTCATCCACAGCCTGTTTCGTCGTATCTCAACTCTTTAGTGTGGCTAGACACGCTAGATTCCCGAAGCTGGGACCGAAACCCGGCTAACTTAAACGCCAAATCGAGATTCTACCACTCAGCCGAAATAAAAACTGAAATAGAATTATAGTTCTCGGATGCTAGAAGCAATAATACTGATATTAAAAGTTTGAAGTACCGAGTAACAGCAGTAAGAAACCTTTTTAGTATATATATATATATATATATATGGGTGGGGGCAGAAATAAATTCAACAGTATGAAATTATTTAGTGATGAATAAAGACAAGGTCTTCGAGGATCAATCTATTTTTTTAAATATTTCCTAAAGTTAAACGTTACGGTTTTTAGTCCTTCATCAGGGTTTGTTAGTGATTAAATGAAAGGAAAAAGATGAGAAAGTTTTAAAACATTCTATTTCTTTTGGTAGTGTTCTATTTTAAATTTCTGTGATATAATTTGCATTCCAAAATTTATTTCTTCATAAACAAAATCCATTTCATTTAACAGCTTAAACGCCCTGATAGAAGTTTCAAAATCGAAATGCTCAACATTGGAAAATGATCTTCTTAATATGTATGTATATACACACAATACCACATATATATGTATTTGGTTTGGTTTAGTTTGGTTGGGTTGGGTTTTATGGCATATCAACTATTGTAGGCTATTTAATGCCAAATCCTCTTTATACATATGTGATAAATATATATTATTTGGTTTGGTAGGATTTTATGGTAAATCAGCCATTGTAGGTTACTGAATGCCAAATCTTCTTTATACATATATTTGAATATATATATATATATATATATATATATATGTGTGAACACATTTAGTCGATAACATTCTTAAACGAGCCTGAGTTCTTTTTTGCACACAGTTAAAACATTTCAAGTATTGCTATATAACAGTCACAATTTAACATCATTTTTTTTTCTATTTGACCCATAGATAGGGACCTATCAGGTGCAAACACTTTGGATCAGAGTGGATCTGGGAGTAATGACAATAAAGGGGTACACCACATTCACTAAAGTTCTAAGGCTGTATCCCTACCATCAGATGTTTTAATGTCATATCCAGGTCTTACCCTTCTCTAGAAAAACAGCTGGTGGATTCTATAGCCCGAGCCGACTGGGCTATATATATATATATATATATATATAGGGTGGAACGATAAAATTGTCGCCCTAGAAAAGACGACATGATTCCATTTCTTTTTAATGAAAACCAGTTTTCTTTTTTTTTTTTTTTTTTGTTGCAGACCATCTACTAGTTGGCCAGTTGTGTACAAATCCCAAGAGCGATAGGAGCCTTCTGTCATGTCTGAAAGGGACACAATGTTCAACGATCCAAGTTATGACAACAGGACCATTGCCAGCACCCTCTATATGCAAATCTGGATCGCCACGAATAACAGGGACGTGCCCAGGGTGATGAAAACAGAGTTTCCGGCTACGGTTATGGTCTTTGGTGTGGTTTCAAGAGAGGGCCACATCATGCCACTTCACATCTTCGAAATCGGCTTGAAAGTCAACACCGAAGTGTACCTAGATGTGATGAAGAGTGTGGTGATCCCCTGGTGAAATCAGGTGGCCTGTGGCAGACCCTGGGTGTGGCAGCAGGACTTGGCGCCGGCCCACAAGTCCAAAGAGACCAAGGCTTGGCTTCAGAAGGAGCGCGACGACTTTGCACCCTTCTCTCACTGGCCCCCCTCCTCCCCTGACCTGAACCCACTGGACTACTTCGTTTGGTTATACGTCGAGAACATTACCAACATGACCTCCCACAACACCAAAGCCAGCCTGATCACTACCATCCGCCGAGTATTCGCCGAGCTCCTACCGGTGCTTGTGGAAAAGGCATGCTCTAAGTTCCGGAACAGTATCGAGACGGTGATTGAGGCTGAAGGCGGCTACATTGAATAGATGTCAGCTCAACTACATAATTAAGTTACCTGAACTGATTTTTTCATTAAAAGCATTGAAATAAAGCTGTAGAGTGGTTTTCTTTAGGACGACAGTTTTATCCTTCCACCCTATATATATATATATATATGTGTGTGTGTGTGTATGGTAAAAGGTCTAAATGCAAATAAGAAAGGTTTATTAAGAAAGTACTTAATGTTTAAATGGTAGCGCAGGTTTAAAACTTACAATATCCAAGATATGAACTTTTAAATCCGTTACTCAAAGTTTCATGAAAATCACACAATCATCAAACGGGAATATGAGAAAAAGTAACTTATCAGCTGTATTTGGGCTGTAAGAAATTCATCTTGTGACAAGATGTTTGTTCACGGAAGAATATCAAAACATTATATATATATATATATATATATATATATATATATATATATAAGTGAGAATTGTGTCGATTGAAGCAATGTAAATGGCTTTCGAAGCAGCCATTTTTTGCGTATATGTGAGATACTGACTGTCACCAAGCGCCGTTTAATCTGTGCCTATGCTATCCTAACGTAGATATATATAGTCTATTACCAATACTGTGACCCTTTAATCATGAACATAGCAAACTACAATATATATATATATATACATATATATATATATATATATATATATACATGAAAAGTAAATAAAGGATTGTAATCCGACAATATGTAGAAAAAATTGATAACTACCAAGTGGAAGGAGAGTTTTATTGAGAGGTCAACACTATAGCGTTTCGGTTCTACTGAACCGAAACGTGATATTAGCGATTTTTAAACATCCATCGTTGACTTAACATCGCTAATATCACCCCTCATAGTCCTGATGATGGTTCAGTAGAACCGAAACGCTATAGTGTCGACCTCTTAATAAATCTGTCCTTCCACTTGGATCATTGTCATCAATTTTTTCTACATATATCCATAAGATCTGAAGAAGTCCTGTTAATTTTTTTCGTGTTATTGATTTATATCAAAAACACATAACAGGATGGAAATAAATTTATAATCCTCATGTGACCGGGTTGATTTTTTTCTTAAAGAAATTATTTCTCCGTAATGTCAGTTACATTGAGCTCTTTACCAGGAAAATTTAAATGTTCACTGTTGAATGGTTTTTTTGTCCTGATGTAATTACTCCCAACTCCGGTTTAACTGGATCAAATAATACAATATATATATATATATATATATATATATATATAGATAGATAGATATCGTACAATTTACTACATATAGTTAAACTTTCGATTGTAACGAAAATATAAGTACATACATACATACATACATACACAGAGACATATGTACATGTGCTTATGTGTATGTACATAGATATTTTTACAGCTTCAGGCATATATATAATAGAATATAGTGTGCTATTGAATAAGAGCATACAAAAGGTATATACATATATATGTGTGTGTGTGTGTGTGTGTGTGTGTGTGTGTGTGTGTGTGTGTGTGTGTGTGTGTGTGTGTTAAACTTAATTATGTAGTTCTCTATATTTATCGTGCTCCATATCAGTAATAGCGCATGTATATCAAATTTACTATAGCGTTGGCATATGCAATCCTCAAATTAGTGTGAGGATCGTATAGTGGAGAAAATTAGTCTCCAAGTGTTGGATATATATATATATATATACATATATATATATATATATATATATATATAGGATTTAAGCTATATACATATATAATTTACGACATATATCTATATATATGTGTATGTGTGTGCGTGATTTAGGCTATTTGTATAACCTATATATATATATATATATATATATATATATATATACCAGATAATATAAAAGATTTATATATTAAAAGTATATATGCATAAGTATCACAATATATATATATATATATATATATATATATATATTGTAATACAGGGTATATTATGACTCAACTTTATATTGTAAAAGAAATAATCGTAAAAATATACATATATACATACATATACACACGTGTATGAGTATGTTTATATATATATATATATATATATATATATAATATTGTATAGATAATATTGTATATATAATATAGTATATACATGATATTCTATATATATGATATTGTATATATATATAATATTGTATTTGATTAGTTTATCATTAAATCATATATATATATATATATATATATATTGAAAGAGAGGAATAGAAAGAGAGAGAGAGAGAGAGAGAGAGAGAATGAGTCGAATTTTACTTTATGCTTTAATAATGACTTTTTACTGATCTGTTCATTTGTCTGCATTTCACCAAACTGTCTGTGTTTGGAAGTCCATAATTGCTATGTGAATATATGAGTCGAAAGTAACGACATCGTCTATTCACCTGGGAATTCTTTTAGGATTCCATTAGTCCTTATATTGGCAAATTCTTCAAAATAGTTGGACTTGAGGATATCAACAGAAAACTTGATTTTTGTTTTTGTTTATATATGTATTCATCATTTTCTTTCTTTTTCGTTTTGGTTTTTCATTTTTCCATATCTGTCTTCGCAGTTCATAATTTATTTATTTCCTCGTTGCGTTTTTCTTTGCTTCCAGCATTTTTTTCTGCTATCTTTATTTTCTTTTTTTAATTGTTTTTCATTTTCTTATTTTTGCTTTTTCTTTACATTTTCACTGTTTTTTTTTATTTTCTTTTTTTCTTTATTCGATCCGGTTTTTATTTGTTCTTTTTTTTAATTATTTATTCTTTTTCTTTGGTTTTTCTTTTTATTAATTTTTTTCTGTTTTTTTTTATTTGCTTTCTTTATTTCTCGTTTATTTTTCCTTTCTTTCTTCATATTTACTTTTTCTCTTTATTTATTCTTTCCTTCTTTCTTATCAATTTATTTTTTTACTTTTTTTTTTTTTTTTTTTACTTTTTGAAATCCTTTTTTTTTTTCTTATTTCTTTTGGTGTGGTCTTTTCTGTTGTTTTTTTCTCTATTGATTTCTCTATCTTTTTCTTTATTTGCTTTCTTTCTTTTTCATTTCGTCTTTCTTTTTTTTTTTTTTTTTGTTTCGCATACATTTTTCTTTTTATTTATTTTTTCTTTTTTCTTTTTTTTTTTGCTTTTTTACTTTACATTTTTTTTCTTTCTTTTTGTTTATTCTTTCTTTCGTTTTCTTAACGCGTACATTTTAACTTCTTCAAACTATTTTTTTATTTAATCTTCTCGTTTTTTTTTTAAGTTTTTCCTTCCTTAACTCTTCTTCAGTTTTATTCCGTCTCTCCTAGCATTCTTCTTCTTCTTCTTCTTTTTGTAACGATGCAAACTTTTTCTTTTTTGTTTCGTCTTTCTTTCTTTTTTTTCACATATTTTTCTTTTTATTTAATTTTTCTTTTATTTGCTTTTTTACTTTGCATTTTTCTTTTTTTTGTTTCTTCTTCTTCTTCTTCTTCTTCTTCTTCTTCTTCTTCTTCTTCTTCTTCTTCTTGTAACGATGCAGGCTTTCTTTCTTTTTAGTTTCGTCTTTCTTTCTTTTTTTGCTTTCACATACTTCTTCTTCTTCTTCTTCTTCATGATTTTCTTTCCATTCATTGCTTTTGTAACGATGCAGGCTCTCAAAAGTAAAAAGGGAGCAAAAGAAAGAAGGCATCCAGATAAAATGTTGTCACTTATTCTCCTTAACACAACAAACAACTTTATTACAAAACCTACTTCGTCTTTATTCCAAATGTTATGTTTCTTTTTCTTAAACCGGTCCTCAAGATAGACATGGAGTGGTTTTCTTTAATCGATGGGGGAAAGAATTGCTCTTCTCAGTGGAGGAGTCTCTTAAGTCTTAAATAAGTTACCCCTACACATTCGTATCTTGCATTAACAGACAACATGAAAATCAAATGGAACCTCGTGATTCGATTTGAATGGTCATGTGAAACTTGAGAGATTTACATTCAAAATGGTTACATGCATTCAAAAATCATATAATTAGATTATTTTATTTTATTCCTCACGATTTTTTACACCAGTTTTAATTGATGACTTTCCTCTGGAGTCTAAGTGGCAGCAAGTTTCTTCAGGCCTCCAGAACTCTTCTAAGTATCATAGCTGATCATAACACTACTGTGGTCGTTACGCTACGGCATCAGGTTGAAAGTTATCGCACACGTACTATAAAACGACTCTGTTGTTGATTCTTTTTTTTTTTTTTTACTTTTTAAAATCCTTTTTCTTTGTTCTTTTTTTTTTCTTTTGGTGCGAAAATTTATTGCTCCGAATAATGTTATACTTCACTGCAAAACGAGAGAGTGACTTTGCATCTTTTAAATCTTCTTGTATATTCTCTTCTAATTATTCTCTTAAGTAATAAGTTAATGACACGTAATCACGAAAACTTTTTAGTGCCACGTCATTCTAAATATTAGCTGCCATCCACCCAAATGTTATCTTTACTATTTCGCTTACAGCTGATTTCAAAACAAAACTGTCACTGGTTTATTTTGACAGTAGCTGATACGCGCATATGCAAAATAAGGTCAACCCGCTGCAAACATTCCAATTCAACAATATGCTACTTCAAAGTTTTTTTTTACTATCACACAATTTATCACTAAAAAATCACCATCATCATGTCACACCGCCAGCACGAATCTCCCTGACCCTCTTTCGCGTCCCATTTCTTACGTCCATCGCTCCCTGTAGGTCTTTGAGGCTACATCCCGTATCGGCAGAGAGCTGTTGGATATAAGTTCTTGCTGGTCGTCCTACCTTTGTTCGTCCATGTGAAGGGGTCCACAGGAGTATGTCGCTTATGAGTTCATCCCTACTTCTTCAGCAGTGTCCTGCGTGTCTGGTTCGTCTACTTTGGTTAGTTTTCGTGTTGGGTGGTATGTGGTGGTACAACTGGTGTTTTGTGGGATGTTGCCTCCAGGACTTGTTCAATATTGCTCGCAGCATTCTTGTGTAATTGTCGTCAAGCTTTTCCTCCATATGCTAAGTTAGCGTCTATGTAGTGCATCCATATAGCAGTATCGACATGAGTGCTGCTTGGAAAAGAATACGTTTTATTTTATCGGTCAGGTCTGACATCTACATGATCGATAGCCAAGCCATAACTGTACATGCGTTTTTTAGTCACGTGTTCATGTCTGTCTCAGTTGATGAGACACTGCTTCCTAGGTAGGTGAACTAATAATTAACTAAAATAATTAATTGAAATCCCTAATTATGTTACACGGTCTGATTTGTTTTTATTCTTCCTCTGTTTTCAGATTTCACTAATCTCTTTTAGGAACCATTCCAAGTGAACCATTCCCCTATGATTGGTATCACTGTTACCTTCATGATCCATTGTTTTTTGAACTCTCAGGCAAGATCCAGGCATGTCTATCTTTTTGCTTTTTCTAGTGTCTACTAGGATGTCAAAATCAACTGGATGTTGAGTTCTTTTTAATTAATTGATTGATACGAGGTGATCTGCTTGAATATCAAAGAACCAAAGTATGAACGCACTTTAATCAATTGCACGGTTCCCAAATGATCACTTTTTCCACCTGGTCGAGCCTAGTCTTGAATTTCTTTTGTGCCAATTTGCTGAATTGGCTTATTATGCGTCTACCATTTAGCAGTTGAGTCAAGTTTCAATCTCTTGCACAATTCCCACTAGATCACCTTTCCCACCCAGTCGTTCCTAGTCTTCTATACCTTTTGTGCTAGTCTCCTGCATTCATTTAGGTCATTAACCGTTTCTTCGCAACTCCACATAACCAACATTTGTTATTCGGTTGCGTATTATCAATTTTAGTTTTGAAATTATCGGTCCTTATGGCGTTTTTTTTAACGCTTTTTGAAGAGATTCAAATTATTTCTTGAGAATTCCTCTTCTTTGCTATATCTAGGGCTTACCACGTGCAATCTAAGCAGTTTGTCTCGTGAAATCTCCATACAGTTGTTTTTCGTCCAATTTCTGTTTTCTAGGTCGTCTTGTTTTCTGTTCAGTAGTATGTTGTCATTGCTATTTCTGGCCGCTGTAATTAGTGTTTTTTTGCACTTTTTAATGTCGTCCCCGAGTCTTTGTATTGATGCACCAACGCAGTCCTCGATGCTGGGGAGTCCTCTTCCTCCTTTTCTTACTACATATATTCTCTCACATACTTGTGAGATTTCTTAAACGAGTAGTGTCAGCAAATTTCTTAAGTCGTAGTGTCAGCAAATTTACTATTGCTGCATAACAGATTGGGAAATCTATTATTGACATATAGTGTAGGAGATTGAAAAGATTCTGAATGTCACTCGATGCGGGCGACTGACGGTAACTCATGGGGTGACTTGAATCCATGGCTGTGGTTAACTTAAGAAGTCATATGATTAGACGATACAGGGAAAACATTTAGCTGGTTTTCAAACGTCGGCTACCAAACCAGTGTAACAATAGGTGGGCTTGATTTTTCTATTGAACAACTCTCAAGTGAATGCGAGGATTAGGAATAGATGAAATCGTAAACTAAGATACATCTGAAATTGGATGTTGGTTATTTCTTCTTGTCAATAAATTTCCACGGGTCGTCAGCAAAAGAAAGCTAACTGATAGAATAGCTGAATCTATTGTTAGAGAGTTAGTGTAGAATTTGCAAAAGTTGATTAGAAATTGTACTCAGAGATATCGGGTTCACCGGGTGTTAATGACAGGACATGACTCCCGATTAGGTTGAGAGCTTGCCGTGTATTGGATTGACTCGGCCATGTGATCAAAAAGTCCTAAAAATTAGATAGATAGTTTGAAATTTTATCAGTTGGTCCCAAGGAGCTGAGACGTGCACGTGTAAAAAAAATGGTGTATTCAAATTTTTTCACCCATGATCAAAGGGCCACTCCCAGAAGATAGTCGGGTTATATGCAAGGAAGATATGTCCTCGGTAAGAAATCAATAAATGAAATGGGCACACTTTATTTGTTCTTCCCAGCAAGAGATGTCTTTATGTTTGTTCATCTCAACGAAAAAGCGAGCGACTCACATCTAAAGGAAAGAGATGGGCGATCGAAAGAAAATAACACAACGTGTGATTATTGCCATCATCCAAAAAAGATAGCAGGAGACTATCCAACATTTCTTGTTAAAGACCCTTTTTCCCCACAGAGATCATACTTCGTTTGCATTAAAAACGCCCAGCTGTGATTATTATACAATAAACCTTCGTGGCAAATTTGGTTTCTACATCAAACCATTTTGTCGTCTACGGAAGACAGACACGAAATCTTCTCGATTATAATATCTATCTATCTATCTATCTATCTATCTATCTCATCCTCTCTATATATATCTGCATATCTATATCTGTCTGTTCCTCTTTTTATCTGTTGATCTGTATCTCTTTCTATCTATCTATCTATCTATCTATCTCATTCTGTATATATATATATATGTGTGTGTGTGTGTGTATTTGTGTTTGTGTGCGTGTCTGTGTGTGTATGTGTATGTGTGTGTGAGTGTGTATATATATATATATATATATACACATATATATAGCTGTTACTCTTCTTATATATATATATATGTGTGTGTGTGTGTGTGTGTGTTTATGGATACAAGGTTCATTCAGTTAATAAGAGAAATTGTTTTTGAAAAAAAAAAATGATTATTTTTTTAGAATGTTTTCCATAGATGCAAACCCTGCATTGTATGGAATTGGCTTATCACAAAAACTATTTGAATCACACAAAAATATTTGTTTTGAGCCAATTCAAAATGGCGACAAATCAAAGAGACCTGAACGGATGTGGATCATCAAATTTTTGGTGGCTGAGAAATGCAAATCCTGTGAAATTTACCGAAGATTCGTTTGGAGAAGCATCTTTTATTCTAAAAATGTTTGCAAATTGAATTAGCTGTTTTTGGTCACTATAAACCTGAGTCGAAAAGATAGTCGATGGAATGGAAATATACCGACTCTCCGGTAAAGAAAAAGTTCCGGTTGCAGTGGTCAATTCTGACAGCCCTCTGGGATATGAAAAGATTTATCACCATTGATTTTCTTCATAAAAGCTACCATTATTAACAGTACTTCTTATTTTTTTTCACCTTGTTTAATAAATTTGTTTGCTTGCTTGGGTTTATGGCATATCAACCTTTGTAGATTATTTAATGCCAAATCCATTTTTATACATTTTAGTTCTATTCTAATTCTATTTTAAACAATTCAATTTTTCGTAAGTACACAGTTTAATTGGAAAAAACAAACATTTCTATTCTAAGCTATTCAGCTAAGCCAAACAGATTTCATTCAAACAATTTAGTTTAGTATAAGTATAGTATACTTCGACATTGTTGCAGGAGTACTACAAGGAGACACACTAGCCCCGTACCTCTTTATCATCTGTCTAGACTATGTGCTTAGGACTTCGATCGACAAAATCAGAGAAAATGGCTTCGAGCTGACTAAGAGAAGAAGCAAAAGATACCCCGCAAAAACAATCACGGACGCCGACTACGCTGATGACTTGGCGTTACTAGCGAATACGCCTAATCAAGCAGAGACACTACTGCATAGTCTGGAACGAGCCACAGCTGGCATTGGCCTCCATGTCAATGCAAACAAAACTGAATATATGTGTTACAACCAAACGGGTAACATTGCCACACTAGACGGAGCCTCTCTGAAACTAGTAGACAAATTCACCTACCTAGGAAGTAGCGTCTCATCAACCGAAAAAGACATCGACACACGACTGACGAAGGCATGGACAGCTATCGATAGGCTCTCGATCATATGGAAGTCGAACCTAACTGATAAAATGAAACGCAGTTTCTTCCAGGCAGCGGTTGTGTCGATACTGCTATATGGATGCACCACATGGACGCTAACGAAGCGGCTGGAGAGGAAACTAGACGGAAATTACTGTTGAGAGCAGTATTAAACAAGTCCTGGCGACAACACCCCACGAGACTCCAACTATACGGACACTTGCCCCCCATCACGAAAACTATACAAGTCAGACGAACCAGACACGCAGGACACTGCTGGAGAAGCAAGGACGAGCTCATAAGCGATGTACTCCTGTGGACCCCCACATATGGATGTGCAAAAGTAGGACGACCAGCACGAACTTACATACAGCAACTATGTGAGGACACGGGATGTAACCCTGAAGACCTGCCGGAGGCGATGAATGATATGGAGAAATGGCGAGAGAGGGTCAGGGATATCCGCGCTGGCGGCGCGACATGATGATGATGATGATGATAAGTATAGTTTTTGTTTACACACTGTTAATTGTCAAAACAGTTCTATTTCAAACAATTCCGTTTAGCACAAGTACAGTTTCAAAATCAAAAACAGATCTATTTCAAATAATTCATTTTAGCATAAGTACTTTGTTTAAATATCAAAACAGTTCTTTTTCAACCAATTCAGTTTAGCATAATTACGCAGTTTAGTTCTATTTTATCCATAGAGAAGACTTTTCAGGTGTTACCGCTCCGGGCCACAGCAATGGTAATGAAGGAGTACTCAAAATTCGCCAAAGCTCCAGCATTACTGAAACCTCACCATCAGATTTTTTAGTGTCATATCAGGGCATTTGTGGGTATATTTTACTCCTCTGCAGAGATGAAGTCGGTGTATTCTACAGTCCTAGCTAACTGGGCAATGTTTATTGAGTGACCCTCATATATATATATATATATATATATATATATATATATTAAAATTAATACGACCGCAAATGCATCTGAATTTAGTATGAAGGTTTTTATTATTTCACACATTTGTGCTCTACACGTGTTTCAAACTTTATGTCTTCTTCAGGAGTAGAAGTGGTCTTTGGCTCTTGCTTTTATTGTGAAAATGATCTTAACATCAGTGTCTGTGAATAATGCTGTTGAAGAGATTAAATCGATATATATATATATATATATATATATATATATATATATATATATATATATATATATATATATATATCAGTTAAGTTAAGTAAACTAGGCAACCGTAGTCGAGTGGGACCGGAAGGTTCCGTTTTTCTTAGAGTAGCGCTCTCCCTAATATGTCGGTGTGGTAACAGACATATAAGGGAGAGCGCTACTCCTTTCCCTGGATTGCTCCACTTTGCCCTTGATTCCTACCTTATAATGCTGAGTGTTAAGCAAAGAGGCATCAAGTTGTATTTTTTGGCATTTTGGTATGACTCGACCTGGGATTGAACCCCGGTATCCTTGGCCATTGGCGAAATACACACACACACACACACAGACACACACACACACATATATATATATATCATTCTATGAATATCTACATGTTGATCTATATCTGTATGCCTCTCTCTCTCTCTATCTATCTATCAATCTCTATCTCTCTCTATTTGTCTATCTCTTTATATATATATATATATATATATATATATATATATATCCTTTTTTTATATATATATATTATATATATCATTCCTTATATATATATATATCATTCCTCATATATATATATATATATATCATTCCGTATATATATATATATATATATACATATATCATTCCTTATATATATATATATATATATCATTGCTTATATATATATATATATATATATATATATATATATATCATTCCTTATATATATGCATATATATATATATATATCTCATTCCTTATATATATAAATATAGATATATATATATATATCATTCCTTATATATATATATATATATATCAATCCTTATATATATATATATATATATATATATATATATATATATATATATCATTCCTTATATATATATATATATATATATATTCGTCTATTCCTTCACTTATGTATCTATCAATCTATTTCATTTTCTACCTATCTACCTGGTAATCTTTATTTGTTTGCTCCTCTCTTTTTTATGTATCTATGTATCTAACTATCTATCTACTTTTCTCTCAATCCTGTTTTTTCTTTTCTTTTTTTTTTTTTTTGTCTTTATGTTGTTTTTTTTCTTATTTCGGTTTTCTTTCGAATAAAACCAAGGAAATGCCGCCAGCAAGCCTCAGGTGTTCCAACACAACGTTTCGAATGCGACTTAGAATATTAGATATTAACTCAATTCAAATATGGAGACGCGTGGAACGGAGTAAAAATAAATAAAATAATTAATAAAAGATAAATAAATAAATAACACAGAGAAAAACAAAATCCCAGGAGATTTTCAGTGAAGGAAATAAGAAAACAATTATCAAAAAGGACTCAAGTAAAGAAAGAAAAGAGATATAAAATTTCTAACTTTCAATAGTTTCTTTTTTTCTTTTTTTTTTTTTTTTTTTGACTTCCTGGTATAATTAGACCGCCATTGGGATATTCTCGTATATTCGATATATCTAGTGCATCAAAAGTCTAAATTGTTGCTGAATATTATAACTTCTTTCAACAGAATGGTAGTTCCATTATTCTCAAAATTTAGCAAAAGTTCGATTAATCTATCTCTATGTTAATAATTGAGAAAAGCTTGCTTGTCTGTCCTCTGTAATCGAACAAACATTTTTTAGTAGAATTAATAAATTTGCAATACATTTTTTTAAAGGCTTTTTGCAATGTACACTGTCAATTTTTTTTAAAGTTTTTTTCTGGGATTTTTTTCTGGACAGTTTGATGAATTGATGCACAGATATTATTATTATTATTATTATTATTATTATTATTATTTACTCCTTTAGAGTTTTTCCCATCAGTGTTAGCTGATGGTCTTTCACTGGAGTCTGAGTGACAGCAAGTCTCCTCAGGTCTCCAGGACTCGTCTCAGGATTCTGGCCGTTCTCAGCAATGTTGTCATTTGGATGGTCTCTACCCGTCCGCCAACTTCCAAGTCCTCCAGGCCTTTTAATAATAATAATAATTATTATTATTATTATTATTATTATTATTATTATTATTATTATTATACTGCTTGCGATTTTATGGACGCAAAAATGTCTTTCGATATCATCGCTGGTGTAATACTGTAGTTTTGGGCACGGCAATTTTTGGGTACCAGTTGTCGCTTAGTCCGATACCAAATGTGATACTACGCTCTGGAGTCGGTTATCATTTAAGGTACTATCGTTTGGTTACGGGGCTAAATGTAACAATATCTTTGCACGGCACCAAATGTAACACTACGCTTGTACCGGTACCACGGCAACAATTTCGCAGTCTCCGATACTCACGTCGATAGCAGAGCCAAATGCAATACCGTTGTGCACGACAAATCGTACCAAATGTAATAATAATAATTGGTAACGTGCCAAATGCGGTACTATAGTTGTCTCGGTACTTTTACTTTAGTCTTATCCTGAAAACGGTGTCAAATGCGTTTCCAGATAGTTTGTTTATCAATCTTCTCTGTGTCCACGCTGTGTTTGAAAGATCTAGTGATAGGGAATTACACAATTTATCTAGAACTTCTTCCAACGGTCGGGGTGATTTGTTAGAACAAAATTGCCTGGGTGTTGGCAAGTCAAAGACAAAAAGAACACTCCGTCAACAATTAACAATCATTTATAGGAACGTATTGGTGTAAGAATAATATGTCCAATATTCTAATAAAAAAAATATCAAGATAAACTGTTCGATATTCAGACTGCATTTAGTTGTACGAGATAGATAGAATCTGAACAGAGACACAAACGGACATCCCCACCCCTGACCGAACTCTTCGAACACCCACTTTTGACATGTCACAAATGACTAAATTCCCTATTTTTTATATATCTAAATTCAAGATATCGGTTTTGTGATGTAATCTCACTAAGTTATTGCGTCATATCAACTTTCTTGTCCTCTGATCAATTTATCTGCGTAATTATTTGACTTATTTGAGAGTTCTTCACACCAGCGTTAGCTGATGGTTTTCCACTGGAGTCTGAGTGACAGTAAATGTCCTCAAGTCTCCAGGACTCTTCTCAGCATTTTGGCTGATCTCAACAATGCTGTAGTTTTGATGATCTCCACTCATTATCTTATTTCCAAATCCTCTATTCCCAGTAACAATCCTTTGGTGACTGTACCGGGTGCTCTACTTATAATTGGTATCACCGTCACTTTAATGTTCCATAAATTTTCCGTTCTCTAGCAAAGTCTTGGTAATTATCTCTCTTTTCGCTTTCTTTCAGCTTTAACCTGTGGTCAGCTAAAAAGGAAAAGTTCAATATTTGGCAGGTCTTTTTTTTTTAACGATCGCTAGGTCTGGTTGCCTGGCCGAGATTAAATGATCCGTTTTTATCTCAAAATCTCATTTTCTAGGATTAATTTTGAGTTGTGCATTTACCATTTGTTCGTATGGTCAAATTTAAGTTACTTGCACAATTCCCAGTGGATCATTTTCCTCACCCAGTCGTGTGTAGTATTATACTTTTTGCGTTACTTTACTCCGTTCGCTTTTTAAGTGATTGATCGTTTCGTCTCCACCTCCACATAATCTACATCAGCTATTTTGTTGTGTCTAGCCTATTCATGCTTTGACTAAGTTCTTATGGCGTTGTTTTCTGCTGCAATCAGAAGAGATTCTTTCTTAATTATCATCATTATTAGTAGTAGTATTAGTATTTGTATTATTATTTGATTTTCATCTATACCTAAGGTTTCTTATAATCCTTCACCGAATTTTTACCCAAAACCTACTGTAGGGAAGGTGGTAATTATATAAATTCTATTTTTTCTGTCTTATTTGGGTGTTAGTTTTTCATTCACATTGATAGTGCTCTCCAAAAAAGATAAACATTCGCAGAAAGTCCATTTTTTTGTATTTCATAATGGCTCGGACAGTCAGATATCTTTGTTAATTTGTTTATCTGTTATTTTCTTAACCTTACTCAGTTTCCACCTATTTCATCGTATTCTTTGACTGATATGTTATCATCTATTGGCACTGACATATAAATGAAAAGGCAAGTTATTTTTTTATAATTCTTAAATACAATATCTGGTCTATTACTCTTTATTCTTCTATCAAAGTCTTTGAGAATAATAGCTTCTTTGGCTTCTGCTCTTCGTTCTGCTTGGTGCTTATATAATTTTTTTTAGATTTCCATATTCCATTATAATCATCATGCCGCGCTGTCAGCATGGATCTCCCTGACCCACTCTCGCCACCCGTCTCTATCGTCCATTGCTCCCTGGAGGTCTTCAATGCTATATTCCATATCAGCACAGAGCTGCTGTAGAGAGGTTCAAGCTGGTCGTCCATCCTTTGCTCGTCCATGTGAAAAGGTACACCGGAGCATATCGCTTATGAGTTCAGCCTTACTTCTCCAGCAGTGTCCCGCTTGTCTGGTTCGTCTAATTTAGATGATTTTCTTGATGGGTGGTAGGTGGCCGTACAGCTGCTGTTTTGTAGAGTATTGCCTCCAAGACTTGTTCAATATAGCTCGCAGCATTGTTTAATTGCCGTCAAGCTTTTCCTCCATACGCTTAGTTAGCGTCCATGTTGTGCAACCATATAGCAGTATCGACACGAGCGCTGCTTGGAAAAAGCTGCGTTTTATTTTATCGGTCAGATCTGACTTCTATATGACCGATAGACTATCGATAGCTGTCCATGCCTTTGCTAATCACGTGTTGATGTCTTTTTTCAGTTGATGAGACACTGCTTCCTAGGTAGGTGAAATTGTCCACAAGTTTCAGAGGACAAACGTTTAATGTGGAAATGTCACCGCTTTGATTAAAACTCATGTATTCCGCCTTGTCTGCGTTGATTTGGCGGCTTATGTCACCAGCTACTCATTCCAGACTATATAGCAGGGTTTTGGCTTGGGCGGGTGTATTTGCCAGAAGCGCTATGTCATCGGCGTAGTTCGCGTCCTTAATTGTTTGTGTAGTGTATCTTCTGCTCCTTTCCTTTGCCAGCTTGAAACTGTTATCTTTCAATTTATCAATAGACGTTCTAAGCACGTAGTCTAGGGAGATAATAAACAGGTATGGGGCTAATGTGTCTCCAAGTAGCATATCTGCTACAATGTCGAAGTAGTCTGTGTCTCCTTCCGCAGACCGGACTTTTACTTTCGTGTTTTTATATAGCATCAATGTGGCTGCGACGGTTTCTTTGGGTAGGCCATAGGCGAGTAGTATTTACTCCGTCTTCCCTCTGTGTATGGAGTCAAAGGCCCAGGAGAAGTCGACAAATAATATTATTGCATCAAGGGTTTTTTGCATGTACACCTTCTAGAATTTGACGGATAGTCAAAATTTGTGACGTCGCGGATCGATTTCTCCGAAAGTCATTTTGGTTCGTCCTAAGCATCTTCTCAATTTTGTGTTCTATGCGGTTGCGTAGTAGAGCATTATACCTCGGTAGTTCTTGGCTAATCCGAGGTCACCCTTCTTCGGGAAGGGGGGGATGCATCCCTTTGTCTGTCTGTTTATTGTGCTTTTGTTATATACGGCATTACAGTGTCGGAAAAGTATGTCTTTGAATTTCCTGGTCTTCGATACTTCTGGGGGTATTTCATCAAGCTCTGCTGTTTTCGTATTTTTAATTTTTCTTGGTACTGAATCGAGTTCTTCTGGCGTAAACTGTCCTAGTTTGATGTCTAATTGATTTCCAATAATTCTTCAGATTGGTTCATGCGTAACTTTCGGATGTTTTCCGAGTAAATTCTTGAAATGTTGTTTCCACAGGTGTATTCGTTTTTCCTGGATAGTAGCTTGCAGTTTAGCTTTCGTAGTGCACTTCCCTCTGCTTACTTCATTTACCGTTTGCCATGCTATACTAGATTGTTTATCTTCAACCAAGTCTCTAATCTTATTGATCTGATTTTATATGAATTCTGTTTGTTCTTTTAGGTATATGTTACCTAATTCATTTTGTGCTTTCTTAAGTTTCAAGACATTGATATTGGATGAGTTCCTCCTATTGCGTGTGGATGCGGTTTTCACGTCTGCTCGCTTTTTTCTAACTGCTAATGTCTCCCATGGGACTCTAGGTTTAGCTCTTTGTTTAGTTGGTATGCATTCTGTTGCCACTTCTAAGTGAGCTGTGACGAAATTCTCATAACAGTCATTCAGAGTATGTGTTTCTGATATCCCCTGAAATGCATTGAATTTGTTCCTTAGTATTAGAGTATATTTATCTCTAATATCCCTGTTGTTAAGCAGGGACCAATCATAGTGTACGGTTGTTGTTGATGTTGTTCGGGTCGCTTTCCTTTGTAGGCTCAGTCGTATTTTTACCGTGACAATTCGGTGATCCGGACACACTCTCGAAAGAGAAATATGCCTCGCAATTCAATGCGCTGTTATTCCATTTCTTATTTATAAAGACGCAGTCTATCTGTGCTTTAGTATCATTTTCGTAGGTGGAGGTCCAGAGTTTTCCTTTTCTTTTCTGAAACTTAGTATTGAGGCATGTTAATCTATTTTCTAGCTTGAATTATGTAAGATATTCACCCTTTCTGTTTGACGAGTTGGGTCGGCTGAATTTGTGGTTTACGTTTTTACCAATTTGAGTATTCATGTCTCCACCGATGACTAGAACATTGTGTTTCGGGATGCTACGAACAACGGAGGATAGCACATTATAGAAGGCGATGAGGTCCGTTTCTTCACTTACATTGGTATGGCTGTAGCAAGAGATGATTGTTGTGCTGGGGTTGCATTAAAAGTGGCTACCATCATCCTCGGTTGTATTTTCTCGATGCTATTTAGGGATTTTAAAACCTGTGGTCTTATAAGCATAATTAAACCTTCTATCGTGGCATTAACAGAGTTTTTCCATGCAGTTACAGAGACTAACGTCTATCCATTGCCAATACCATGATATTTAATATCTTTGCTATGAATGTATCTGTGTTCTTCTATGCATATTATGTTTATCTTATGATCTATCGCCGAAACTCTCAGCTCCGGTAATTGTCCTATTCTATTTAAGATTCTAACGTTGAATGTCGCTATTTGTATTGTGCGTTTGCATTTTAGTAATTTTTGTTTTAATTTGAGCTCTGTAGCTGATTATTTGAACACTGGGGTCAGGGCTCCAACCTCAGTTGGATGTGTCCCTTTTTTACCCGCTCGAAGAGCGATGCGGTTTGGACAAATGGTTTGAATGTGAGTCATGGTAATCTTCCGATTGCAGTTTTTTTCTCATCTATAGAAGCCATCCTTATAGATGAGCAGCAGTAGTTCTCCGATTGAACTATTTAATCCGTAGGATGACCTGTTTAGGTATGAGGTTGAAGAATTTGAAAACCAAAGTTAGAGAAAGGTTTTAATAATTTGAGAATTTCAGTATGTTTCATTGATTTTACACATTTCCCATGAATATATGGCACAGTCGGTTGAGGCTGCAGAATACACCGACGGCATCTTTGTAGCGAGGTTAGACCTCTCGCCAACGAGTGCCCTCGATATGACACTAAACAATCTGAAGGTAAGGCTCCAGTAATGCTGGAGCTTTGGGGAATGCGGAGTACCCTTTCAATACCATCGCTCCCATTTCCACTCTGGCCCGGAGTGATAGCACCTGATAGGGTCCTATCTATGAGTCAAATAGAACTAAACTGTGTACTTATGCTAAACTGAATTGTTTAGAATAGAACTGTTTTAAAATTGAAACTATGTGCTTACGCTAAAGGGAACTATTTGAAATAGAACTTTTTTTTAAATAGAACTAAACTATGTACTTATGCTAATATGAATTGTTTGAAATAAAACTGTTTTGACATTTATCTGAACTCTTTTCTCATTTAACTGCAAAAAAAACTATACTTATACTAAACTGAATTGCTTGAAATTTAATTCGACGTTAAATGACCCGAGAAAAGTTAATACGCCATGAAATTACCAACCAACCAACCAACCAACCCTCTCCAGCCAACTATTAGTCAACACTAGCAAAGTATTTGTCGGTGACTAGACTACAGAACATTCCTCAGCCTTCGATAAATCACTTTTTCGGTCGAGAATTCAATAATTTTTAAATACAACGTGCGATAAGAATGCCTCCTCCATATTAAACTGTCACTTATGTGGTGCAAGTGAATTTAGGCAAATAGTAATGGTAGCACTATCTAGCCATTTTCTTTCAATTTTTTACAGTTATGATTACGACACAAACCAAACATGTTTTTAAAGAGTGACAAAAATACGAGGTAACGTACATTAAAAACATTTATTTCACTGTTGTGAAATGTATCATTTTTTTTAGTGACATTTTAAACCCATAGCAATATCGGTTTTCTATCCGGAACAGCATCATTCCGACCTAACCTAAATGAGCACGATAAGATCTCTGTGTAGCAGTTATAGATTTACCAGTCGTAAAAAATGATAAGACATTAACTAGATAGAACCCCCATTACCAATTGCCTAAATTCGCCAATACCACACAGGTGACAGTTTAACTGCGGGAGGCATTTCTGTCGCACCCTATACTTGTCTAATAACTTTGCCCAATTATAATGCAAGGCAATAATTAGAATGACTTACATCTGTTTTCTTGTGCGCAGAAAGTCAGTGCTGCCAATGTTATTTTAAATTATTTTTCTTCGTCATTCCTGAAAGTAAAATTACATTAATATAACCATTTGGCTTAATGATTTGGCACCGACTATATAGTCAGTTTGGAACAAAGAGAGTGATTACTTAGTTAAGTATCGAAACAAGTGACTTTCTTGCAGTGCAAACATTCCAAGTAGGATTAGTCTAAACGCTTTTTACAGACATAATCCTGTTGTTTTTTGTTTTTTTTTTTCTTTTGCTGATACAAAAATAGCAATTGTATTAAAAGAAAGAAAATAGAATACAATGTAGCATCCAAAAATATGGAGACAGACGCTTTTTTTACTAGGACGTCAGAATTTACTCAATACTTAGGTAAAGTAAGGCATAATTCGGCATTTCCGGACGCATTATCAAGGCCATGAAGGTGACCAACCACACGAGACTATGAAATGTCGAGTTCGCCTGATACTCTCTAAGTGTTACTCTCCGGATTTGCTGATATCGTATAGTTGACGAACCCCACGAGACAATGAAATACCGAGTTCGCCTGATACTCTCTAAGTGTTACTCACCGGATTTACCGATGTCGTAAAGGTGACGAACCACACAGGACAATTAAATGCCGAGTTCACCTGATACTCTCTAAGTGCTACCGACCGGATTTGCCGATGTCGTAAAGTTGACGAACCACACGAGACTATGAATTGCCAAGCTCGCCTGGTACTCTCTAAGTGCTACTCCCTGGATTTACCGATGTCGTAAAGGTGACGAACTACACGAGATTATGAATTGCCAAGCTCGCCTGGTACTCTCTAAGTGTTACTCACCGGATTTGCCGATATCGTATAGTTGACGAAACCCACGAGGCAATGAAATACCGAGTTCGCCTGATACTCTCTAAGTGTTACTCACCGGATTTGCCGATATCGTATAGTTGACGAAACCCACGAGGCAATGAAATAACGAGTTCGCCTGATACTCTCTAAGTGCTACTCACCGGATTTGCCGATGTCGTAAAGGTGACGAACCCCACAGGACAATTAAATACCGAGTTCGCTTGATACTCTCTAAGTGCTACTGTTATGTTTTGACCTTTTGACCCGGCCAAAAATGCCATTCAAGGTGGTGCACCGGAAGGAAGTGACACATCCCGGTCGCTGGAAATCGGAAGAGGTTGCGCAGGCGTTGAGGCGTGTCTATATTACTGCGTGGGAGTTTGAAGGTAATATAAGGCCGACGAATTGAGGACAGTGGGAGATAGGCGAGAAGGAGGGCAAGCAGTACACTGGAAGACGGAAGTAGACGCGATGTAGTAGGGAAAGCCAGCACACAGAAGAGTTGACTCCAGGGTCCGGTTGAGCAACCATGGAGAACGAGAAAGACACAACGCTGACGGCCACAACTTCGGGGTCAAAATATTTCAGTAATGTTCGGTCCCCAGCTCCCTCTCACACGCAAACTTGGAACAACCTTTTCGAAACCTTACGAATAAAGTGAGAGGTAAAATATTTTATAAAGAAGTCTTCCCGCGTCTTCCTTGCGTGCGTCGTTTATTCTTGCGACTTTATCATTGTGCGTCTGTTTAATTATTTATTTTTGTCGTTGTGATACTGCATGAACATGTATATGTGTATATAAGCATATTTATTATGTGAGTACTACTCACTGGATTTACCGATGTCGTAAAGGTGACGAACCACACGGGACAATGAAATGCCGAGTTCGCCTGATACTCTCTAAGTGCTTCTCACTGGATTTACCGATGTCGTAATATAACAGAGTTGAGTGAGACATCAGAGATCTGAGCGAGAGAAATCTGTGAACAATTTTAGTTGTAACGA
Organism: Sepioteuthis lessoniana; assembly: GCA_963585895.1. Taxonomy (NCBI): domain Eukaryota; kingdom Metazoa; phylum Mollusca; class Cephalopoda; order Myopsida; family Loliginidae; genus Sepioteuthis; species Sepioteuthis lessoniana. Next base: position 10,767,990 of record OY757918.1, on the reverse strand, counting down.
AAATGAGCAGTGATGATTTTAGAAGAATAAAATCAGTAAGAGTGATACAATATATTGTCGAAATGAAAAAGAAGCTAGAAATATTGTTTAATTTTTGGCTGAGTAGGAAAATACAAAAATATATGAAGTTGTTTTTCTAACCAAAGAAAGAAAGAAAGAAAGAGAAGTTTAAATATATGTTTTGAATTGTGCTGAAAGTGTCCTTGGATTGAGCATACCCAAAGCAATAAACTAGGCAGCTAGGGTCAAGAAAAGGTCAACCCGGTGCACATCATGATATGGGAAATATCAAACTTAGAGGAATGGAAAATTTTTATTTAATTTGTTAGACGTGACGTGTTGGTCACGTGATGAGAGGGCTACCATCTTTAGAGAGAGGGGGACCGCGGCCGACACATGGAAGTAGGAGGAAACCCCTTCTCCCTTGAGTGATGGGTATAGGGATTCACCGTTTGGCTTGCACAGAATGGAATTAATTACTGAGGTCTAATTAAAGAGAAGGTCGTTCATGAGATACGCCCACTTTTAGAAAAACAATTATATATACTCAGTTTTTCAGAAAAGTGACAGTCAGCAGCGAATCGAACATTCGTCGAAGACAGTCGAGCAGAAGTCACTCAGGCCGAAGAGAAACAGCTGTAAACCACTAATGCTCTGCATTTAAAGCCTTGAGCCAGAACTTTTAAAACAGAGAAGCAAGAATCACGTGTTAGAACCGGGCTTGAACGGATTCGAACACGTGATATATGCACTGGAAACTAGCACGAAACAAAACTATTGATTTTTTGAAAATCAATTTCAATTAGCGATAAATTTTGACCCGCAGTCTTGATTATTCTTTGACGGATTTTTTTTAATTTTGTGAGTGTGTGTGTGTGTGTGTGTGTGTGTGTGCAAATGCTGAAACGATCCATGTTCATATGACCTGTTACTTAAGCTAGAATACGCTGACTGTATCTCCTGAGGACGGCTAAGACCCCTCAAAAGAGATGCCGTGTATATGACACTAAAGAGCATCTAGTAGTAAGGTTCCATCAGACCTGACCGATAAAATGAAACCCAGTTTCTTCCAGGCAGCGATCGTATCGATACTGCTATATGGATGCACTACTTGGACGCTAACTAAACTGCTGGAGAAGAAACTAGACGACAATTACACAAGAATGTTGCGAGCAATATTGAACAAGTCCTGGCGGCAACACCCCACAAGGCACCAACTATACGGCCACCTGCCTCCCATCACGAAAACTATACAAGTTAGACGAACCAGACATGCTGGACACTGCTGGAGAAGCAAGAACGAGCTCATAAGTGATGTACTCCTATAGACCCCCGCATACGGCCGAGCAAAAGCAGGACGACCAGCTCAAACATACATACAGCAGCTATGTGAGTCTGAAGACCTGCCAGAGGCGATGAATGATAGGGAGAAGTGGCGAGAGAGGGTCAGGGATATCCGTGCTAGCGAGCGGCATGACAAGATCATGATGATGAGTAAGGCTCCAGTTGTGTAGATCTTCATTCAATAACATTACTCCTTGGTCCACTCTGAACTGTAGTGATAGGACCTGTAAGGGCCACATCTGTGGGTTAAATAGATCTGTGTGCAAATCATTTGAATAAGATAGGAATATTTCATACCATGACGCTTATTAAGGGCCATATTTGTCGGTCAAATAGATCTGTGTGTAAATGATTTGAATTAGATAGGAATAGTTCATATTATGACACCTTTTGGGGCCACATCTGTGGGTCATAAAGATCCGTGTGCAATTCATTTGAATTAGATAGAAATATTTCATATCATAAATTTGTGAGCAAAAATCTCAAGGTATTGTACCGAAATGTAAATATCGACATACGTTGTATGCAATTCCCAAAACTCAAATTATATACAGTTACCCAACCTCTCCACACATGCAGGATATGACACAAGGATATTTTAAGCGGGGTTTAACAAGTTTGAATTCAGTTTTTCTTCTTCTTGACTGGTTGCCATACCATGGTTAAAGAGCCCAATCTTCCCAACAATTTACCCACAGATAGGAGATTTGTTGGATTCATACCGTTCCAATGTTATTAGCGCTATGTGGAATGCAAACAGCCTCGCCAAGGATTGAACTCCTATAGCCATGACTATTTCCTGCAACGATAACGATTATAGTATGAACCCATCTAGGTATGAAATAACTCCAGGCGTGTTTATATAGCATTAAGATCAATCAATCATATTTCCTCGACCAAATTCTATGGATGTTTTTTCGTTACCTAAACTAAAAATTAATTTCAAAATTAAAGAATTGTTGACATGGTGTCCTTTAAAAATTCGACGGTCCAACATAATACAATCTTAAAAGAGGAGTTTAAGCGGCGCTTCGAACAATGGATTACTCGTTGGAATATTTTTTAATGTGAAGCGGATTATTTGAAGAAAATTAGGTTTCATTCATTTTTCATTTCTGTGTAGGTGTGGCCGACTACAGGTTTTTTGCTAGCTAACTGCCTCAACTAGAAATTTGGTTCGATTCTATTAAGACAAATTTAGTCGGTTGCAGGTTTGTGTCAAAAACCTCAAAGCTATGAGTTAGCTCCATAAAGAAAAAAGAAGCAAGAATGAATTCCGAGAATACTCACCTTTGGCTGTTTTTATTGACAACATTTTTTTCTGATTCATCCTGACCGTCGGGTGACTGTAAGACACCTCTCAACACCAACCTGAACACTAATATCTCACTACCGCCATCATTCTATTCTATCTAACAGTCAGCTCATAGCTCTCCTGGTTGTGTTTCCACTGGGACCAACAATAAGCGAACGAGTTTCGAAAGCAACCCAACAGTAGAACCAGTCCTGCTCCGGGTTGCAGTTTGTCGGTTGCTTCTTTGGATATATGTGTTTACCAGTCCCTTTGTACGAGCGGGATTTGATATAAGGTTAATTTTAAGCGGACTTGAACGGGTTTGAATACAGTCTTTTCCTTCTCCGAGATAGGGTGTCACAACTCGCTTAAAGAGTTCAGTCTGCCCTGCTATTTACCCATAGCTAAATTCATACATTTCCCGAGTGAAATGCAAACAGTCACATCCAAGATTTAAACCCGAGTCGCCATGTCAATTTCTACGACGATAACCATAACACCACGAGCGCTTCCTTTGATATATGCAGTCAGGACTTTCGGAAAAGAATACTGTTTTTTCTACGTGGGTGAACCAACGAAATTTAGATTCTCTTGTATTCTGACTAGCACAGAAGACTTGAGTTTGTAAGTAAGTAAAATTGGCGAATTTACTCGAGGGTAACCCGAAGGCTCCCTTTTCAATAGCTACTACACTGAGGTGTAGGAGAGGGCGTTACTCCATTCCAACGATTGCTCCACTTTACTCTTGATCCTCACCTTATAGTGCTGAGTGCTAAGCAAGGCGGCATCAAATACCATTTTTTTAATCTTTGGTATGACTCGACCTGGGATTGAACCCCGGTCTCCCGGACCATTGGCGAACACTCTACTCATGAGGTCAATGATCCTATTTACCAACCCCTCCGCTCGGGCAGGATATGACACAGGGTCAATTTTTTAGCGGAGTTTAACAGGTTTGAATTCAGAGTTTTCCTTCTCCTAGACTAGTTGCCTCACCAAGGCTGAAGAGCCTAGTCTGTCCTGCTATTTACCCATAGCTGGAGGGAGAATAATTGGATTCATACATTTCCCAAGGGTATTAGTGCAATGTGAAATGCAATTAGTCTCGTCCAGGATTTGAACTCGTGTCGCCGTGTCCATTTCCTACGACGATAACCATTACACCACAGGCACCTCATGAGGTCAATGATGGACATTCAAAAACTAAACCTCTGCATCCAGGGATACAAGATTTTAATGTCAAAACGGTTCTCCTGGATCCCTGTAATTATTTACTTAGGATTATATAGGCTGTCTCACTATACATGGTTATATTGGGTGTCGCAATGTACATGGTTCTATGCAATGTCTCAAAATACATGGTTATTTAGAGTGTCTCAATATACATGGTTCTATGATAGGGTGTCACAACTCGCTTAAAGATTTCCGTCTGCCCTGCTATTTACCCATAGCTAAATTCATACATTTCCCGAGTGAAATGCAAACAGTCTCATCCAAGATTTAAACCCGAGTCGCCATGTCAATTTCTACGACGATAACCATAACACCACGAGCGCTTCCTTTGATATATGCATGGTTATATGCAATGTCTCAAAATACATGGTTATTTAGAGTGTCTCAATATACATGGTTATATGGTGTGTCTCAATATACATGGTTATATAGCGTGTGTTTAATATACATGGCTATATATGGTGTCTTAATATATATGGCTAAATAGGATGTCACAATATATATGGTTATATAGGGTGTCTCAATACACATGGTTATATAGGGTGCCTCTATATACTTGGTTATGTTGGGTGTCTCAATTTACACGGAACCCACGTGATTGCTAATAACTTTACTAATGATAATGTTATGTTCTTTTTTGTTTTAGATTTGAAAATAGTATACTATAAAAGCTATTAATCCTCGATCACAATGCCTTGGACAAAAGAGAAAACATATTCTGTGTCATTACTTATTTGGAGACAAAATCATTGAAAACTGTCTCAAAATAGATGCAACCCATTAATACAATAATGATTTATAACTGAAACCAAAACTCAAGAAAAAATCACCTCCTGCAAGCTGAGATAATAACAATTAAAATGATGTTGATTTGATGTTTTTAGCTCAAAAGATGTATTTTTTACAGGACGTGCACCAAATGAGCGCCATTGCACTTGTCTCAATCATAAATTATGATCATATTAATGGGTTGCATCAATTTTGAGACACCCTTTAGTTTTAGTATCCGTTGGTTTTACAGTCGCAGTCATGATTCTTGGACGAAACTTTTTCGTTAGCTTGAGTTTTTCTTTTACTGTGGCATCGGTATTGTCTTTTTTATTCTAATTCCAGTGGCAAATTTTTAACTGAAATGGAATGTTTCACGGCCTGTAGTTGAATTCTGGGTTCGTTATCAATAGATTATAAAATTAAGACATCTACATCAGTGGTAGAAAAGCTTAGAGTGTCACATAGGTAAAAACAATTTCAGTCTCCGTCCTTGTTCAACATTTCTCGTATTTACCTTCTGGAATTCTCCAATTATTACGTTTAAGGTCAAGAGAAAATGATTAATTCTTTTAATCACAGTGGCATTGAAGAAAACAAAATGCTATAATCAAGTTTTGTTCATATCCAACAAATAATTATCTTATTGCGCAAATAGTCAACTTGATTAAGAAAATGTCGATAGATGAAAATGGCGGTTCTTGTATTATCATCATGGTGGATAATTTGATTTTGTATCTGAACACCAACAAACGCATAAAAGATAGACACTCTAACGCCAATAGACGTCTAAGAGCTTTTTATTTTTGTTTAACACCAAAAAATTACGTTGAAAGATAGCAATTAAAATTCGTCCAGAAATTGTCCTCGCTTGATCAAAATACATTTGTCTCCCTCGGTTCTGATAGAGTGATTGTTTTTAACGGCACGTCAACCCCTATAAGACTATTTTATACCGAAAGTTTAGGGCATTGCGATCATTATACATTTTTTCAAATTTCTTTAGCTTTTGTTTTGTTCTTTGTTGTTTTTGGGGGGGGGTATTTTTTGTGTGTTTTCTGGTCTTGGTTTGTTTGTTTATATATTTATTTATCTATTTCATTTTATTTTATTTTTGCACTCAGATGAACTTGACACATAAAAGTGACTCTAAAAGGTACAACCACTCCCCGTCAGTGTTGACATGGGAGTAATGGCAATAAAGAAGTGTTCTACATTTCCAGGTCTCCCCAACTAGAGCCACACCATTGTGTGTCAGGACGCCTCTATTTTGGGGGGTGGGGGTGTAGTTCTGGGTATGACAAATCCCAAATCTTAATTTTGAAATGAATTTTCTGTTTAGGAGACAAGAAAATGGCCCACGGAATTAGATCTGGGGATATGATTGATTGATTTTAATGGCATATCAATCTTCAGGGAATATTTTATCCCCAGAGTAATGGGAACTGCGAATATCATTTATCTATATTTATATTTTTGAGCAGTTTCTAAGGATTTTTGCAAACGGTTTTATGGTATCAAATATTCCAATCTAATTCAAATCAATCGCACATCGGAGTCTATTTGACCCATAGATGGAATATAACAAGCTCTACCATAGATAGTTTGTTTTGATTTTATGGCGTATCAACCATTGTGGGTTATTTAATGCCAAATCCTCTTTATACATATGTATTAAATATATATGATTTGGTTTGGTTTTAAAGCATATCAACCATTGTGGGTTATTTAATGCTAAATCCTATTTTTACATATATATTAAATATATAGGATTTAATTTGGTTTGGTTTTATGGCATATCAACCATTTCAGGTTATTTAATGATAAATCCTATTTTTACATATATATAAAATATATGATTTGTAAACACGTTTTGGAGATACATACAGTTAAATGATCAAACAGTTCTGTTTCTAATAAAAACAGTTTATCATGAGTCAAAGTAAGATAGATACAAGTATTGCTTTATATAACAAAGAATTCAATTAAACATCAGTCATTTATTTACAAACAGTTCTATTTCAAACAATTCAGTTTAGCTTAAGTCATTCGTTTGCACAGTTTAAATGTCAAACCGTTTTATTTGACCCATATCAGGTGCTACCACTCCCGGCTAGAGTGGACCTGGGAATAATGGCAATGTAGGAGTACTCTGCATTACACAAAACTCCAGCATTCCTGGAGCAACATCATGAGATTGTTTAATGTCATACACAGGACACTCGTTGGATGGTGGTCTTACCTCTCTGCAGAGATGCAGCCGACGTATTCTACAACACCAGCTGACTGGGCTCTCCGATTCAGAGTGGACCTGGGAGTAATGACCATGAAGGTCATACTCTGGACACCCTCTCATTTGGGAGTAGTCTTCTCTCTCTCTCTCTCTCTCTCTCTCTCTCTCTCTCTCTCTCTCTCTCTCTCTCTGCAGGAGATACAATCAGTATATTCTCACCCCCGTCGACATGGTGATCAGTGACTTAGGAATCAATCTCAGACACAAATAATTTATGCAGTGTAATCAAAATGTATCAAGACTTATTATCAGTATGTCTGAAGTTAAGTTGCCCAGTCGGCTGGGGCTGTAGAATACACCGACTGCTTCTCTGCAGAGGGGTAAGACCCCCCCTAACAAGTGTCCCGGATATGACACTAAACAATCTGATGGTGAGGTTCTAGCAATGCTGGAGCTTTGGGAAATGCAGAGTACCCCTTCATTGCCATTGCTCCCAGGTCCACTCTGGCCCGGCGTGGTAGCACCTGATAGGGCCCTATCTATGGGTTAAATAGAACTAACAGCATTCTTATGCTAAAATGAATTGTTTGAGTAAACAGAATAGCTTTAAATAGAAATGTTTTTCACAATTAAACCGTACTTACATTTAAACTGCGTGCTTATACTTAACTGAATTATTTGAAATTGAACTGTTTTTCGACATTAAAACTGTATTTACACTTAACTGAATTGTTACATATAAGTTCTTGAATAGTTTGAAATGGAAATGTTTTTGACAATTAAATTGTACTAATGCTAAACTGAATTGTTTGAAATAGAACATATTATTTACATAACAATGGATTTGGCGTTAAATAACCTACAAAAGTTGATATGCCATAAAACCCAACCAAACCAAACCAAACCCAACCAAATCTGAAGTTAAGCAGTAATATATCTTCATAAATAGTCAGATAGGTGACCACTTATTAAAATTAGGTACAATAACCAACTTGAAACCATTGTGCCATACCTACACAAGACTTAGTAAATACAATTCGAATAAGTTTTTCCGTTCTTAAATGGGTGACCACTTAAGCAACTACAGTTACTGTAAAAATACCTGAGGTCTATATGCCAAGCTAAACAAACCTTTTTCGCAATCAAATAGACGACCATTTACAAACAATGAGTAATGTAAAAAAATCTGTGGTTTGTGTAATCAAGAACTAACGAGACTTATTCTTTGATTTTTCTTATTTTTACATTTATAATCAAAATGAAAACTTGTGCTTAGCTGAAAAACTTATTTAACAAAGTGTTTGTCAAGTATTAAGAATTGGCTCTGGTTTTGTGTAAACGTCTAAACTGTTGTCTAGACGTTTTCACAAAATCAGTGCCAATTTTCCACGCTTTCTGATCCACAGGCTTACTACTTGATTAATGAAATGTTTTAGCAAAACACAAGATTGTGAAAATGCAAAACGCTCCATACTACCCATACCCTCCGGACCTATCACCTTTAACTTATTCATTTCTTAACTGAAAATTTAACTCTCGATTAAATTTTGAGGACGTGGAGGACTTTTTTAAAACTTTGATGGCACAGCTTCTCCCTGCTTTATATCAAAAAAAGAATTTCAGAGATACTTCAATTTTTGATCAAACCGCTGAGCTAATTTTCTCGGTATTGGAAAATATTCATAGAGTAATGACCGCTAGATATTGATAATGCCAGAAGCAATCAGTCAGGAATGAAAGAAAATTTCATCAAATTTCAGGTTCAATGATAATTACAAAGCCGTAAATATTTACAAAGAATAAAACTCAACTCCTTAGCGTACGATTATCAATCTTAAATCTGATAGGCGAAAATCACTGATATGTTATGCACAACATTAAATGAATCCGGGCGCACTGTTGTTTCAAGAAATGGAATCAAGTACAGAGCTCAGGTGCTATTAGTGCAATCACAGCCCTACTCGCGACTGACGGCGCATTACGTAAGTTTGTTATATATATAATATAGAATATAGACTGGCCCAGTGGGTAGAGTGTTCGCTAATGATCCAGAGAACCTGGGTTTAATCCCAGGTCGCGTCATACCAAAGACTTTAAAAGTGGTACTTAATACTTAACACTCAGCAATATAAGGTACGTATCAAGGGTAAAGTTGAGCAATCCAGAGAAAGGAGTAGTGCCTCTTCTACACCTTGATGTAGTAGCTATTGAAAAGGGAGCCTTCTGGTTGCTCTCGACTACGGTCGCCAACTTAACTTATTTTTTACCACTTTATAATATCTAAATAATATATAGATTATATATTTTCTATATAATATGATGTGTAGAATATGTATACTTTCAATAAGATATAATAGATACTTATTATCTACGGGGTGTCCTCGGGGTGTAATGGTTAAATCGATGGACTGCGGAATCGTAGTAAGCGAGTTCGTACTCAAGTCGTGCTATTACGTTCACTTTCGGGCAAATACCCTCGGGAAAAGTATGAACCCCCTTATCCTCCCAGCTATGGGTTAAATAGTACCACAACTGTTCTTCAAGGAGAATGGCTTTGGCATTAAATAACCTAAAAAGAGTTGATATGCCATTAAATAAAGAAACCAACCAACCATTATTATCTATCGCATTATAATAGACATTAAGAGTCTGTAACCTTAGATTGACACCCAAACCCTCTGAAATCTTCATCTTAGCGCTACCAGCGTGAATGGCAAGGAGAACAGCATGCCGTTTCCAAATTTCTCGAGGAATGAATTGTGTCATGGGGCTGCTTTCCAAACAGACGCTATCCAACAGACTCTAGTAAACAACACCTGAAATGAATGGAGCGCATGCGCAAAAATAAATAATTTATAATGGTGTCTATTTACTGATATCACCTTGTATACATGCAACCAAAAATTGATCGACAGGGTGAAACGGAAAAGTTAATTTCCATATTGATCTTAGGAATTTATTTTTGTATGAATATTTTCTTGGTATTGATGATTTCCAATTCCGGGAGGCCTGGGTTCAATCCCAGGTCACGTCATACCAAAGACTCTAAAAATAGTACTTGATACCTCCTTGCTTAACACTCAGCAATGAAAGGTAATTATTGGTACCAAATATATGCAAATTGCTTATATTAAGTTTAGTCACTTGAAACTATAATTGTTGACTAAAGATTAGGTTGGTTGTTGGTTGAGGGTTGGTTGATTTTTATGGCATATCAACCTTTGTAGCTTATTTAATGCCAAATCCATTTTTATACAAATTATCAGTTCTATTTCAAGCAATTAATTTCAGCATAAGTACACAGTTTAATTGTCAAAAGCATTTCTATTTCTTGCCATTCAGTTTAGTCAAACAGTTCTAATTCAGTTAATTCAGTTTAGTATAAGTACAGATTTTGTTTACACACCGTTAAATGTCAAAACAGTTCTATTTAAACAATTCAGTTTAGTATAAGTACAGATTTTGTTTACACACAGTTAAATGTCAAAACAGTTTTATGTTAAACGATTCAGTTTAGTATAAATACAGTTTCAATGTCAAAAACAGTTCTATTTCAAATAAATCAATTAGCATAAGCACACAGTTTAAATGTAAGTACGGTTTCTGTTTAGCATAAGCACGCAGTATAAATGTAAGTATGGTTTAATTGTCAAAAATACTTCTATTTTCAGCAATTCAGTTTAATCAAACAATTCAGCTTAGCATTAGTATGCCGTTAGTTCTATTTAACCCATAGATATGACCCTTATCAGATGCTACCACTCCGGGTCAGAGTGGACCTGGGAGCGATGACAATAAAGGGGTACTCTGCATTCCCCAAAGCTCCAGCATCGTTGGAACCTCACCGTCAGATTGTTTAGTGTCATATACAGGACACTCGTTGGGGGGGGGGTCTTACCCCTCTGCTGAGGTGCAGTCGGTGTATTCTACAGCCCCAGCTGACTGGGCGATATAGATTATGATTTGTTAACTTAAATCGTATTGTGTGTAAAAATAAAAATAATTACTCGAAAAGGAGTAGAGCCCTCCCCTACACCTCGGTGTAGTAGCTATTGAAAAGGGAGCCTTCTGGTCGCCCTCGACTAAGGTCGCCAACTTTACTTATATAAGTATTGATATTAAATAAGAATACTTTAAATCACCTAAATATGCGCACGAAATGACTTCCCATGGGATAGTGGCTAACGTTTTTGCCCGCGATATTGTAGTAAGCGAGTTCGTTCTCTAGTTATACTATTACATTCACTTTTGGACAAATAATCTCGTGAAAGGTATGAACCCTCTTATCCCTAGATATGGATTAAATAGTACCATGACTGTCATTCTATAAGGATAAATTTGGCATTAAATAACCCACGAAAGTTGATATGCTAGCTATTAAACAAAGAAACCAAGCCAAACGAAATCTGTGCAAATTATTTGTATTAGATAAGAATACTTGATATCATATAATTGTATACAAAAACTCTTGAGAAACAACAACACAAAAGAAAGTCAATATAAATGTATAATGAACGCAATTCTCTAACCTCAAGATATAAAATAACCCAAGATGGGTTTACATGCCGTTAAAATCCATCAACTGATCAAATATCTCTAGATTAATTGCTATTTAGAATCTCTTTGTATTTTCAGAAATGTTTTTTTGTAATTCATGTCCTTTTGTATCATATCGACAAATCTTAAAAGAAAACCATTAACAAAAAGAAATAACTTGAATTTCATTCTTTGATTTGGTTAAGTTGGGTTTGGTTGGATTTGGTTGGGTTTAGGAGATCAGAGGAATGCGGAGAACTCCTATACTGCTATTAATCTCAGATAAGATAAGACCCAGAAGGGGAGACAACTCTAAAACGGACGATGGTACATCTATACGAGAACTATTGTAGAACCCCAACTATTGACGTCTACAAGTGCTTTTCGTCTAGGACTTTTATTTCAAAAACACAATCCTATTTCTCATAGACTCAATTGTTTATTTTATTTCTATATTTTTCGCTTTCCTTTGAATTTGTAGATTTTTTGGATGATATTTCCTAACTTTTCTCGGACAGTCAATTAAAAAGAGAGAGAGAGAGAGGGGGGGTTAAATGTTAATTCAAACCCGAGAAAAAAGAGGAAATCAAAATTGGCATATCATTTAACAGCTGAGTGTTGCAGAAAGCCACACCCTATACCTCCAACACACACACATACACTTGTATGCATATATACACATATATACCAACCCTGTTGCATGAGTAAGAGGTGACATAAGGACACTTTTTTTAAGTTTAATATGTTGAAATTCAGAGTTATCTTTCTCCTACACTGGTGGCTATACCAATGTTAAAAAACCAGGTTTTCAAATTATTTAACCATAGCTGGAGGAAGAATAGTTGGATTCATACCTTTCTCAAAGGTATTAATGTTGTGTGAAATGCAAAGAGCCCCGTCCAGGGTTTGAACTCGGGTTACGATGTCCATTTCCAACGACGATAACCATTACACCACAGTTACCTCTCTCTCTCTCTCTCTCTCTCTCTCTCTCTCTCTCTCTCTCTCTTTATATATACATATAAGTAAATGTATACTAGTTTTTATATATATTTAATAGCATGGAATCTTGTCTGCGACCACAGGTTTCATGCCATATTATAAACGACAAACGTCAGGAAGAGGTGAGATAGTGACAACCAACACTGTAATAATATATATATATGTATATGTGTGTGTGTGTGTGTGTGTGTGTGTGTTCAAAAGTATCTCAAATAAAGCTGTATTTACCAAGGCGAAAATAAACAAATGAATAAGACATTAATTTTTTTCAAAATTGTCCTTGCTATATAGTTCCTTTGGCATTCAACATACTTATTCCATAAGGTTTTCCATTAGGCGATGCACCTCTGAAATTGCTGTGTTTCATTTCATTCCCTCAACGTCAACAGAATTTATTCTTGAGATGAATATTCAGTTTGTGACAAAATAAAAAGTAGCATGATGGGTAAGGATCGGAAGTACAGAGATTGCTGCACTTGCACAACCCCGTGTTTTGCCAAATTTTTTGATCGCCATGTTTCCAGACTTCTAATAAGAAATTATTGGGAATTGACACTGATTGCTGTCTTGACGTCGCGACAACATGTACTAATATGTAAGTGGTACAGATATGCACGCGTCTTCATATGAATTTGAGATTTCAAAAATTAAAACTTTAGAATCGATGCATTTAGATAATACCTTATTGTCTGCTTCGTGGATTTTTTTTCTTGTTTTTAACAAGTGTCTGTGGATGACAATATGTACGCTCCCCCAGTGGGGCTTAAGCACTCTGGCGAAGGAATTTTCAGCTGTTGCTCGCATAATGCAAAGCTGTTCGAACGAATTGAGTACTCTCGTATCCGGTAAGGTATAAAATGTAAAGAAAAACGAACGCTCCTGCTGCTGTTGCTACATAATACCTTTTAATTCCTTAGTCAACGTGGTACGCTTGTTGCCCGAGCGGTCTGATACTAGGTCTAACGTAAAGTTGGGCGGGTTTCGATCCCGCCTTCAAGCGTCTTGCGTGTCTAGCCACACTGAAGAGTTGTGATACAACGAAACAGTCTGTATGTGGATGACAATATATATATATATATATATATATCGTTAAAAACAAGAAAATTAATTGATGTACTCCATTATAAATTTATTTCACTAATATATCAACTGGATCTTCAATTATTTTTCTTGTTTTTGACGGTATATTTTGCTCTTCATGTGTTTTATACTATTTAGCCGCTTGCATTGAGCACTCTATAATAATATATATATATATATATATATATATATATATATATATATATATACGTGGTGCCTTAAATAAGTCTCCAGACTTTTTGTACAGGCATTTAAAATTGTTGTAGTACTGTCAGTATGTTATTGCTATACATCTTATGAGATGACTGGCCAATTTTTGTGATTTCAGCTTCAAATTAACACATACAGCAGGAATTGGAATACACCCTACTAAAGCCTGATTGTCACAGTTGGTGAATTTCAAAAATGCAATCTGACACTTTAGAAGAACGATATGCACTAAAATTATGTTTTAAACTTGGAAAAAAGGCCACAGAAACGTATGGAATGCTTCACACTGCTTTTTGACCATCTTGCATGAATCGAGCATCAGTTTTTGAGTAGCATAAGAGAGTCAAGGAAGGCAGGGAGTCTGTAAGGGATGATGAGAGGTGTGGGAGGAGTAAGAAAGCCAATACACCAGAGTTGATTGGCCAAAGAGTTAGGGTGAGCATGAGGGTTACTATGTTGAGGTTTTAAGGGAGTTCAGGAAGAGATTCCGTCGGATGAGGTCAGCACTCTTCAAATCGGGTCAGTGGCATTTCCAGCAGGACAATGCACCAGTTCACAACTCCATCCTTGAAACAGACTATTTGACCAAGATGGACATCAAAACAGTTCTTCACCCTCCCTATAGTTCAGACCTTGCTCCCTTTGACTTTTGGTTATTTCCTAAGCTCACAGGCTGTCGTTATGAGACAATTGAGGAGATGAAAGAGGCTGTGACGAAGGTTATTGACAGGCTCACACAAGAGGACTTCGATGGGGCCTTACAGAAGTTGTGGGAATGGTACAACAAGTTTATTGCAGCCGGAGGAGATTACTTCAAAGGGGACGAGAGTTCCATGTGTGTACTAACAATAAAAGTGCCCATACGAAAAAAGTCTGGAAACTTATTTAATGATCCTCGTATGTATATATATATATATACACGAACGTTTCCACAAGAGCATGATGTGACACAAGTTCAACTTTAAATGGAGTTTAACTCATCTGAATTCAGGGGATTTTCTTATCTTAGACCGGTTGCTATAGGAAAATTAAATAGTCCTGTCTACTCCCCCAACACACAGATGTATATATATATATATATAGTTTGCTTTTTTTTTTATAAATAAAGAATATACAATATTAATGATAGGGCATATATATTTAAGTAATGATATCGTTGACATAGATTCAATGATGCATGGTGAACGTCACTCCCTCGCCTCTGCGTTCATCAGACTAAGCGTTTTTAAGTTAAAGTTGGTGTCTTTTTATGTTTCATGCAGGGAGTAGAAAGGTTAATCCAGTATGTCAGACTTTCCGAGTAGGGCTTGCTTATCACTGCGGCTATATTTTTCCACCCTTCTTTTTGTTTTATCATATTTACCCAACCCCTCCACCCGGGCAGGATATGACACAAGGTCAATTTTTTAAACGGAGTTTAACAGGTTTGAATTCAGAGTTTTTCCTTCTCCTAGACTAGTTGCCTCACCAAGGCTGAAGAACCTAGTCTGCCCTACTATTTACCCATAGCTGGAGGGAGAATAATTGGATTCATACCTTTCCGAAGGGTATTAGTGCTATGTGAAATGCAATCAGTCCAGTATTTGAACTCGTGTCGCCGTGTCTAATTCCTTCGACGATAACCATTACACCACGGGCACCTCCTTTTTGTTTTATCTTATCTCGTATGTGGGGTTTCCGGCTTTCTGGTTTGCAGCATATTATTATTATCATTACTGTTATTCCTATTATTTTTTCAACTGATAATATTTGCCTCTTTCCTTGCCTTATCAATCCATCATTTATCCACTTGTCATGATCCAACCTTATTCTGTGGCCTTGTGACTTTAGAGCTGGACTGTGTCCCTTAGAGAGAGTTCACTATTGGCGTTGTAACATGCTGAACTGGAACCTCGAAGTAAATGAGTTTAAAAAGAAATCGCGCTATTTAATTCACTTTCGGACGAATGTGCCTTGGGGAAGGTATGAACTCTTGTATCCCTACCGCTAAGAGTTAAATAGTATCACTGCTGTTCTTCTAAAAGGGTGACTTTGGCATTGAATAACCCAGAAAGGTTGATATACCATTAATAACGAAGAAACCACACCTTAATCTGCTTATTGCTTCCATTTCCTGTTTTATTTGTATATTTTGGTATTTACTTATCTGTTCGTTATGCGAGAAACTGATATTTATCAAGCACCATGGATAATATATATATATATATATATATATATATATATGTGTGTGTGTGTGTGTGTGTGTGTGTGTGTGTGTGTGTGTGTGTGTGTAAGGAAGAGAGAGAGAGAGAGAGAGAGAGAGAGAGAGAATGAAATAAATTAGACGAATATATTGAAAAGATAAACGAAAGAAAGATATATATTATCGTGTATTTTTGTATATAGGTAAAAATCTTAATCGGCAAATTAAAGAAAATTTCATCCACACCAAAATTTCTTTCTCCGTTTATATTTTCAGCATATATATATATATATATATATATATATATATATATATATATATATATATAAAGGTAGCAGAAAAAACTTAATCCTAATAGGTTAATATATTATGATGTAAAGTCGACGTTAACGTTTTGGTTTCAGTAACCATCATCAGGATTTGGATATCAAAATAGTTCACATAGCGATGGAAGCTTGCTGAGATGACAGGAGCAAATGAGAAATATACAACGGAAAGATACATAAACGTGTATACTGTCGGATTTTATCCATATTAACTTTCATATATATATATATATATATATAGTACAATTTGATGGAGACTCAAACTCGGTTAAGTCGTCATAATACATTTATTTCGGCTGAGAATATTATTTTGGTCACTGACTGGATATTTTAAATATATATATATATATATATTAAATATATATATATATTAAATATATATATATGTGTGTGTGTGTGTGTGTGTGTGTGTGACATCGAATTTGAAAATTGTTAGTTTCCTCGACGTTACCTTTGATTCAAATAATGCCATATTGCAACCATCTAGAAAACCAAATAACTATGATTTTTTCATTTTTGATATCGCTGTACAGAGGCTCGTACCACGTGACTTCCGGTATCGCGGAGGTATAAAATACGTTGCTTTTCTTAAGCGCGTCAGGGTTCTGCATGATCTCGGTCAGTAATAAGACCAACTTCGGACGTAACACCCACAGCGCGAGACTTATAATATTTGTTGGACTGTACCACTTCAGTTAATAAATAATTAACTCTTTATTTCACTGTGTATCTCTTCCTTACCACGATACAACAGATATTATGATGTGATTGTAAAAATAGATGAGGTCATTTTCATTCGTCGATTCATGATAAACTAAAATCTAATATGTGACTATTTTTAACTAATATACCTAAAACAAGTTAAGACGTTCCAGTTCGGAAGTATGTGATATTTTGTTTGATTTATCCGTAAATTTTATATTTTGTACTTTTATGAATAAAATAATATCGCCACACTAAACGTTAGATCTCTGAAACTAGTTGACACGTTCACCTCCCTTGGGAGCAATGTCTCATCCACCGAGAAAGATATCGACACGCGACTAACAAACGCATGGACAGCTAACGATTAGCTATCGGTCATATGGAAGTTAGACCTGACCGATAAAATGAAGCACAGTTTCCTCCAAGCAGCGGGCGTATCGATACTGCTATAGGGCTGCACTATATGGACACTAACTAAACGGATGGAGAAAAAGCTTGACGGCAACTACACAAGAATGCTGTGTGCAATATTGAACAAGTCCTGGAGACAGCACCCCACAAAGCAGCAGCTGTACGGCCACCTACCTCCCATTCGAAAACTATCAAAATTAGGGGAACTAGACATGCAAGACACTGCTGAAGAAGTAGGGACGAGCACATAAGTGATGTACTCCTGTGGACCCCTTCATATGGACGTGCAAAGGCAGGCCGACCAGCTCGAACCTACATGCAGCTGCTCTGTGCTGATACGAAATGTATCCCTGAGGACCTGCCGGAGGCAATGAACGATAAGTAGGGATGGCGAGAGAGGGTCAGGGATATCCGTGCTGGTGGCGCGACGTGATGATGATAATGATGATGATAAATGTATCATCTATGTAACAGAAACATCTCGAATCTTTGGATATTATAAATCTAAATTCAAGAAATTCACGAGGCAGACAAGTAAGGAACTCACTAACATGTGAACCCGTGGGTACACCGTATTTTTCTTTTAAAAAAATACCGAAATATTACAAAAAGTTTAACGTTTAATATTCAAATTTTGATAACCGGTAAAAGGTAATGTTAATTTTCTTCAGATAATTCTCTGCATTTACTTACAAAAAGTTTTTATTGAATTTATGTCTAGACTTGCTAAAAATTTAGTTTTCATATTTCTATTATTTATTTTGTTAAATAAAATACTTGGGAATTACTCGTTTTTTTTTTGAATGCTAAAAAATAATAATAATGAAAATTTTAATTAGATTTTTTTAGATTTTTTTTCAAAACTCCATACATAGGTTTGTATTTATTAATCTTAAGTATATACTTCTTGTAAAGGAACTTTTTAATTTAAAATCTATAACAAAAACTTTACATTTTTGTTTTAGTTTTATTATTTCATTGGAAAATATTTTCATTTGAAACATTGTAACATGGTATCATAACAAGGCTTTAAAGAGGATTTTTAAAAAATGAAACCGCTTATATTATCGTATATATAAAGATAAAATAATTTGCTTTTTTCATATCTTATAATTCGCATATATATATATATATATATATATAAACCCATACATCTATCTATCTATCTATATATATATATATATGTATGTATATATATGTGTGTGTGTATGTGAGTGTGTACGATATATATATATATATATATATATAGATATATATAAGTACATTTCCAGTGTTTAAGTTTAGTGCAAAAAACACCAACATATCTTAAAATTCGCAAATATATATATATATATATATATATACCCACACACAAATTCTGTATTATTAAAAATCTATCAACTTATCTATATATATATATATATATGTGTGTGTGTGTGTGTGTGTGTGTGTACGACGACGGAAAAAAGTACACCAAACGACGAATATGAAAATTTCGTCAATGCGCACCTCGAGGCAGCTGCGAAATGCATTCCAACAAAACTCAAAATTAAATATGGGAAATTGCTATTAAAAAGCATTGAAATGAAATTAAATTGAAAATTCATTGAAAATATACATATACTTATAAAAGTACATTGGAAATGAAATTACTATAAAAATGTATTAGAAATGAAATTGCAATAAAAATGCATTGGAAATGAAATTACTATAAAAATGTATTAGAAATGAAATTACTATAAAAATGTATAAGAAATATAATTACTATAAAAATGTATTAGAAATAAAATTTCTATAAAAATGTATTAGAAATGCAATTACAACAAAAATGCATTGGAAATGAAATTACTATAAAAATGTATTAGAAATGAAATTACTATAAAAATGTATTAGAAATGAAATTACTATAAAAATGTATTAGAAATAAAATTACTATAAAAATGTATTAGAAATAAAATTACTATAAAAATGCATTAGAAATAAAATTACTATAAAAATGTATTAGAAATAAAATTACTATAAAAATGTATTAGAAATAAAATTACTATAAAAATGTATTAGAAATAAAATTACTATAAAAATGTATTAGAAATAAATTACTATAAAAATGTATTAGAAATGCAATTACAACAAAAATGCATTGGAAATGAAATTTCACTAAAAATGTATTGAAAATGAAATTAATATAATAAGCACAAATAACTTCGTCCAAGATTTGAACTCAAATCGTTAATTTCATTTTCTCCGATGATAAACGCTACGCTAAGCGCGCCACATTTTACAGCTTCCAGGATCGTCCCAACTTCTACTGATCATGGGTCACAATTGTCCACAGCTGGTTTGAATTCAGAGATTTTTCTTCTCCTACACTGATTGCAATACTAGGACTAAAGATCCCAGACTGCTCTACAAATTACTCATAGTTGGTGAGAGTATAGTTGGATTTATAATTTTGCCATGGGTATTAGTAAAATAGTGAATGCAAACAAACTCGTACAAGATTCGTCGAGTCCACTTCGTTCGGCAATTACCGTTTCACCTCGGGCATAAGTTGACCAGTATTCCAGTGTTATCTTAGTCCTTTGTCGAGGATGACCCGAAGGCTCCCTTTTCAATAACTACTACACTCATGCGTAGAGGATGGCGCTACTCCATTCCCCGGATTGCTCCACTTTACCCTTGATCCGTACCTTATAATGCTGAGTGTTAAGCAAGGACTTATCAAGTACCATTTTCTGCGTCTTTGGTATGACTCGACCTGGGATTGAACTTTGATCCAGTGTTACACTGCCTATTAATACTCTCTCCTAGATATCGAACACTTATACAACAGATACTGCAACCTTGAAACACGCTGATAACGTATATGTATAACATACACACAAACACACACACACACACACACATATATATATATATATATACATATATAAGTAATATCCTGTCAGCATCCAAAGACAGTGGGTGTGGATTATTTGCGTATAGAATATATGAGGAATACCAAATAAATCTATCGATGTCTGGCTATTGTTACATATCTTTTTCCATCCAGGTTTATATAACAAAACTCACACACGGAGCGTATACAGTGCTTACTAACTTGTATCGGCTTTCACCCTGGTCGGGTTGAACCGGCTTCCTCCCGAGCAAGTACAACATCTGGAACCATCGTAGCCCACGTTCGCCAATCCTGAACCAGGTCACTCGAAATGGCGAGCCAATCGCGATTCCATCGCCGAAGACCAACTACTTGGGGACCTGCTAGGTCATCCTTGATTGTGCTGGCCCACGTCTTCAGCTGCCTTCCGACACGTTTTCGCCAGTTAGGAATTAGAAGGAAACTCATAACTGGTTAAATTGTCATTATAAATTTACTTCACCGGATATGATTATAATCTCCGTCTCCTCAGATGACCATACATGTTTAACTTGAGGTTGAAAAACAGCAAATATAGATTAAAATCTATATGCGTATGAACAAAAAAAAAGGAAAAAACCTATATAAATTCTAAATTCTCAGGCGAGTGTAAAGGGTGGGGTCAAAACAATGAAGTGTTAGAAACATTAAGAAACCAGAACAGGGTCTTCCTGTAAATTGACCCATCCCAATTTAAACATATGCTAGATTTTTTATAGCAGGTGGAATCTTCTGAATAATGTAAACTAATTGATTATCTTCATATAGTCTTCGTTTACTTCTAATACACATGTTAATTCCCTCAGCTAATGTGGTCTTAGACTTTCTCCTTAAAAATAAATAAAAGCAAAATAAAATAAATAACAACCTTTCGGCAGCCATCAGGTGCCTCTAATTAACCATAAAAATAGTCAAGGGGAATTAACTACTCCAGAAATTAAAAACCCTAATTTTCAATTAATATATATATATATATATATATATATATATATATATATATATATTATATCAATATACATATATATATACATATATATATATATTATATTAGTGTGTATATATATATATATATATATATAACACAAAAATTCTGGTCGTAATTTATTTTGAATTTTCATGATTTTCGATCGTCAGATAAAATGGGATTTTTTTGGCTTCAGCATCGACATCACAGAAGTATTTACAATTATTACGTCCTCAACCCTCCTGTTTGTAGATCCAGTCCCTTGCAGATGTGTGTGTGTGTGTGTGTGTGTGTGTGGGTGTGTGTATTGTTATATCAATTTCATTTCAAATGCATTTTACATTAATTTCTTTTTCCAATTAATTTTTTTATATTATATTCATTTCCAATGCATTTTATTGTAATTTCATTTCCAATGCATTTTTGTAATAATTTCATTTTCAATGTATTTTTTTATCGATTTCATTGCCCATTGCATTTTAATTGAATTTTTTTTTCAAATTCCTTTTAATTGTAATTTCATTGTCCAATGGATTTTTATGGTATATTTTTTCCAATGCATTTTTTGATAATTTCATTTCTAATACATTTCATAGTAATTTCACTTATTTTATTGTAATTTCATTTCCAATGTATTTTTCGTAATTTCTTTTTCAGTGCATTTTACAGTAATTTCATTTTCGTTTGCAACACTTCAAAGCTGAAATTTCTTTCTTTGTTATTTCGATAACGAATGTGAAGAAAGCGCCTTACTCACTTGACTTCCCTATTCTGACAACCGTCTTAGATTATTCGCCGAACTGTGTCCCATCATTAAGTATGTAGAAGGATAATTTAAAATTTGTTGGTTAATAGAAAACAATGAAAATATATATTTTCCTCTCGATAGAGAAGGACTTACCCTTCTCTGTTTTATTCAAGAAGAATAAGTGATCTAAAAGCATAGAGACGAAAGCTTAAATTATCTTAATTTTGAAATTAAAAAATTACATGATGACGTGTGCAGACCGGAGTTATATGATAAAATGATAATGTATAGAAGTCTAGACAACTGTTTGGACGAGTCAGTGTCATTTTTTTTAAAATTAGAGGTTAGTCTCGATATTTCTTAGACGAAATATTATGAGGGAAACACAGAATTGTACGAGTATAAAAACTCCTTATTTGCTAGTTATAGATTTTGAAGCTTTTTCTTCTTTCTTAAATTGATATATAATGGCCGAGGGATTTCGTTTTATATATCTTGCCTTTCGGTTTAGTGAGGCTGAGAACCTTTTGCTTAGCGCAGGTGTTCACTTGCGCGCGGAGCGGACGTGTCATTCAGAGATGTCACTATAAAAATCCCAGATAGAGGATGTGACCAGGGATGTGAGTGACGTCACGCACTGGAAGCGTGGGCTGAGATTTGAGAAAAGTCAGTTAGTTGAGTTCCTGACTCTGAAAAAGAAGGTTGTCTTTCGCTTGCTCACCATGGCCTTGCGGCGGGTGTGCACGTGGTTTGGAGCAGATGGGAAAGTCAAGTGTATTTCTCTCCTTATGTCAAAAAACCTTTAAACTCAAAGGTAATAAAAAGTTTCATACCTGAACTAAGAAGTCGTAAGTGTTTTCGTGTTTCGGGATTCCTATGTGCGTTATGAACATTCTATGTACGTTTCACAGATCCGTATCATGGGTATGTTACAATCGCAAAGGTAAGATTTTGAGAACGCAAAAGGCATTCAAAGAAAAACAATCCCTCAGCTTTACACCCAATGAAAAACGGAGTTTCAGAGATACTTCTACAAATAAAAAACTTACTGGAATAAGGTTGTTGAATGACCAAGGGGAATTATTTTGAGGAAAAGTGTCGTTTCGTTCATTGTTCATGTCTGTCTTTAGCCGCACCTCGTACATATAAACCCAGTAGGCTGGGACATAAGAATAAGCTGACTACATCTCTGTAGAGGGTTAAGATCCCTCACCAATGAGTTTCCTGGTAATGATACAACATTGTATCTGATGGTGAGGCTCCAGTTCTGAGGCTCTCGGAAATATGGAGTACCCTTTCATAGACATTACTCTACAGTCCACTCGGACCCAGAATGGTAGTACCAGTCAGAGTCCCATGGATCAAATAGAACTGTTTAACCATTTAACTGTGGAAACAAATAACAGATGTTAAATAGTAATAGTCGTAACTATTTAACTGTGTGCAAATAAAATTATTGGTGCCATATTGCAACGCCTGAAACCATTTAAGTGTGTGCAATCAAATGATTAATGCTAAATAGAATTATTCATGTTCGATAGGAATACTTGACATCATTGAACTGGGTGCAAACATTGAATTATTGGTATTACTTAGCAATATTTGAAATCATTTCATTGTGAGCATATAAAACCATTAATATGAGCAACTGTGGGCAAACAAATCAGCTCCAACACATTTTAAAATGAAATTACCTTAAAACTATTCACTTACAAGTCGTATATATATATATATATATATATATATATATATATATATATATATATATATATATATATATATATAAAACAAATTTGATTGATTACCACGGATTGTTTCTTTCTTTAAATCTTCAAGTGAAGACATTCAAGTCTTCTCACTATTCATACTTCTGTGTCAAGTTGGTAAAGAAAGAACCCTATATTATCCCAAATGCTTTTGACCATTTCGCTGGTCATCTTCGGGGGTCGTGTTAGATTGTTTGTTGCAGTGAGTTTTATACTTATTCAGAGTGACTTTTTTTATTATATATAGATTATAGATGAGGTTTCTCCATTCTGTTTGGATGGGTGGTTAGTTATTGTATATGTTTAATATGTTTATACTTGTAGTGAATGCTATTTCATTTATAGTGTTTTTTTTAATCCTTTATAGTTAGTGCTTCGAAGATTTGCAAACGGTTTTTATTGTTATCTTTATATATGATTTTTGTATTCTTAATTAGGATCTTTCTTATATCTGTGGATTTGAGTTTGTCAGTGTCTTTATGTTTTATCATTATATGCTGTTTGATTGCACTTATGTCGGAAAAGTGGTAGGTAAGGCGACGAGTGAGCATGGTTGCTGTATGCCCAATGTAGGTATTATATATATATATATATATATATATATGTGTGTGTGTGTGTGTGTGTGTGTGCCACTGTTAAAAAATGTGTAAAAAATAGCTGATATCAAGTTGAATAGTAAATGGTACATAGAAATACTTGAAACCATTTAACTGTGTGCAAACAAATGATTAATATTAAATAAAATTATTACTGTTAAACAGAAATACTTGAAGCTATTTAACTGTGCAAACGTTATCAACAAACTATTCGTTTACAAATCATATATACTTAATATATCTTTGTATAAACAGGATTTGGCATTAAATGACGTACAAAGGTTGATATGCCATAAAACTCAACAAAACAATTAATCTTACCTGAACACACTCACACACACATACACATAGACACACACATATATATACGAGGAGCCTTCAATAAGTTTCCGGACTTTCTTCATATGGGCACTTTTATTGATAGTACACACATGAAACTCTAGTCCCCTTCGAAGTAATCTCCTCCGGTTGCAATTCACTTATTGTACCATTCCAACAACTTCTGGAAGACCACATGGAAGTCCTCTTGTGTGAGCGTGTCAATGACCTTCGTCACAGCTTCTTTCATCTCCTCAATTGTCTCATAACGACAGCCTCTGAGCTTAGGGAATAACCAAAAGTCAAAGGGAGCAAGGTCTGGACTATAGGCAGGGTGAGGAGCTGTCTTGATGCCCACCTTGGTCAAATAGTCTGTTTCAAGGATGGAGTTGTGGACTGGTGCATTGTCCTGGTGGAAATGCCACTGACGCGATTTGAAGAGTGCTAGACTCTTCCCTAGGAATCTCTTCCTGAACTCCCTTAAACATAGTAACTCTAACCCTAACCCTTTGGCCAATCAACTCTGGTGTATTGACTTCCCTACTCCTCCCACACCTCTCATCATCCCTCACAGACTCCCTTGCTTCTTTGAATCTCTTATGCCACTCAAAAACTGATGCTCGATTCATGCAAGATACTCCAAAAGCAGTCTGAAGCATTCCACGCGTTTCTGTGGCATATTTTCCAAGTTTAAAGCAGAATTTTATTGCATATCGTTCTTCTAAAGTGTCAGATTGCAATTTTGAAATTCCCCCGCTGTGACAATCAGGCTTTAGTAGGGTGTATTGCAATTCCTGCTTGAAATCATAAAAATTGGTCAGTCATCTCATAAGATGTATAGCAATAAGATACTGAATTTTCAAGGATGTACAACAATTTTAAATTTCCATACGAAAAAAGTCTGGAAACTTATCGTATGCCCCTCGTATATATATATATATATATATATATATATAAGCCTCAATTCATACACATACAAACAACTATACATCTTTACCAAGAGAAACAGAGAGAGAGAGAGAAAGATAGGGATTTTGTGAAAGAGAGATAGAGAGACTAGGAGAAACAAACGACATTTTGCTTTTTTCTATATATGCCAATGTTTATACATAAGTATTCTCTTATAGATATCCTGTGGATATGGACAACAATTATTGATCTCATCTTTATCTGTCTATATCTGAGTGAATCATCGTGGTGTAGTTACAATATTAAAGTTAACGAGTTCGAACTCCAGTCGCGCTATTACGTTCACTCTTGGTCTAATAACCTTGGTAAAGGTTTGAACCCTCTTACGTATACACCCACATAGGTATGGGTTTAATAGTACCACTACTGTTCATCTCCAAGGATAGCTTTGGCATTAAATAATCACATTATATGTGTTATATGACATTAAATGTGCGAGAAGCAGCGAAAGACGACGGGGAGGTGTATGAGTAGGAAGAGGCAACAGCGGTGGCGGCGGTGAAAATACCAACTATACGGCCACCTACCTCCCATCACGAAAACTATCCAAGTTAGACTAACCAGACATGCAGGACACTGCTGGAGATGCAGGGACGAGCTCATAAGTGAGGTACTCCTATGGACCCCCACAAAAGCAGGATGACCAGCTCGAACATACATACAGCAGCTCCGTGAGGATACGGGATGTAGCCCTGAAGACCTGCCAGAGGCGATAAACGATAGGGAGAAGTGGTGATAGAGGGTCTGGGATATCCGTGCTAGCGGCACGACATCGTGATGATGATGATGATGACATTAAATAAAGAAACCAGAAATTCTCTCTCTCTCTCTCACACACACGCACACACACACACACGCACACACACAAATCACTTTACACTCACACACACATACACTAGCACTCACACATATATATTTTCGGCCGCCGCTCGCATAATGCAAAGCTCTTCGAAAGAATTGAGCACTCTAGTAGGGTATAAAAATGTAAACAAACGGACGCTGCTGCTGCTGCTGCTGCTGCTGCTGCTACATAATACCTTATAATTCCCTTAGCCAACGTGGTACGCTTGTTGGTCAAGTGGTCTGATACAAAGTCTAACGTAAAGTTGGACGGGTTTTGATCCCGGCTTCAAGCGTCCTACGTGTCTAGCCACACTGAAGAGTTCTGATAGAACGAAACAGTCTGTCTGTTGATGACAATATATATATATATATATATATATATATATATATAATATCAAATATATGGATTACAGCAAAATAATACTCGTAGAACAACATTTGTGCTCAAATGGTAACGATTTAAACCGAGCAGCAAGGTTTGCCATCATAGAGAGAATCTCAAAAACACACTGGACAATAATAAGGTAATAAAAATCCTCAAAGATAAATAGATAAAACATTTTCAAACACGAAACCTAAATGAATTTAACAGCAAACTAAACAACGCTGTTTTGAAATAGGATGGACAGATTTGGGGTGACACATAAACACATTTTGCTTATATAATTTTTTGGGGGATCCTTTCATGTTTCCTGACTAGTGTTTCGGTTTTAGGTTGGAGTTGGTAGATGAATTTACTGAAACTGTCCGGAGAGCTTTCAGACCTTTCATAAGCCATCATCAGGGGTTGTTTGCTAGTGTAAATAGTGTTTTTGTTTTTTTGTTTGTTTTTTTTTTCAGTTTTCGAAGTTTTTTATAACATTGCAAAAGTTACGTAAGTTGGATTAAGCTGAGATGCTTAAATAATGACATCGAACAAATTTAAAACGGAAATAGAATATTTATCGGGAGGAATAAAATATTTAAATTTCTTTTTTCGTTCAGTGGGAAAAAAGAACTAACGGCATTTCAAAATATTGTCGCTATTTTCAAAGTTAATTCTATTAATTCTAGGGGGTTTTGTTTTTAGGGCTTTTAGGTTTTGTAGTTGTGGCTTATTAATTTTGTGTGCTATTATTGTAGTATTTTCAAAGATAATTTTTCGAAATTTGGATTTGGGAAGAGAGTGGCTTCTAAGATGTTGGGCCATTGCACTAGAATCATTAAGGTGCATTGTAAGATGATGGCTTTTGAAATGTCCGAAAGCACTTGGGACAATTTCGGTAAATTCATCGAGCAACTCTAACCAAAAAACCAAAACACTTGTCGGGAAACTTGAAAGAATCCTAATATATACTATACTATAGACTACAGAATACACATATTTTTAGCCTTAAAATAATAAATCCCAAAAACATACATAAGAACATTCAAGAAATTTCGGATTAGATTCACATTAACATTGAAGTTACAGTTTTTATATTTTTCAACCAATCAGCTAAAAACATTCTTGAAAATCCGGATCAGAAATTAATTTACAGAAAAATATTTAGGCTCTAAAATAGATAAGTAAATATACGAATCTAATTGGTCAAGAAATGTCTGCGCGCTTGAATTTTAGGACCCGCAATAAAACCTAACAATATCCTATCTTTTATCCACTTTAGTGACCCCAAAAAGTATAAATAACGAAGAATTTAATTAACTAAGTCATTCATTCCTTCCAATGTCAAAAAATCATTCCTTCCACTAGCAAAAAGACTTTCCATTACGGGAGGCCACGACGGACAGCAGCGAGCCACGCCATAAGACTCAAAGGGAAAAGGGACGCGACCTTCTTTTACCAATGCGACACGTTGTCGCCAAAGATCATAAAAAACGCACGTGTGGACTTAAGAAAACGAAAGGCACATACTTACGGTCCATCAGTTATATATACACACACGCATACATATGTATGTAAGTAAAGACAACTTTTTATCTTCTTTACTTTGGCCAACTATTGACACATTGATTTAATAGACTTCCCTAACATGTACACATGCCACACGGGCGAACAAATCATATTTTCATTCAACTGGCCATAGATGTATTTTCTACATACACACACACGCACATAACATGAACATTGTATTTCTAATTATTTTTATCTTGTTTGTTATGATGATTAAATTGTTTGTTTCTAAATGTTCATTGTTGTCATATTCCATTTGTTTACGTGCTTGTAAAATTAGTGTTGTATTTGTGGTGGAACTAAACCTGAAAGTGACACCCGTAAACCACAACAACTAACCCATTCACAACAAGACAAAATGTGTATTTATTATTTAATCAAACATGCTTAAATGAAGGACTGCATTTAACCACACACACACACACACACACAGAGACACACACACATATATATATATATATATATATATATATATATGAACAATTGCCCGTCAGTCGCTTTTTTGTCAGTAGCATTCCCAATATTCAATATAGAGCTATTTGTAAGTTAAATGTTAACTGTAAATGTCAAAAGAGATTAGTGATAGAATGAGTTCAAAATAGAAAAAAAAAAACGTCCTTATCGTCTGATCATCGTAAAAGCGTTAAAATAGTAGTAGCGAGTAACACACACTCACACACACACAAATACGAGAGTGAGTCAAAATTTTTCCAATATTTTTAAAAAGTGCTTATCTGCGTCACGTACATCACGTGAGCGAAACAGTTCAAGCCGAGATAGGAACCCGCCGTGGCTGGTAGTATCGTGATAGTGGATACGCTGACATGTTGTGCATTGCTTCAATCAGTGTGTGATTAGCAAACCGCACGGATACACTTTTAACATAGTCTAATTCATCTAAAAACATTTGTTGCGCGAAAGGTGAAAGCGCAAGTTGAGAATAGTTACCAGATTGTTGAAAAAATTTCGCTCAGATTACAAGAACCTCGACGATCAACCAATGTCAGATAGGCCTAAAACCGTGGATTCCGAGGCTGTGCTCCAAATCATACTGGGAAATCCGGAGAGTAGTGCTTAGAGAGTATCAGACGATCTTGGCATCTCAAAATCTATTATAGTTCGAGACCTTCACGACTTCGGCAAGAACATCAGGATTTGCTAAATTGTGCCTCGTGTTACCAAAATATTGCAAAACTTCTGACTCACCCGAGTCCATGAACATAGGCATAATGAGAACTTTTATAAAAATAGATAATAACAATTTAATAAAACAGTGAAGAGATGTAGGACAGGGTACTGTGACGTACGGAATACTGCAAACATAATCACTCGGTCTCAAGTTGAACCCGTCGTAGAATCTAAGTGACTTAAATATGAACGATAATTGAGACAATTAACACGAAATGTTAAAAGCTCACAATCTTCATCGTCGTATATTTTCTTTATTTTTATCCTCGTTTTCTTCATACCTCATTCCTTATGACTATGTGTCTCTATAGGCGTACATTTCTAATGTCGAAATCATCATTACCAACATGATTATCAATAATAATAATAATAACGGTTGAAGTTGTTATTGTTACTGCTGCTGCTGCCGCTATTGCAGCTGCGTCTGTTTTATTTTCTTTGCACATGGCTTTCACGAAAATGCGTCTTAATTACTGCCATTATGGCCTTCTAAGATCAAAGCAACGTTTTAAATTGAAAGAAAATAAAGTTTTTTAAAAAAAAGAAAATAAATTTAAAGAACAAGCAAGAAACATTTCATGTTCACAGGTTTCAATTTATTTCTAATTAAACAAATTCATAAAGCTCTTTTATACAGAAATCCTTATCGCTAACATAACTACCAACAACACAGATTTATTATTATTATTATTTACTCCTTTAGTGTTTTTTCACATCAACGTTAGCTGATGGTCTTTCACTGGAGTTTTAGTGACAACAAGTCTCCTCAAGTCTCCAGGACTCTTCTCAGTATTCTGGCCGTTTTTAATAATGCTGTTGTTTGGATGGTCTCCACTTGTCCGCCAACTTCCAAGTCATCCAGTCCCTTTAATAGTCCTTTGGTCATTATTATTGTTATTATTATTATTGTTGTTGTTGTTGTTGTTGGACGGCATAATCTAAAAATAAAACGATAATTCTAAGGCCAAAACTGAATAGATTGAAAAATTGATAAAAATTCGCATTATTATTTACTCTTTGAGCGTTTCTTTCATCTGCGTTAGCCGATACTCTTTTACGGGAGTTTGAGTGACAATAAGTCTCCTATTATCATTATTTACTCCTTTAGAGTTTTTTACATCAGTGTTATCCGATGGTTTTTCACTGGAGTTCGAGTGAGAGCAAGTCTCCTCAAGTCTCCAGGACTAGCCTCAGGATTCTGGCCGTTCTCAATAATGCTGTCATTTAGATAGTCTCTACCCGTCCGCCAACTTCCAAGTCCTCCGGGACTTTTAATAATCCTTTAGTTACTGTGCCAAAAGCACCAATCACAATTGGTACAATCGTCACTTTCATGTTCCACAGCTTTTTCAATTCTCTAGCAAGGTCGAGGTACTTATCCTTCTTTTCAGATTCCTTCAGATTTATTCTGTGGTCCACCGGGACAGTAAAGTCGACAATTTTGCAAATTCTCTTTCCCAGTGGATCACCTTGCCAACCCAGTCGTGTCTCGCCTTATACTCCTTCTGTGCTAATTTACTGCATTCGCTTATTATGTGATTGATCGATTCGTCTCTGTCACCGCATTATTATTATTATTATTATTATTATTATTATTATTATTATTCCTTGCCGGTTTTTCACACCAGTCTTTGCTGGTGGTCTTTCATAGGAGTCTAAATGACAGCATGTCTCTTCAGATCTCCAGAACTCTTCTCCGTATTCTGGCCAATCTCAAGGCACTAAGCTTAGAAGCTTAGCGGGGGAAATTTGAATATGAGTACAAGTAAAAAATCATACATAATAGTAGTAATTCTAGTGAAGTAAAAACATTAAGTTTCTAAGTCCCAAAAATTCACTCTGAATTGTCCAGCAGGACACATGGGGTAACGGTTATAGGCGTTGGTTCCCTAAGCTTCTTAGGAGGCAATCATCTGTAGGTTACAGGTTCAAACTTGACTACAGGTGAGTATCAATATAGAAATACTTAACACTTGTACCCGGTTATGGCTAACGGAATCAGAACAGACGACTCCTGTGTATTCAATGAAGGATGAATTTTGAAGTTCCGTGAAGGTTCCTAAGTTCGACAAACACCTGAAGAAGGCCGGAGGACATATCGGGCGAAACGTTGTGGAAACAACAATAAAGATGAAGACAATAGTCCAAAATCAGCGAAGGTGTCACGAGACTAGCGCGTGCGGACAGATTGACCTGCAAAGTTAGACGTGATTTTAAAATAATCACAGATGAATTATCACGTGTTTCACAAGTGACATCAAGCATTCGAGGATCTTCGATTTGTTCCCCAAAATCTCTATATAAGAAAACAAGTAATGAGATTTTGGCAGAGTAGAAGGCAGTTGTCAAAACGGGTGCGTTAAAGGTTCCGGAGGCCCCGACCCGTCCTACCCCAGTCTGCTACGAACTATCTGCTATGAAAGGCGTGTGTCAAACAGCCAGTTCTCACCCACACCTCGTCACCACCGAGAGGAAGGGAGAAGAAGGACGCAACTAAAACGAACTTTTCGAATTGCAGAGATCATAGCTGAATAAAAACGACTGCTATATTTTCTTCCCTTACCTTCGAGTTTGAGTATTTCTTTTTTTGCGGACTTCCTTCTTTACAGCACAAAACATTGGTCCTATTGTACATTTTGAAAGTTTTTCACTCCTGCGTTAGCTAAAGTTTTTTTCTTGGATACTGAGTGACAACAAATCTCCTCAAGTCTCCTGGACTCTTCTTAGTATTCTGGCCGGCCATGAAAATGCTGTAGTTTGGATGGTCTCCACTCGTCCTCTTATTTCCGATTCCTCCAGTCCCTGTACCAATTCTTTGGTGACTGTACCGAGCGCACCAATTACAATTGGTATTGCTGTCATTTTCATGTTCCATAGTTTTTCAGTTCTCATGCAAGGTCTGTGTACTTATCTCTCTTTTCACTTTCTTTCTGTTTTACTCTGTGGTCAGCCGGAGCGGCAAAGTCTACTTTTCGGCAGGTTCTCTTTTTTGTTGACTATCACAAGGGCTGGTCGTCTAGCCGAGATTAGGGTATCCGTTTGTATCTCAAAATCCCAGACAATTTTACTATTTACACCTTTAGAGCTTTTTACATCAGTATTGGCTGATGGTTTTTCACTGGAGTTTGAGTGACAGCAAGTCTTCTCAAGTCGTTAGGACTCGTCTCAGGATTCTGGCCGTTCTCAGCAATGCTGTCATTTGGATAGTCTCTACCCGTCCGCCAACTTCTAAGTCCTTATTTACTCTTTGAGTGTTTCTTTCATCTGCGTTAGTCGATACTCTTTTACTGGAGTTTGAGTGACAATAAGTCTCCTATTATGATTATTTACACCTTTAGAGTTTTTTACATCAGTGTTAGCCGATGGTTTTTCACTGGAGTTCGAGTGACAGCAAGTCTCCTCAAGTCTCCAGGACTCGTCTCAGGATTCTGGCCGTTCTCAATAATGCTGTCATTTGGATAGTCTCTACCCGTCCGCCAACTTCCAAGTCCTCCAGGGCTTTTAATAATCCTTTAGTTATTGTGCCAAAAGCACCAATCACAATTGGTACAATCGTAACTTTCATGTTCCACCGATTTTTCAATTCTCTAGCAAGGTCGAGGTACTTATCCTTCTTTTCACATTCCTTCAGAATTATTCTGTGGTCAGCCGGGATAGCAAAGTCGACAATTTTGCAAATTCTTTTTTTTGTCTTTTTTTTTTTTTTTTTTTTGATTTTTATATGGTCTGGTCTTCTGGCCAGGATTATGTGATCCGTTTGTATGTTAAAGTCCCACAGGAGTTTATGTGTGTCATTTTCTAGGACAGGTGTTGGGTTGTGCATATACCATTTGTTAGTATGGTCACATTTAAATTTCTTTCACAACACGCGATGCCAGTTTTCACACAAGTTTTAATTGTTGGTTTTTCTCTGGTGTCTAAATGACTGCAAGTCTCTTCAGAACTCCAAAAGTTTTTATCAGATCTTAACGATGCTGTGGTTTGGATTCTTTCTTTTATCTTCAGTTCATGGTCTCTTTTCCAGGTTCACAGTGATTGTTCCTAGGGCTATCTCAGGATAGCCCTAGGAACATAGATAGCCCTATCATTGGTATCATTATCACGTTGATGTTCCACAGCTTTTTTAGCCCTCAGACATGGTCCAGATATTTGTCTAGATTTTTATTTTCACTTTCACTTTCACTCTCTGGTCTACTGGCACAAGAAAATCTATGAGATCTGCTCTTCTTGTCTGAATTGGGTGATCTGTTCCAATCTTAAATTCCCAAAGAATTTTATGAGTTTCATTTTCAAGGAAATCTGGTTTGTGCATATGCCATGAGTGAGTATGGCGAAATTTCTGTTTCTTGCACAATTCCCAGTTGATTCCCTTTCCCACCAGGTTGTACCTATTTTTGTATTCCTGTTAATTTTTGCTTTGATATTAATTCTTATGGAATTATTTCTTGCTACTATAACTAGAGATTCAGTTTGTCTCTTTAAGTTCCCTCTTCTTAACCATATTCTGGTTTTCACTGGAGTAATTTCTTTAGTTTCTCATTTAAAGCATCCGAATAGCTGGGGGGTCCAATTTTTAAAGATTTTATTTATTTTTGTTGTTGTTTTTGCTGTTATTTTTGTTGTTTTACTCTTTGCGAGTTTTTTACACCAGCTTTAAGTTGTGGTTTTTCATTGGAGTCCAAGTGACAGCAAGTCCCCTCAGGTCTCTTAGACATTTCTAAGTATTCAGACCGATTTTTAACAATGCTGTGGTCTGTATGGTCACGATTCCTTCTCTGATTTCCAATTCTCCCAAGACCCAGTCGGCCAGGACGGCATAATACACCGACTACATCTCTATAGACGGGTAAGACCCCACCAACGTGTGTCCTGGTATGACACTAAACAATCCAATGGAGCTTTGTGGAATGCGGAGTACCCCTTTATTGCTAGTGCTCTTAGGTTCGCTTTGGTTAAATAGAACTAAATTGTATACTTATGCTAGATTGAATTGTTTGAAATAGAACTGTTTTGACATTTGACTGAGGGTAAATAAAAAATATACTTATGCTAAACTGAATTGTTTGAAATAGAACAGGTTCTATGAATAAAAATGGATTTGACATTAAATAACCAACAATGGTTTATGCGCCATAAAACCAAGCCAAACCAAACCAATTCTTCCACCCTTTTTTCAAGACTTTGTTGAGCGTTCTATGAGCACCAATTACAATTGATATTGTCACTTTCATATTCCACAGTCTTTTCAGCTCTCTGGCAAGATCCTAGTATTTCTCTATCTTTTCAGTTTCTTATCTCTGTCTGTCTCAGTCGGACCTTGCAACACAGTCATTTTTCCCAGACCTATATATTGAAGAACACTAATTTGCAAGGGGAGTTAATTAGCCTTTATAGAAAAGCATAATTCATTGCTGCAATTTCCTCTGAAATTTTTATATATAATGTTCAGTCGATGTGGTGAATATATGCCTCAGAATTAAGTGCATTAACAAGAAATATTGAGTTAAGAAGTTATGACCTTTGTTGTTAAAGTAAAAACATTATAAAGAGAATTACTTTTACGAAAAATATTTATTATCATGAAGTTGGTTGGTTGGTTGTTTGGTTGTTTTTTATGGCATATCAACTTTTGTAGGTTATTTTACGCCAAATCCATTTTATGTAAATAATCAGTTCTATTTCAAATAATTCAGTTTAGCATAAGCACACGGTTTAAATGTAAGTACAGTTTAATTGTGAAAAACATTTCTATTTCAAACTATTCAGTTTCGTCAAGCAGTTCTAATTCAGCAAATTCAGTTTAGTATAAGTACAGATTTTGTTTACACACAGTTATATGTCAAAAAAGTTCTATATTAAACTAATCAGTTTAGTGTAAGTACAGTTTCAATGTAAATAATTTAGTTTACTATAAGCACGCAGTTTAATTACGGTTTAATTGTCAAAAACATTTCTATTTCAAGCAATTCAGTTTAATCTAAGAATTCAGTTTAGCATAAGTATGCAGTTAGTTCTATTTAGGCCATAGATAGGGCTCTATCAGTTGCTACCACTCCGGGCCAGTGTGTACCTGGGAGCAATGGCAATGAAGGGGTACTCCGCATTACCCAAAGATCCAGTATCACTGGAATCTCACCATCAGATTGTTTCGTGTTATATCCAGGACACGCATTGGCGGGTCTTACCCCTCTGCAGAGGTACAGTCAGTGTATTGTACAGCCCCAGCCGACTGGACAATTGTCATGAAGTGTTGAAATGAGTAAAATATTATTTTCTGTTGTTTAATCTTTTTTTTTTTTCGGATACAAAGATAATTATGGCATTATGGCTAAATTATTGCAAACTAGTGATCAATATCATAGACTGTGTAATTAATATTGAATTAAATAGGAATAAAGAATTATTTATATTAAATGACGATACTTGTCCTCGTGGTGTAATGGTTAAAGCAATGGACTGCGGAATCATAGTAAGTGAGTTCGAACTCCAGTCGCGCTATTACACTCACTTTCGGGCAAATACTCTTGGGAAAGGTATGAAACGCCTTATCCTCTCAACTATGTGTTAAATAGTACCACTACTGTTCTTCTTGGAGAATGGCTTTGACATTAAATAACCTACGAAGGTTGATATGCCATTAAACGACCAAACAATTCTTGAAACCATTTAACCGTATAGAAACAAATGAACTCTAAGTCGTTGGTGACCATATTCGAGGGCGACACGAAAGCTCCCTTTTCAATAGCTACTACACCAAGCTACTACTTTCCCTGGATTGCTCCACTTTACCTTTGATCCTTACCGTATAATGCTGAGTGTTAATCAAGGAGGCATCAAGAACAATTTTTTGAGTCTTTGGTACGACTCGACCTGGAATTGAACCAGGTCTCCCGGGCCATTGGCGAATTCTTTAACCATCGTGCCAATGTCCGGTGTTGTAGTGAAAAATAAAGTTACCCACTAACTATCCGCTCATAAACTATATATATATATATAATCATCTTCATATTGTGCTGACTCTCTCTCTCTCTCTCTCTCTCTCTCCGTTCATCCTTATCATCTATCACTTCCAGCAGGTTTTCTAGACAACACCCTGTGTCCGTAAAGAGCTGTTATAGGTAAGTTCTTGCTGGTCGGCCAATACTGTCATGACCATATGGGGCCTGTAGAAGAAAGTTACAGATGAGTTTGACCTTTATTCTCTAGCAATGTCCTGTATGTCTTGTTCGTTTTATTTGAATGGCTTTACAGATAGACTTGGGTGGCCGTACAACTGCTGTTTCGTGAGAAGTTGCTTCGAGGATTTATTCAACGTAGCTCGTAACATTCATGTGCAATTACTCTCTCTCTCTCTCTCTCTCTCTTTCTTTCTCTCTCTCTCTCTATCTCTCTCTCTCTCTAAAACGTAAACAAACGAACGCTGCTGCTGCTGTTGCTACATAATACCTTATAATTCTCTAAGCCGACGTGGTACGCTTATTGGGAGGGTTTCGATCCCAGCTTCAAGCATCATACGTGTCTAGCCACACTGAAGAGTTGTGATACAACGAAACAGTCTGTGGATGACAATATATATATATATATATATATATATATATATATATATATATATAATACCATGCCAAATCCTGTTCATATATATATATATAAACAGGATTTGGTATTAAATAACTATCAAAGGTTGATATGCCATTTAACCAAATATCCGAACCTAAACGAGTCATTTTCTCGAAGTTGTATTGAATCAAGAATATATTCAAATTTGTTTGTTTGTTTGTTTGGTTGGTTGGTTTTTATGACATATCAACCTTTATAGGTTATTTAACGCCAAATCCATTTTTATGCAAATAATCAGTTCTATTTCAAACAATTCAGTTTAACATGAGCACACACTTTAATAGTCAAAAACATTTCTATTTCAAACTATTCAGTTCATTCAAACAGTTCTAATTCAGCTAATTCAGTTTAGCGTAAGTCCCGATTTTGTTTACACAGTAAAATGCAAAAACAGTTCTATATATAACAATTCAGTTTAGTGTGAGTACAGTTTCAATGTCAAAAACAGTTCAATTTAAGACAATTCAGTTTAGCATAAGCATGCAGTTTAAATGTAAGTATAATTTAATTGTGAATACATTTCTATTTAACTATTCAGTTTAGTCAAACAGTTCTAATTCAGTTAATTCAATTTAGTATAATTACAGATTTTGTTTACGCACAGTTAAATGTCAAAAGGGTTCTATGTTAAACAATTTAGTTTAGTGTAGCTACAGTTTAAATCTCAAAAAACAGTTCTATTTGAAATAATTCAGTTAAGCATAAGCACGCAGTTTAAATGTAAGTACGGTTTCATTGTGAAAAACATTTCTATTTCAAGCTATTCAGTTTAGTCAAAGAATTCAGTTCAGCATACGTATGTCGATAGTTCTAGTTAACCCATAGATAGAGCCCTATCAGGTGCTACCACGCCGGGCCAGAGTGGACCTGGGAGCAATGGTAATGAAGGGGTGCTCTGTATTCCCCAAAGCCCCAGCATTACTGGGACCTCACTATCAGCTTGTTTAGTGTCATATCTA
This sequence comes from Sepioteuthis lessoniana, assembly GCA_963585895.1. Classification (NCBI taxonomy): domain Eukaryota; kingdom Metazoa; phylum Mollusca; class Cephalopoda; order Myopsida; family Loliginidae; genus Sepioteuthis; species Sepioteuthis lessoniana. The sequence continues at coordinate 10,729,869 of OY757918.1, read as the reverse complement.
GAACACTCATTGGAGGGGTCTTACCACTCTGCAGAGGTGCAGTCTGTGTATTCTACAACCCCAGCAGACTGGGTAAATTCCTATTTGATAATAATTATTTATTTGCACCTAGTTATTTGATTTTAGTTAACTAATAATAATCCCCGGTAATTTATTTTAACTTTAAGTAATTATTTTTAATACAAATAATTTACAGTTATATAGAATCAAGTATTCCTGTCGAATAGGAATAATTTTAAACAGATCTATTTGACCAATACATGAGATTCTAAAAGGTACAGCCACTTTGAGCTGCAGTGGATCTGGAAATAATAGCAATGAAAAGGTACTTCAAATCTATAGAACTATAGCTTCACCATTTGATACAGTTTAGTTTCTTACACAAGACACCAGCTTTTTGAAGTTTTTCACTCCTCTGCAAGAGATGCTGCCAGCATATTCTAAGCCCCCTAATTTGGGAATCTGTATGATAGAATTCGCTTGCTCTGCTTTTAAGTCGGACGCATTTTACTAGAGTGCCATTTAGGTTCAAACTCTACTGTCATATCAACATCCGTATCTAAAGTTGTGGAACAATATGATAAATGATGGTATCACTTTCAGGGTGACCCTCTTACGTGCGTGGCATGCAGTTCCTTGTTCATCGCCGACGAAGATTAGTAGCCACTGCATAGCCAACGATGATGCCACATTATAGCGAGATTTTTGTTTGCGTAACAGCACTAAAATGCTCTTAATTATAAAAGATTAGAAATTTACCAATTCAGCTAATGATAACGATGTGGGATCTAGATTATCTCAGGGATTATCATTTCTCATTGATAAAAATCAAAGACTAACCACTGAGTACTTCCCCTTATTAACAATTAATATATTTATACTTGAACCTCTTTATACGCTCAGCTTTGGCTTAAATAACATCACTACTGTTCTTCTACAAGGATGGTTTTGGCATTAAATAACCTACAAATGCTGATATGCCTTTAAAGAAAGAAACCAAGCGAATATATAATTGAATGAAAAATATGTGGGGTCCTTATTGTCAAAATTTTTGATATAATGGAAATAATTATGAAACGCTAATGAGAAATCTTAACTTTTTCCTATATCGACGTCAGCATGAAATGCTGTTACAACGGGAAACCAACGGGTTTACGGGTCGTCAAGTGAGTATTTAAATTTACACTTCTATCGAATAAGCTCTCAGTTAGATCAGACAACAGTGCTAAAATAGGGCGGGAAAGGATAATTGTTTTGTTTTTACTCATTATCAGTTTAGTTAGTTGAAACCCGTACGCGCATGCACACACATACACACACAGAGACACACACCATAAGTACATTTATATACCACAGAGTAAACAACATGTACACACACTCATACATATCACATAAGCTCATGCATACACAAAGGGAACCACACACGCACATACATATACTCTTACACACAGACACACACTCACTATTATCATACGCGCATGCGTATATATTTGGGGAATACGATAAATTGAGTAACTGACTTGCACTGGGCTGATCAGATTCTGGACGCAGAGACACGTGACCAAGATCAAACGGATTGGCTTCTTGCCAAATTTTGGGAGAATTCCAAACATATTTGCAGCTGTTCACAGGAAAAACAAGAGGGTGAAGTACTATCTCTCTATCTCTCTATCTCTCTCTCAAACACGCACACACACACGCACTATCATATACACATACTTACATACATACATCAAAATACGTACGTACATACATAAACACGTGAATTTGTTACGATTATTCGTCTCTAAAACAAATAATTCCATTATTTTACAATTTTTACCTAGACATGGTGATTTGGTTTCTTGGTTTAATGTCATATCAATCTTCATGGGTTATTTAATTCCAAAGCCATACTTGTAGAAGGACAGTAGGGATACTATTTAACCCATAGATTAGGTCATATCTGTCTGTCTTCCTGTTTATCTGTCTGTCATATGTTCATATCTATCTTGATTTCAATTTTGATTTCTTTGTTCTCAATGGCATATCAACCTTCATGGGCTATTTAATGCCAAAGCCATACTTGTAAAACAACAACAGAGATATTTAATCCATAGCTGGAAGATAAAGGGATCTAATAACTTTCCCAAAGGTATTTATCAGAAATTGAAGGTAATACCTCAACTGGAGTTTGAACTCATTTATTCGAGTTTGCAGTTCGGTTCGGTTTGGTTTTATGGCACATCAACCATTGTAGGCTATTTAATGCCAAATCCTCTTTATACATATATATTAAATATATATGATTTGGTTTGGTTGGGTTTTATGGCATATCAACAATTGTAGGTTATTTAATGCCAAATCCTCTTAATAAAATATATATTAAATATATAGGATTTGGTTTGGTTGGTTTTTATGGCATATCAACCATTGTAGGTTATTTAATGCCAAATCCTCTTTATATATATATATTGAATATATAGGATTTGGTTTCGTTTGGTTTTATGGCATATCAACCATTGAAGGTTATTTAATGCCAAATCTTCTTTATACACATATATTAGATATATAGGATTTGGTTTGGTTTGGTTTGGTTTTATGATATATCAACCCTTGTAGGGTATTTGATGCCACCTCCCATTTTATACATATATATTAAATACAAGGCTCATTAAATAAGTTTCCAGACATTTTTTCGTGTGGGCTCTTTTATTGACAGTAGACACATGAAACTCTAATCCCCTTCGAAGTTTTCAAGTATTGCTTTTTATCATGGTTTAATGTTTTCAAGTATTGCTTTTTATCACGGTTTCATGTTTTCAAGTATTTCTTTTTATCACGGTTTAATGATTTCAAGTTGCTTTTTATCGTGGTTTAATGTTTTCAAGTATTGCTTTTTATCACGGTTTAATGTTTTCAAGTATTGCTTTTTATCACGGTTTAATGTTTTCAAGTATTGCTTTTTATCACGGTTTCATGTTTTCAAGTATTGCTTTTTATCATTGTTTAATGTTTTCAAGTATTGCTTTTTATCACAGTTTCATGTTTTCAAGTATTGCTTTTTATCGCGGTTTAATGTTTTCAAGTATTGCTTTTTATCACGGTTTAATGTTTTCAAGTATTGCTTTTTATCTCGGTTTAATGTTTTTAAGTATTGCTTTTTATCACGGTTTCATGTTTTCAAGTATTGCTTTTTATCATTGTTTAATGTTTTCAAGTATTGCTTTTTATCAAAGTTTCATATTTTTAAGTATTGCTTTTTATCACGGTTTAATGTTTTCAAGTATTGCTTTTTATCAAAGTTTCATATTTTCAAGTATTGCTTTTTATCGCGGTTTAATGTTTTCAAGTATTGCTTTTTATCACGGTTTCATGTTTTCAAGTATTGTTTTTTATCACGGTTTAATGTTTTCAAGTATTGCTTTTTATCACGGTTTCATGTTTTCAAGTATTGCTTTTTATCATTGTTTAATGTTTTCAAGTATTGCTTTTTATCACGGTTTCATGTTTTCAAGTATTGCTTTTTATCACGGTTTCATGTTTTCAAGTATTGCTTTTTATCATTGTTTAATGTTTTCAAGTATTGCTTTTTATCACGGTTTCATGTTTTCAAGTATTGCTTTTTATCACGGTTTAATGTTTTCGAGTATTGCTTTTCATCACGGTTTAATGTTTTCAAGTATTGCTTTTTATCACGGTTTCATGTTTTCAAGTATTGCTTTTTATCATTGTTTAATGTTTTCAAGTATTGCTTTTTATCACAGTTTCATGTTTTCAAGTATTGCTTTTTATCAGGGTTTGATGTTTTCAAGTATTGCTTTTTATCACAAACAATTCATTTAAACATCTGTTATTTGTTTACTCATTGTTAAATCATCAAACAGTTCTTTTTCAAACAATTCTGTCTAGCATAAGTACAGGGTTTTTTGTTTACACACTGTTAAATGAAAAAATAGTTCAAATTAAGCAATTCAGTTTAGCATAAGTACGCAATAAAGTACTATTTAATCCATAGGTAGGACCCTATCAGTTGTTACCACTCTAGGCCATAGTGGACCTGGGAGCGATGCCAAAAAAGGGATACCCTTGGAGGTGTCCGTGGTGTAATGGTTATCGTCGTAGGAAATGGACCCGGCGACACGAGTTCAAATCCTAGACGAGACTGATTGCATTTCACGTAGCACTAATACCCTTGGGAAAGGTATGAATCCAATTATTATCCCTTCAGCTATGGGTAAATAGTAGGGCAGACTGGATTCTTCAGCCTTAGTGAGGCAACTAGTCTAGGAGAAGGAAAACTGTGAATTCAAACCTGTTAAACTCCGCTTTAAAAAAATTGACCTTGTGTCATATCCTGCCCAGGCGGAGGGGTTGGGTAAATGTGATAAAGGGATACTCCACATTCCCGAAACCTCCAGCATTACTGGACCCTCACAATCAGATTGTTAGAGCATCATATCCAGGACACTCGTGGAGGTCTTACGCCTCTGCAGAGATGCAGTCGGTGTATTCTACAACCCCAGCCGATTGGCAACCCAGAGTTGGGGGATAAGGGTCTTCATACTTTTCTCAAGAGTGATTGTCATGTATATTTACCAACCCAACCACACGAACAGGATGCTTCACAAGCGGAGTTTAATAAGTTTTTGTTCTCCTAGACTGGTTCCCATACAAGACTGAAAAGTCAGTCTGTCCTACTATATGCCCATAGCGGAAGGGGGAATAATTGGATTCATACATTTCACAAGGGTATTAGCGCTATGTGAAATGTAAACAGTCTCGTCCAGGATTTGATCTCGAGTCACTGGGTCCATTTTCTGGGACGCTAAACATTATGCCACGAGTTCCTCCCGTGATTTTTATAGAACGACTAAAGATCGAACTTGTTTGCTGCAGCACGTCAACCACAACGGCTCCTACTATTTAAACAAATTTAAAGCTTGCTCGTAACCTTTCAGATTTCAACTTATATATATATATATATATATATATATATATCCCAGTCGGTCCATATCTATCTATGCATCTTTGTCTATCTGTTCTTCGTTTCATAAATTGAAAATTTGCCTCAGAAGTGTTTAGTCTGGTTTCTTTGTTTAATGGCATATCAACCTTCGTAGGTTATTTAATGACAAAGCTATCTTTTTAAAAAACAACAGTGATACTATTTAACTCATAGTTAGGTTCAAAGATATATATATATATATATATATATATATATATATATATGCACACATATATATATATATACATATATATATATATACACACACACACACACATATATATATATATACACAAACACCCACACACACATATTTATATACACACACACACACACATATATATATACAAACATATATATATACACACACACACACACACATATATATATATATATATATATATATTTGCATTGACTTCGAGACCAATGCTTTCTGCTGATTGCTTTCTTTTCCCACGTTATTGTATTTTATTAAAACATCCATCATTGTTCTATCAACAGTTGTTTTCCCCCTCTTAAATCCTGATGAAGGTCTACTAAAACCGAAACGTTTTAACATTGACTTTTCCTTATAATAAATTCTTCACTTTTGGATGACTTTGTTTTTCTATTTTCTTCATACAGTCGGATTCATTTCCATCATTTACTTCCATATATATATATATATATATATATATATATATGTGTGTGTGTGTGTGTGTGTGTGTGTTATGGACTGGGAGCTTGCCGAAGGACAAAATAATAATATTAGTGTGTTTGAATAAAGTCAAAGAAAACTTTTATCATTAAGGGTTTTCGGACTATTGTCTTCATCTTTATTGTTATTTCCACAACGTTTCGACCGATATGTCCTCCGGATTTCTTCAGGTGTTTGTCGAACTCGGGAACCTTCACGGAACTTCGAACTACGTCCTTTATTGAATCCACCGGGGTCACCTGTTCTGTTACCGTTAGCCATAACCGGGTACAAGTGTTAAGTATTCCTGTATTGTTACTCGCCTGCAGTCAGGATTGAACCTGCAACCTTCAGATGATTGTCTCCTTAAAAACTTAGGGAACCAACGCCTATAACCGTTACGCTATGTGTCCTGCTGGACAATTCAAAACTCATCGAGAAAAATCTTTTCCTTCGAGATATTTTTTATCTATTTCTCTGTCAAATATTTCTTTTAAAATACTATGCTTAGAAAAACAAATTGAGAGAATAATAAAGAAATAAAGTCTGTGGCTGTAAAATTATGAGATTCTATTTTTCCTAAAAATCATCATCATTATCATCATCATCATCAAGTCGGGCTGGCAGCACGGGTTTTTCTAACTCTCTCTTGCTATCTGTCCCAATCATTCATCGCCACTGGTAGGTCTTCTAGGCTTCATTCAGTCTCCTCACAGAGCTCACGTATGTTAGTCTTTGTTGTTCAGCCAACACTGGACTCGTTCATGTGTAGGATTCCATAAAAGAAAGTTGCTTATTGTTTAGTCGTATTTCTTCAGCAGTGTCCCCACATATCTTGTGCGTTTTACTCGAAGGTTTGTGATATGAATGGCAGGTGGCTGTACAACAGCTGTTTTGTAGGGTGTTGCTTCCTGGATTTTTTCAAGACAGCATATTGCAGTAGATCTGATGTTGCTACCAGGGAATGTGAACTGGTCTACTAATTTTAAAGGCTTGCCACTTAAATTGGAAACGGATCCTTCTCGTTTAAAACTAATGAACTTTGTATTCTTTGCATTCACGTAGTGTCCAAAGCCTTCTGCGGCTTGCTCTTGGTTATGCAGTAAAGATTTGGCTTGGGATGGTGTATTTGCGAGAAGTACGAGATCATCTGTGTGGTCTGCGTCTGTCATAGTTTCTGTTGGATATCGTCTGCTTCTTCTATTTGTTTTTACTTATTAGATCTACTATTGACGTTCGAAGTACGTAGTCGCGGCAAAATCTAAACAAATATGATGCTAATATACCTCCTTGTAAGACTCCATTGAATATACCGATGTAAAGCATCATTATAGCTGTAACAGTTTCTTTGGAGACACCATATGCAGGTAATATTTGCTCCATCTTACCTCTGTGTATGGAATCGAATGCCTAAGCGAAATCTATAAAGAGTAGTGTTGCCTCGAGATTTTTGCCCGTAATCCTTCGATGTTTCAATGGATTGTCTGAATTTGGGAGGTTGAGGATTATTTGTTCGGAGAGCCTCATTGGCCGAGTGGGTAGAGTATTCACCAATGGTCTGGGAGACCTGGGTTCAATCCCAGGTCGCGTCATACTTTAAAAGTGGTACTTCATACGTCCTTGCTTAATATAAGGTACGTATCAAGGGTAAAGTGGGGCAATCTAGGGAAAGGAGTTGCGCCCTCCGCTACTCCTCGGTGTAGTAGCTATTGAAAAGGGAGCCTTGTGGTCACCCTCGACAAAAGGGAGACAACTTTACTTATGTATGGATGTTGAAAAAGCGGAAAAGTTGATAAACCAACACTGACAACGGATTCAGCAATAATATTTCGTTCTTTATTTAAAGAAGAACGTCTTCAGAATGGGTTTTATAAAGTTCAGCAATTGAGAAAATAGAGAAATAAGATAAAGATAAAAATATAAAAAGAAGGAAGGGCCTAAAGAAAAGAGACAAAAAAAGGAAAGAAAGGGAGAGATATAGATATACATATTTACCCAACCCCTCCGCTCGGGCAGGATATGACACAAGGTCAATTTTTTAAGCGAAGTTTAACAGGTTTGAATTCAGAGTTTTCCTTCTCCTAGACTAGTTGCCTCACCAAGGCTGAAGAACCGAGTTTGCCCTACCCATAGCTGGAGGGAGAATAATTGGATTCATACATTTCCCAAGGGTATTAGTGCTATTGGAAATGCAATCGGTCTCGGAGAGATATGGATATATGTTCGAGTGATGGCGTCCGGTGTTATTAGTTTTGACTGTAACCATTTGGGCAGTTGGTCAACGCTGGGCAGTGGGTCAACGCTGGGCAGTTAGTGGGGAGGTTAATGCCACTGTTAATACCTCAAACTTAATTAAAAAACTCATTTTCTTTCTTAAGAATTTCTTTTTTAAATAAGGAGCGAAAAATCATCCCTGGATCCATTGTCAGCGTTGGTTTATGCACTTTTTCACTTATTTTTTTCATCTTCTCAGATTTACCAAAATCTACCATTTCTCTCTCTCTCTCTCTCTCTCTATATATATATATATATATATATATATATATATATATATATAAGAAGGTCGCTGAATAATACCGACCAAGATGAGAAAAACTAAGAACCCTTAAGAGTACATGTCATTTTACAATTTTATCCAGTTGTTCAACCTTCCTGGCGCTCCGTTTCTTTCATCATAAGCAGGTTGCATTGACACCATATTATTCCCTAAATATCTCCTACCATCCATCCCTATCACCCATGGCACTTAGCAGTTCTTTTAGACTGCATTCTGTGTCCGCACAAAGCAAATATAAGTTCTTGCTGGTCAACCAACACTGGCATATCCATGTGTCGGTCAACATAGAAAAACGTCACTTTTGAGTTTTTCTTTGTTTCTCAAAAAAAATTCCCCAAAAAGGTATATTAGGCCGAGAACTTTTCAACAAATCCTCATTTGAAGTTTTCAGCTGAAAAGCATGTCACACAAATTCAAGTCAAAATACCGTATAACTTCTATAATATCCATATATCTGTATGTTTATATATATATATATATATATATATATATATATATATATATATATTGAAGAGTGTATATTTAGACAAGTTATTATTAAGGCAAGTTTTATTTAAGTCAATAGAACATTGTTTATATATTATTTTTAATTGAAATTTTTCAAGTCTTCTCATCCAACAAAATATATATTTAAACCTTCCCAACTGAACGTTAAAAATATTCCAACCGACCACTTTAAAATAAATATGCTACAAATAATCAAAACAATAAAAAGTAAAAAAGTAAAGTTGGCGACAGTAGTCAAGGGTGACCCGAAGGCTCCCTTTTCAATAGCTACTACACCGAGATGTAGGGGAGAGCGCTACTCTTTTCCCTGGATGGCTCCACTTTACCCTTGATACGTACCTTATGAAGCTGAGTGTTAAGCAAGGGCGTATCAAGTTCCATTTTTTAAAAGTCTTTGGTATGACTCGACCTGGGATTGAACCCAGGTCTCCCGGACTATTGGTGATCACTCTGCCCACTAGACCATCCCTCTTGATGAGCAAAAGTATAGTCGAAAGCGCTCGGGTAGAAGTTGTGAGACAATTTCTTTACCAGTTGGATCCTAACACAAGGAAAATAGCAAGAAGACTTGAAAAATTACAATTAAAAATGATAAACAGTGTTCCATTGTCTTTTATAAAATTTGCCTATATATATATTTATATATATATATATATGATATCTATATGTACATATTTTCAGATAGATATATACATATTTTCAGATAGATGACTCACTCCTTCATTCTTAAAGAAGAACCATCCCCAAAATGTCCATGTGGAAACCTATACTCAATCAAGCACATTTTGATAGAATGCACAAAACTAAACCACACCAGGAAAAAGTTTTATAAGGCGAACAACATGAAGGAACTATTTTTAAAAAATTGCTCTCAAAAACATAATCAACTTCTTAAACACAATTGGCCTCCTATTAAAGATATAGACTCTGTTCCCAACACCTTCGACCATCAAGTTTATACAAACAAAAAGCTTTGACATTTATATATACACACACATACATATCAGAATTTAACACTCAATGACCCTAAAGAGGTCAATTTGCCATAAAATCCAACCATCACCATCCTAAACATTTGCATTTACAAATCATATATATGATATATGTGTAAAAAGGCTCTGGCATTAAATAACCTATAGAGGTTGATATGCCCTTAAAACCAACCAACCAACCAACCAACCAATCAGATAGATAGATACATAGATAGATGAATATGAATATGTATGTTCATACATATATATACATGTAAATATACATTTATATATATATATATATATATATATATATATATATATATATATATATATATATATATATATATATATATATATATTTATTTATTTATTTGTTTATTTGAAAAAGATTTTCTTGGTACGATTTAAAGTTTGTTATAATTTTTTAAAACAATATATATATATATGTGTGTGTGTGTGTGTGTGTGTGTGTGTGTGTTAAAATAAGAAATTCTTAACTATACCTATATGTTTACGTTTGAGTGTGAGTAAGTATCTAAGCATGTGTGTCTACATAAGAAATACTCAACCGAATCTATAATTCTTAACAATTTCCATGATAAATTCCTACAAGATGTGTGTGTTCATAAAAAAATAGTTAACAGTCTCCATGTTTACAGGTGATTTTGCAGTCGTATGTGAGTGAGTATGCTTGTGTGTGGGGGGGGGCGCATCAATCTCTGTTTGATGAGTACTCACGTGCTTACGTTTCTGTAATTGACCTCCAATGTGTTTATAGAATCCGTATAGCGAGAAATATCATTTCTTACCATTCCTACACAAGCAGAGAATTATCAATAATTAATTATTTATGATTATTTATTTATTTATATTTGTATGAAGCTATTGAGATATGTACTGAATGAATATTGTTCGTACAGCAGGTGCACATGTTTGTAAATAAAAACATATATCTATTGTGTCATGGCGTCGGATGAATATGCGTATATAATTTCGTATGCGACTATTTCAAATTTATTCTAAACTTAACTTGGTCTAGATATTCTACAAACACCCGGTGAGGATCAAATTCACTTAAGTGGAAATGTTTTTTGCAAGAATATTACTCATCACTATTCACAATCCTACTATTTTATGGCCATGTCGATCGGAGCTGTAGAATACACCGACTGCATCTCTGTAGAAGGGTAAGACTTCCCCAACGATTGTCCTGTGGTTCAGTCGGCTGGGGCCGCGGAATACACCGACTGGATCTCTTCAGAGGGGTAACAATACTCCAACGAGTGTCCTAGATATGACACTAAGCAATCTGATGTTGAGGATCCAGTAATGCTTGAGCTTTGGAGAATGCTGAATGCCTCTTTATTGCCATCACTCCCAGGTCCACTCTGACCCAGAGTGGTAACGCCTGATAGGGTCCTATCTATGGGTTAAATAGAATTAAACCGTGTACTTGTTGTAGACTGAATTTTTTAAATAGAACTATTATGACATTTAAACTACGTATTTGTGCTAAACTGAATTATTTAAAATAGATTTGCTTGTATGTATAAAAATGGATTTGACGTTAAATAACCTACAATGATTGATATGCAACAAAACAAAACAAAACAAAACCTACTATTTTACGTCTTTTCAACTGGGTTTACGCTGACTGCATTCCCCGCAGATGATTTAGACACTCCATAAAAATGGGTGTCCTGGCTATGGCAAAAAGATGTATTGGATGATGAGGCTTCGATTCTGGAGATCTGGAGAGTGCGTAGTACCTGTTCATTAGCATTAATCTCCGATCATCTTTGACTCGGAATGGTAGTAACTGTCAGGGTCACTTCTATGGGTCACAAGACATTGAAGGAATATTTCACAATTTCCAGAATCCTAGAACTGGAGCCTCACCACCAATTTTTTTCGGGGTGGATACTACTCTGCGGGATATAGTTAGAGTATTGTAAACCCCGTTGAAAGGGCTGACATAGATTCCAATAAGTATTTTTAAAATCTGAAGGTTATTACTGGCGCAGACAATCACTTTGTTCACTAAAGATTAGATGCTCTATGAATCTATCTGTATCTTCAAAATATATCATAAACCATTCTTCATCACTGCAATATTTTTAGATGTATGTTTCTTCTTTACAGTTCTCAATAAATCCTTCTTCATCTTCGCAAAACTCCATAAAAATATCTTCATCTTCACAATAGTTCATAAACCCAACTTTATCTTCCCAATGCTCCATAATTCCTTCTACCCCTTCACAGGGCTCTATAAAAACCATCTTCATTTTCAAAATGCTCCATAAACCCATCTTCATCTTCCCAATGCTTAATAAAAAATATCTTATTTTCACAATCCTCCATAATCCCCATATTCATTTTCACAATCCTCTATAATCCCATATTAATGGCATATCAACCTTTGTATGTTATTTAATGCCTAAGCCATCCTTTTTTTAGAAGAACAGTAGTGCTATTTCACTGTCCATCGCTTTAACCCTTGCACCACAATGACACACCCTCATCTTTTGGGGTGACATTATACCAATAAATTACTTTCATTAAAGAACATAGTTTTCTTGCAACAATCCATTACATGCTTTAATAGCATGCCATTATCTAAGAAGACATGTGCACAGCAGAATTGGATGCAGACTCCCAATTCATTCAGGAAGTCGTACTGTGAAATGCCATATCATTATCAACAAGTATCTCAATCAGTGAGCTGCGTTCATAGAATAGGGCTTCCAAATGGTCGATGACACAAGACAGCAAACCATGTAGGTGTGCAGTCAATGTGCGACAAGTAGTTTCTACATTTGTAGTGGGTTTCATCCATCCCCACTGGGCACAATCCTCCATAATCCCACATTCATCTTCATAATGCTCTATAAACGCATAATGTTCCGTAATCCCATCTTTATTTTCAAAATGCACCATTAACCTATCTCCATTTTCACAATGCTCCATAAACACGTCTTCATCATCACAATCCTCCATAAGCTCAACTTCATGTTCACAATGCTCAAGAATTTCTCTACAAATATCACGACGGCTCATTTTACCCTCGTCTCAGTTAGCAGGCTTATAATACTCATACTATAACCTTTGAATAGTGGCAAGACCCTCTCAAAGGAATATCATGATACAACACTAAATTAATCTAATGGTGGAGTTTCAGTTCTGGAGATCTGGGAAGAGCGAAGTACACCTTTATTACCATTACTTCCAGCCCCAAAAAATATAAATAAGAACCTGATTACCTAAGTACAAGGCATGAAATATACCTCGACAGTTTGACAATTAATTTATTAAAATTTAATTCTAACATAATAATTCTGGAAACGAGGATTGTTCAAAGTTATCTTCAAGGAAAATCTAGGAATAAGCAATTTTCTTTTTTTTTTTTTTTGCCTATAAGAATTACACAAAATTGATAATACGATCGAATTTTTACGTAAAGACGAAACAGGTAATGATTTGGCATTTCAGCTCCTTGTCTGAACTTTGTCTTGTACAAAGGGTTTGGGTTTTTTGCACTGCCTGCATTTCTAGAATGGGGACCACTTTTAGTACTTACCAGGCACATATTTGCTTAAATGTCGGCAAGTCAACATTTTATAATTTCATATCTAAAAAATTAAAAAGTGAACGGTTTAGAATTAAATATCTACAAAAAAAAATTCAACAAGCAAAAGCGACTTTATATGTACTTACTTACATCAAAATGAGATAAAATTGAGAATAATCACAAACACACAAACATACACACGTATATGTACATATATATTTACTTAGCTCACAATAAGATAAATCTAGAATAATCACACACATACACACAATATATATATATATATATATATATATATATATATATATATATATATATATATATATATATTACTTACATCACTATAAGATAAAAATTAGAATAATCATACACACATATATATTTACTTCCATCAAATTAAGATAAGATCTAGAAACAAACGCATATATATATATATATATATATATATATATATATATATATATATATATATATATATATGTATATATATATATATATACCACAATAAGATAACATGTAGAATAATCCCCTCATACATATGTATTTACCTACACCAAATAGCGGTGTATGCTTTTTCGAGATAAAATCTAGAATTATCGTACACACACACACACACACACACACACACACACATATATATATAATTATATATAAATATATATATATATATGTATATATATATATATATATATATATATATATATATATATATATATATATATATATATATATATATATATTGATTTAAGAAAATTAATTTAAGCATAAATTTGAATTAAATATTCCGGAAGGATAACTGAAAATTATCGAAACTGAAATTAACAATTAATGAAAAAATATTTTTTTCAAAACGATGATTTTAACATTCAACAAACTTATTCCTTTGAGTTTTTCATTGGTCGAATCATCTCTAAAACTTTTTTTTAATATGTTATTAGATACATTTACGTCCTCAAACATCTTTCCCCTTGACAGGGTTTCCCCGTGCAGTAGTGTTTAACGTGCAACAGTTCACCATAGTAGTTAGCGTGTTCAAACCCAAGTCGTTCTTTTACGTTCACTTTTGAATTAATAGCCTTTGAATTCTCCTATCCCCCAAGCGATGGGATAAATAATACTACTATTGTTCTACTACTAACATAGGTTTGGAATTAAATAACCCAAGACGGTTGACTGAGATAAATATTCAATTTTGGAAATTAATTATGTGACTGAGAGCTAGGTTTAGTAAGTTTTGGTGCTGACGCACTTACAGAATCTTGTTTTTCCCAAAGAAAAAACTGCTGTCCTAAAAGAATCCTATCGAAATTTTTAAATGGATACTGATTAAGTTTAAATATCTAAAAATCAGTCTAAACAAAACTATCATATAAGTTGCTCTGATCTTGATATAAGTTAATCTCTTGATATCTAATATAAATTGTCCAGATATTAATCACTTAGCTGTTTTTAAAGTGCCACGTCAAAAGAAAAATCGAGAGAAATGAATTGACGTGTTTTTACTGTGCTACACTTCAAAAGAATTTTAAGATTCAGACTCGACATATTTTTATCACACGTACGTGGTGTATTCAATAAGTTTCCAGACTTTTTTGTACAGGCATTTAGAATTGTCGTAGACTCTTGAAAATTCAGTAACTTGTTGCTATACATCTTATGAGATGACTGACTAATTTTTATGAGTTCACGTTCAAATGAATAGCTACAGCAGCAATTGCAATACACACTACTAAAGCCTGATTGTCACAGCTGGTGAATTTCAAAAATGCAATCTGGACGTGAGGACACATTAGAAGAACGATATGCAATAAAATTCTGTTTTAAACTTGGAAAAAATGCCACAGAAACGTATGGAATGCTTCAGACTACTTTTGGAGCATCTTGCATGAATCGAGCATGAGTTTTTGAGTGGCATAAGAGATTCAAGGAAGGCAGGGAGTGTGTGAGGGATGATGAGAGGTGTGGGAGGAGTAAGGAAGTCAATAGACCAGAGTTGATTGGCCAAAGGGTTAAGGTTAGGATTAGGGTTACTATGTTGAGGTTTTAACAGAGTTCAGGAAGAGATTCCTGGGGAAGAGGCCAGCACTCTTGAAACGGGTCAGTGGCATTTCCACCGGGACAATGCACCAGTCCACAACTCCCTCCTTGTCACAGACTATTTGACCAAGATGGGTATCAAGACTGTTCCTCACCCTCCCTATAGTCCAGACCTTGCTCCCAGTGACTTTTGTTTATTCACTAAGCTCACAGGCTGTCGTTATGAGACAATTGAGGAGATGAAAGAGGCTATGACGAAGGTCATTGACACGCTCACACAAGAGGACTTCCATGGGGCCTTCTAGAAGTTATTGGAACAGTACAACAAGTGCATTGCAGCTGGAGGAGCATACTTCGAAGGAAACTAGAGTTTCATGTGTGTATTATCAATAAAAGTGCCCATACAAAAAAAGTCTGGAAACATATTTAATGATTCTCGTATCTACCTATCTATCAATCTATCAAAATAGGAATCCTTGTGTTGTAGCGGCTACCGTGCTAGACTCCAACTTCGTTGTAAGCAAATTCAAACTCAAGTCGTACAATGACGTTAACTTTCAGATTAATACCATTGGGAAAGGTATGAAGTTCCTTAATCCCACCACTATTGTCCTTTAACCAGGATGGCTTTGGTATTAAATAACCCACGAAGTTTGATATGCCATGAAAAAAAGAAAACTATATATATATATATATATATATATATATATATATATATTGAGCACTCTGGTATCATATGGCGAAAAATGTAAACTAACGAAAGCTAATACAAATGAGTTAAAATTCCTGAGCTAGTCTTTCGTAAAGTTAGGCGGGTTTTGACCCCAGCTTGAAGCCTACAGCGCGTCTAGCCATACTGAAGAGATGTGATACAACGAAACAGTCTGTCTCTGGGTGACGATATATATATATATATATATATATATATATATATATATATATATATATATATTGCTGAATTTTGCAACAGTTCTTTAATCTTTTTTCACAGGTTTTTTTATTTGAATAAAGACTAAAGCAACATAATCAAATAAATTTCATTTTATCGTTCAGAATACTACAAGGGTCAGCTGAAAAATTCATAATCTAACTAAATAAGATTGATCTTAGAGCCATGTAATCTTGTATGTATTAGTTTCAACTCTTCTTATTAATAAAAAAAATTGTTTTCTTCCAGTTAAAATCATACCTGATTATTCAAAGAAGACTTCAAAAGTAACTCATAGTGACTTCTCTTGAAAATGGATAAAACTGGCGTCATGGCGTTATTAAATACCGGTGTATGAAAAAAAAGGTGTTTAGTCACTAAAGACGTTCATGCTGACATGTTTGTTTTATTATGGGATGGCACCCAAATCTTATCAACAGTGCAAAAATGGACACTGACAGTTTTGAAGATGATCTAAAATCTAGACATTCAACAACTACCATCACCAAAGAAAATATGGATCTTATTCACCAAAGGATGATGGATGACATCCGATTGACTCTAAATCATATCGTCAATGATATTGGCAAATCTCGTGAGGGAATTAAAAACAATCTTCTTAATGAATTTGGCATGACAAAACTTTCTGCTTGGAAGGTACCACGTCTTGTGATACGATGCCTTTTGGATTCTCAAACAGAAAGTGTTTGGAGATTCAAAAGGCATCGTGTTCTCTGACTGTGTTCAAAAGGGCCACACCATCGATGGACACTATGCCAACTTGTTGGGACAGTTACGAAAGATTATCAAGATCATTGACCCATGAAAAACTGAAGAAAAGGGTTTTGTTTCTTTAGGGTAATGCTCCAGCACACAAGTCCTTGGATTTAATGGCTGACAGATCGCCTTCCCTATTCTCCTGATTTGGCCCCCATCTGACTATCATTTGTTCTTCAACATGAAAAAACACTTGATTGCAAATCAGTTCCGCAGCGATAATGATGCCATATTGGCGGTTGATGACTTTCTTTGACTAACATGATGAAAACTTTTTCGCCAATGAGATTTATCAAAAGCAACATCAATGGAAGAAATTAATGGACAGTAAGGGGAATCATGTTGAACAATAAACCTTATTTGGTCACATTTCAGCCGAGTATGGTAGTCAGTCTTTAAACTTTTCAGCCAACCCCCAAACTTAATTTTAAAAATCCATAAAAAATACGATAACAAACAATAAAAGAAAATCTTTTTTATTTAGGTGACCTTGTGCCAAAAAATATGCCTTTCAAATATCATAATTCTATAGAATGTAACATTAAGATACCTGTATTTAGCATCTCCACTTCACAAACAACATACGAGGACCATTAAATAAGTTTCCAGGGTTTTTTCGTATGGGTGCTTTTATTGATAGTACACACATGAAACTCAAGTCCCCTTTGAAGTAAGCTCCTCCGGCTGAAATGCACTTGTTATCCCGTTCCAATAACTTCTGGAAGGCCCCATGGAAGTCCTCTTGTGTGAGCGTGTCAATAACCTTCGTCATAGCCTCTTTCATCTCCTCAATTGTCTCATAACGACAGCCTGTGAGCTTAGGGAATAAGCAAAAGTCACTGGGAGCAAGGTCTTGACTATAGAGAGGGTGAGGAACTGTCCTGATGCCCATCTTGGTCAAATAGTCTGTGACAAGGAGGGAGTTATGTACTGGTGCATTGTCCTGGTGGAAATGCCACTGACCCGATTTCAAGAGTGCTGGCCTCTTCCCTAGGAATCTCTTCCTTAACTCCCTTAAAACCTCAACATAGTATTCCTTGTTGACTGTCTGCCCAGTAGGAACCCAGTGCATGTAGATCATGCCAGTGCTGTCAAAAAAATGGAACATCAAAAGTTTCCGGGTGAATTTGCTCTGTCTGGCCTTCTTGGGTCTGGGAGAGCCAGCATGCTTCCACTTGGAACTCTGTCTCTTGGTCTCTGGGTCATAGCAGTAGATCCAGCTTTCATCGAATGGCATTTTTTCCAACACAATTTTATTGCATATCGTTCTTCTAAAATGTCCTCGCGTCCTGATTACATTTTTGAAATTCACCATCTGTGACAATCAGGCTTTAGTAGAGCGTATTCCAATTGCTGCTGTTGCTGTTCATTGGAATCTGAAATCATAAAAATTGGTCAGTCGTCTCATAAGATATATAGCAATAACATAGTGAATTTTCAAGAGTTTACGACAATTTTAAATGCCTGTACAAAAAGAGTCTGGAAACTTATGAAAGACACCACATAGATAGATAGATAGATCGATAGATAGAAGTGTCTGTGATCCTGGGTTTCATGTTTTCAGCATTCCTCAGACACACATTTGTTCCTCCATTAACTCACCAAATGAGCTAGTAAGAACCATGAGCCTCTTATATATATATATATATATATATATAGAGAGAGAGAGAGAGGTCGAGTCGTACCAAAGACTAAAAAAATGGTACTTGATACCTCCTTGCTTAACATTCCACATTATAAGGTACGTAAAGTTGAGCAATCCAGGGATAAGAGTGGTGCCGTCCCCTAGACTTCGGGGTAGTAGCTATTGAAAAGGGAGCCTTCGGGTGAGCTTACGATCGCCAAATGTAGTTATATACATATATCTATAAATACCTTGTGTGAGTATCACGTGTACTTACATCTTACGACCTGACAGTACACCACACAATAAATACGATCGATTGGCAATTTTTTTCATCTGATGATTGTGCATACCACATGAAACTGCACATAATGATCTCCTATTGTCCATGGTTATAAAACTTTAAAAGTTTTATAACTGCTCTACCTTAATAGCATCGAGCAGTGTTTTAGGATAACTTTCCTTGTTTGCATTTTCCCACACAAACACACACACACAGACATACACTATATATATATATATATATATATATATATATATATATAGTAAACTGATCGTATGAAATTAGATTTATGCGTCAATTTGAAATAAAATTTACCGATGAACAGAAATCTTGTTGCTAAGATGAATATTCCTTGTAAGAGATGCAAGCTAGAAAGAATTTTTTAATTAAATAATGCGATACATTTTGTAGATAGTTTGGTTTTTATTTATTTCTTTTTCTTCCCCCACCCCATAACTAGATAACTGTTCTCATAATTTGATGCAGTAACTTTTTCGTAAAGTCATTGTACCAAATATTCTAGCTTGAACTATATATATATATATATATAGAGAGAGAGAGAGAGTGGGAGGAGGGTGAGGTTGTCATATCCAAAATCTTCTCTGTTCGACTGCAGAAAAAGCTCGGTTTTTTAATTATTTTCAAAGCAGATAAGCCCTTCCCACTTAAAAGATTAATGCCACGCCTTTATCATGCTCTGTGCCAGAATAAGCCTAAAATGATTAACTATTAATGTATACGCAATATATATATATATATATATATATATATATATAGTGCGCGTGGATGTGTGTGTGTGTGTGTGTGTGTGTGTGTGTGTGTGTGTGTGTGTGTCTAGGGACGAACTGACAGTGATATGAGCAGCTGGGCACGATAATTATTGTCCCCTTAAGCCGAGCCACCTTACTATCCATTCTGTAGATATACATACATTCCTAATCTTATAGTTGTTTCGAAAGCTCCTGCTTTCAAAAAATACAAAGAAATAGATCGTAATGTTTATTTAGAGTGTCACATTTTACCGTTCGCAAGTTGATTCATTTGAGATTACTACAAAATAACAAATGAAGTAACAATGGGCCTGTTCAGTATTTAGAATGGTGACCAATGTCTTCTTGGTGCTTATATATATATACATATATATAGTAGCGTCCAAAACTAAGGGACAAAATTTTAAAACCTAATATTTGTTAAAAATAATAAATGTGAAAAGCTGAAATTTTGACAACTGGTAGTCGTTATCATCCATAATAACATACTAAAATTTGAATCATTTGCAAAGGATAGAAAAAGAATTATAACAATTATTTATTTATTTTCTAAATAGGATCGTCCAAAAGTAAGGGACAAAATTGAGAAAAACAATGTAAACAGTATGCTATATTCAATTTTTTTTTTATTTCCTCTAAAGAATAAGTCTTACTTAGTCATTTGTAAACGTTGCATCAGCCGGCACCATGGCGAAACGCCAAAAACCTGATTACTCTGTGAGACAAGCTATTGTGAAGCTACACAAGGAAAAGCACACCATTAGAGAGATTTCAGAGAAAGTGAAACGTTCCAAGAGTGTTGTAGGCAGGGTTGTTAAATCCTACAATGATACTGGAAAAATAGTGCTTTTAAAACCGGCAGACCCCGCAAAACTTCGGCAAGAGAAGATCGAATAATGCAGCGTATGTCATTAAAGGACCGTTTTAAGTCTTGCACAGAAATTAAAAGGGTTATGAATAGTACCTCATGTGTTAATGTGTCAAAACAGACTGTTTCTACACGACTGCAAGAAATAGGGCTGTTTAATCGAACCCCAAGGAAGAAACCACTTGTTAGTTCGAAGAATAAGAAGAAGAGATTAGAGTTTGCAAACAGGTATGTAATTTGGACATATGGAAATTGGGCAAAAGTATTTTTCAGTGATGAAAGCAAGTTTAATTTATTTGGAAATGATGGAAAAAACAATGTAAAGAGGCGTATTGGTGAAAGATTAAGTGCAAAGTGTACTAAGAAAACTGTCAAGTTTGGGGGCGGAAGCGTCATGGTATTTGGAATGTTTTCTAGCCAAGGTACAACGCCTCTTGTCCGGTTACAAACTCGTGTAAACGCGCAGATCTATAAGAACATTGTTCAAGATCATGTTGTGCCAATCATACAGAATTCAGGTTTCGATAGGGCTACCTTTATGGAAGATAATGCCCCATGTCACAAGGCAAAGGTGGTAATGAGTTACCTTAGCGAGCAAAATTTCGAAATTATGGATTGGCCACCGCAAAGTCCTGACTTAAATCCAATAGAAAATCTTCGGAAGACGTTAGGAGTGAAAGTTATGGAAAGAAATCCCACTTACACGGAGGATTTGTGGGTGAACCTTCAAGTAGAATGGTCTAAAATTAGTATCGAGGATTGTCAAGAACTGATTCGTTCTTGTTGTCGAAGATGTGCAGCTGTCATTGAGAGCAAGGGCTCATTTACTAAATATTGATTGTACATGTATTTTTATTGTTTTTTGGCTGTTTACATTGTTTTTCTCAATTTTGTCCCTTACTTTTGGACGTTTCAAATTTGAAAATAAATAAATAATTGTTATAATTCTTTTTCGATCCTTTGCAAATGATTCAAATTTTAGTATGTTATTATGGATGATAACGACTACCAGTTGTCAAAATTTCAGCTTTTCACAGTTTTTATTTCTAACAAATATTGGGTTTTAAAATTTTGTCCCTTAGTTTTGGACGCTACTGTATATATATAAATATATAGGAAAACTACAAATTCTTTTAAAACGGGAACCGTAAATCCGAATCGAATGAACGGTGAAACTGTCATAAATTATCGGGTGTTCACGCGCTTTTGGCTACGCTTTGCGTTTTCAAGAATGGTTTAATTTGGGTTGGGGGGGGGGTAATCATGGTTAATCTTCATTGTCTTAAGCCGCTTAAAGTCTCTATGTATTTACTTGTCCAGATTGCCAAATCTACAGGGTGTCTCAAAATACATGCAACCCATTAATATGATAATGATTTATTACTGAGACCAGCGTAATGTCGATCATTTGGAACACATCTTGTAAAAGATGCATCCTTTGAGCTAGAAATATCAAACCAATATTTTTTAAATTGTTCTTATATTAGCTTCTAGGAAATGCAGTCTCTTTTTGAGTTTCTTGTCTCATTATCATATTAATGGGTTGCATCAATTTTGGGACATTTGTACATGACTTTGTCTACAAATAAGTTGCGTCGCAAAATATTTTCCTCTCTTGTCCAAGACATTGTGATTGAGGAATAATTGTTGTTATATTTTCGAATCTGAAACAAAAAAGAACGAAACATTATTATTAGTAGAGTTATTAGCAATCACACGGGTCCCATGTATATTGAAACACCCTATATTATTTCCAAGGGAATGGTTTGGTTTGGGAATGGCATATCAACCTTCTTGGGTTATTTGCTGCCAAAGCCATCCTTGTAGAAGAACAATAGTGGTGCTAATTAACATATAAAAACGGGGAATAAAGGGGTGCATACTCTTCCTAAGGGTATTAGTTAAAAAATGAACGTAATAGCGCAACTGGAGTTCGAACTTGCTTACTACGATTGTACAGTCTCGCACATTAGTCACAACACCATGGAGAATGGAATCGGAGATACAACTTTAAAAAATTGACTTTGTGTGACATCTTTTTGGTACAGAAGGATTTATTATTCGTAGTATTAGGTCGTCGGTGTTGGTAGCTTACTAAGGTCTATTAGGATGATTTTGAGTTTCATATCTGACTTCGTTTTTCTTTTTCTTACCCCATTAACTTGTCTTCTTTTGTCTGTGGAAAGCTGAAAAAGAATTAAAGGCGGAAGGAAAGAGACAAGGATACCTTTTAACTTAAACTTTATTTTAGGGTTTAACAACGATTCTGTGGTTTGAAACGTTTTCCTGTACCAGTAGAAATAGTCGCGTCTCCAAGGCTAGGCGTTTAAATAAATTTGTGGGTCATTTTTGATGAGTTACAAGTTCGAGAGTTGGTCGTATATTAAGCGAGGTATGTTTTGCAGAGACGACTACTAAGAAGAGACACAACCTGCTGATAGGCTCGAGATTTGGTGAGCACATGTGCTACCTTGCCAGAAGCCGAAAGAAACCACTCTTTTCAATATCAATGGTAACAGTTCACTCATGACTAGCTGATAGACAAAGCGTCCTTTTGTTGTATACTACACATATACATATACAAACATATATGCAAAACAAGCGGACTCTGTTGTTCAGGGACGAACGGTTTATTAATTTCTTGACTTTGGTCCATAGTGACACGAGGTGAGAGACACAGTTCTTACTATGCTAACCATCCCCAACGCGCGGTGTATCTTGAGATGTTAAAGATCTCTGTTGGTAGAGGTCCGAAAAATCCAACTACATCTTCAACGATCCAAATCCAACTCTATGCCTAAACGGCAGGAATTCAACTCTCTACCGCTATGGTCCAATCTCAACTTCTCAACTGACTCTTTTTCAAAATCCTCAATTTCTCAGGACCATCTCTTCTGGGCATGACGTCATCCACACTCCAGCCTCATTTCCTGTCTGGGAGTTTATTATGACGATGATGATTGTCACATCCTTTGCGCTCTAGCGTAAAACTGTACCCAATGGCTATGCACCTGAACAGTTCAAAGCCCTATCAAACTGAATGATAAAATATCCTATTTACCAACCCCTCCGCTCGAGCAGGATATGACACAAGGTCAATTTTTAAGCGGAGTTTAACAGGTTTGAATTCAGAGTTTTCCTTCTCCTAGACTAGTTGCCTCACCAAGGCTGAACAACCTAGTCTGTCCTACTATTTACCCATAGCTGGAGGGAGAATAATTGGATTCATACCTTTCCCAAGGTATTAGTGCTATGTGAAATGCAATCAGTCAGGTCCAGGAATTGAACTCGTGTCGCCGTGTTCATTTCCTACGACGATAACAATTACACCACGGGCACCTCCAAAGGAATGATAAAATATAATTAACGAAAAATGATTAATATAGAAAAAACATTCCTTAATTATATAACACATTTGCTTGGCCGTTCAGAAATTTTTGCTTTTTCTTATCTATTTATTTTTTAATTTTTTTTTTCAATTTCAAATTTTTTATGAGTTCTTCAATTACATTAAACGATGACCATTGTGGACACAGAATCCCGATACTGATAAAATTCTGATCCATAAATTTTTGCAAAGCTCTGGATTCAAACCAGAAACAAAAGAATAACACTTGCCAATAAGATCGCAGCAGGCACATATTTTAAGGAATGGGGCAAATTCAAAATGTTTCTGTACACACCCTGACGCCCCCCTGTCGGTCGGGCTTGGAATACGCTTAATAAACCCTGCAGGGGAATAAGACCCCACAGAAGGGGTATTTGGAATATGGCATTAATGGGCATCCGAGAGTGATGATTTAGTTTTGGAACTTTAGTGAGCGTGGAGTACTCCTTTATTTCCATTACTCCTAAGTCCACCCTGACCCTGGTTGATAATACTTGTATGGGTCAAATAGATGTTTTAAAGCTACATATATATTTGACAGGACCGTGTGCCAAAAAAATGGATCAACAAAAACAAAAATTTAAATATGAATGTACAATGAACGCAATTCACTAAGCTCAAGGTATAAGATAACCCTAGACAGTTTGATGTGCTGTTGGAATCAATCAGTCCATTACTGGAGCTGTGAGGAGCTCTGCTATTACTCCTATGTCCATTCTATCACGGAGTGGTAGTGTCTATTATGATCTTATCTACGAGTCAAATAAATTTGTTTTAGAATTATTTGTATGAGTATACTTGATACCATATTACTATGTATAGATTATTTCTACTAAGAATAGTTATTTGAAATTATTATTCTTTATTATTTGTTACTTGAAACCAATGATTATTATTATAAAATGAAAATATTTATTTATTGTGTATAAAATATTCGTATAAGATAAGATTAATTAAAATCATCATCATCATGTCTCGCCATCAGCACAGATATCCCTGACCCTCTCTCCGACCCTTCTCTATCGTCCATTGCTTCCAGCGGGTCCTCAAGGTCACATTCTGTATCGGCACAGAGCTGTTGTATATAAGTTCTAGCTGGTCGTCCTGCCTTTGCTTGTCCATGTGAAGGTGTCCACAGGAGTATATCAATTGTGAGTTCGTCCCTACTTCTCCATCAGTGTCCTTCATGTCTGGTTTGTCTAACTTGGATAGTTTTCGTGATGGATGGTAAGTGGCCGTACAGCTGCTACTTTGTGGGGTGCTGCCTCCATGACTTGTTCAATAATGCTCGCAGCATTCTTGTGTAGTTGCCGTCAAGTTTTTTCTTCATACATTTAGTTAGCGTCCATGTAGTGCATTTATACTGCAGTATCGACACGACCGCTGCTTGGAAAAAAACTGCATTTCATTTTATCGGTCAGGACTGACTTCCATTTGACCGATAGGCCATCGATAGCAGTCCATGCCTTTGCTAGTCGCGTGTTGATGTCTGTCTCGGTTGTTGAGACACTACTTCCTTGGTTGGTGAACTTGTCTAAAATCATATAACCGTGTGCAAAAAACTCTTCTTAAGAAAACTAACAACAGGAAGAGGAATTTAAACGTACAATGAACACGATTCCCAAATTTCAAAGCATAAAATAACCCTAGACGGTTTAACATGTCGTCAAAATCGTTCAAATATCATATAGTTTTGCCCTTCGTTCAAATGAATATTAAAACTTACAATATAGTGTGTTAATATCCGCATTGGAAGATATGCCAACATCATTATGATACAGAAAAATGATATGAGCAAAAACAATCACCAGTGCTAGAAGGTTAAAATGTTGCTTTATTTTGGGTCTCATATTACATACAGACTAGGCTAAACAAGATATA
Source organism: Sepioteuthis lessoniana (assembly GCA_963585895.1). Classification (NCBI taxonomy): domain Eukaryota; kingdom Metazoa; phylum Mollusca; class Cephalopoda; order Myopsida; family Loliginidae; genus Sepioteuthis; species Sepioteuthis lessoniana. The sequence continues at coordinate 10,704,044 of OY757918.1, read as the reverse complement.
GGGTGTGTCAAAAGTTCTGCAATATTTTGGTCCTAAGTGCTTGACTGCGACGTCTATATTACGTGACCGAAACAACTCAAGGTGTTAATAGGTACCCTCTGTGGTTGGCAGTATGGCGGTAGTTGGTATGCTGACACGTTGTGCAAAGATTCACACCATGTGTGGTTTGAAAACCACGCAGATGAACTTTCAGCGAAGTTTAATTCCAGAACATAAGCCTTACGATTTTGAACTGGGCCAAAATGCTGTAAAAGTAATCAAAGATATTTATTGTGCAAAAGTAAAGGGTCAGTTGATCACAATAGAGTGACTAGATAGTTTAAGAAATTTTACATGGGTCGCAAAAACCAAATTCATTTAGGCCGTATCCCAAACCAGGAAATTTAGTGTAAGTGCTTGTTGTGTAATGGTTATCGTCGTAGGAAATTGATACGGTGACACGAGTTCAAATCCTGGACGACGCTGACTGCATTTCATAAAACATTAATAACCTTAGGAAAGCTATGAATCCTCTTATTTTCCCTCTAGCTGTGATTAAATAGTAGGGCAGACAGGGTTCTTTAGCCTTGGTTAGGTTACGAGTCTAGGAGAATGAAAACTTTGAATCCAAACCTGTTAAAATCTGCTTAAAAATTGACCCTGTGTCACATCTTGGCTGTGTGGAGGGGTTGGTAAATACATAATCCAAACCATTGAGGCAAATCCGGTGAGTAGCACTCGAAGAGTATCATCACACAATTCCGTGTGGTTCGTCACCATTACAACCTCGGTACAAGCATCAAGAGCTGAAAAATTGCACCGTTACCAAAATATTGCAACATTTTTGACTCATCTGAGTAATAAAAGATTTTTAAAAATATGTTATCTCTGAGACGTAGATGTACATCTCAGGCAAAGAATTTGATAAACTTCCAGAATCTGGAAAGATCTAGAAATAGAGATTACAAGAATGTGACATTTTAACTCAAGCAATGTTCCACAGTGGGAACCTATGGAATAATTATGAAAAATACTGATACACTGATAGCTACATTAAGAAGATCGCAAAAATCTGTGTTTATCTGAAATACAAAAGTTCGTGCTGACGAGAGCAACTTACGTGGTGCATTCAATAAGTTTCCAGACCTTTTTGTACAAACATTTAAAATTGTCGTAGACTTGAAAATTCAGTATCTTATTGCTATACATCTTATGAGATGACTGACCAATTTCTATGATTTCAGGTTCAAATGAACAGCTACTGCAGCAATTGGAATTCACCCTACTAAATCCTGATTGTCACAACTGGTGAATTTCAAAAATGCAATATGGACATTAAAAGAACGATATGCAATAAAATTCTGTTTCAAACTTAAAAGAAATGCTGCCACAGAAACGTATGGAATGCTTCAGACTGCTTTTCGACCATCTCACATGAATCGAGCATCAATTTTTTAGTGGCATAAGAGATTCAAAGAAGGTAGGGAGTCTGTGAGGGATGATGAAAGGCGTGGGAGGAGTAAGGAAGTCAACAGACCAGAGTTGATTGGCCAAAGGGTTAGGGGTAGGGTTAATATGTTGAGGTTTTAAGGGAGTTCAGGAAAAGATTCCTTGGGAAGAAGCCAGCACTCTTCAAATCGGGTCAGTGGCATTTCCACCAGGACAATGCACCAGTCCACAACTCCATCGTTGTCAAGATGGGTATCCAGACAGTTCATCACCCTTCCTTTAGTCCAGACCTTGCTCCCTGTGACTTTTGTTTATTTCCTAAGCTTAGAGGCTGTCGTTATGAGACAATTGAGGAGATGAAAGAGGCTATGACAAAGGCCATTGAAACGTTCACACTAGAGGACTTCAATGGGGCCTTCCAGAAATTGTTGGAACGGTATAACAAGTGCATTGCAGCTGGAGGAGCTTACTTCGAAGCGGACTAGAGTTTCATGCGTGTACTATCAATAAAAGATCCCATACGAAAAAAGTCTGGAAACTTATTTAATGATCCTCGTACATACTAAGGAAATTCATCTCAGTTTAATACGCTTACATTTATTTACCTCATGTGCTATGTAATGGCTTTCCCCGTCAACCTATCGGATATGGCGAACATTCAGGTCGGAATCATTGACAGAAAGCATTATAGGTATAATTAGTGGAAGGGAAGATATCTAGTCGAGTCCCCACTCTTAAATTTTATTTCAAACTTCTACTTTTATTATATGTATTGATCAACCCCCCTCTACATGGGCAGAATGTAACACAAGGTCATTTTTAAGGGCGGTTTTGCAGGTTTTGAATTTAAGGTTTTCCTTACCCAATATTAAAGTGCTAAGACTATCCAACTATTTACCCAGAGGTGAAGGAAGAGTAGGTGCATGCATATTTTCCCAAAGGCTTTAGCGCTATATGGGATGCAAACAGCCTCGTCCGGGATTTGAACTCGATTTGCCATGTCCGGTTTCTACGACTTTTATTATTGTGTAGGTTTCATAAAAGAGTAGACCTTTTGTTTTGCAGGTAATGTCCTCAACATGATTTTTGAAGAAGGAGAAATTCTTTTACTGGGAGCTTGGAAGGGAAAATATTTTAGATCAATTCACAATCACCAAAAGCAAACTTTAGCATTAGAATATCCGTGATATACTAACACTGAACACAACGAAAAGAAAGACAAAATAAACTCAGTTATATACACAAGAACATTTGAGCTTTTACATACGGGTAGTGTTGTAGCACTATGGGGGTAGGCTGCCAAAGCAGACGATTCAATTGTCTGTTTTGGCGCGAAACCAGACAAAGGATTCTTGGACATGAAATCTCGCCGTACCCGGAAGTGGTACGGGGAGGCGAATGAGAGTTAACGACGCGGCCCAGAGGGTGGCAGGAGACCAAGAGAGGCAGTTGGTGGCAGGAGACCAAGAGAGACAGTTGGTAGTTGAGACTGGACAAGAGGAGGCGAACAGCAGAAGTTGGCGTGGAAGAACGGAGGGGCAGTCAACACCAGACACCGGAACAGAGAGGCGAGGAGACAAGATGGGGTCCAGTGAAGAAGAGTCTCAAGATGTCTGATTCCAGTAGCATTGTGGAATTTTCGCTAGTAACCCACGCTAGCGATAGTCCATATATCTACTATCAGGAATGCACATGCATGTAGTGTTGCATACCTTCCTCTGCCCTTGGTAACCCCAAGCCTTGTTTGTTCGTTTGTCTTTCTATTTTCTCCTGTCTCCCTCGATCGTATTCTTGTGTGGTGGCAAGAAATGTGCGTTACCCCCTCAGCCACTAGTTGATCACCGGCCGGCTAAGAAGTGAAATGGTTAGAAGACTGAGAGAGATAATGTGGGGGGTGAGGGGGTAGCGTTTCACAGTGTAATGGTTAGCAAGCTAGACTAGCAACCTTTCACAAATGAGTTCAAGTCTCATTGGGTACTCCATTCATACAGCTTTGAGCCACATGTAAGTGTTATATTTCCGGAATGAAGAGATCATAACACTTGTTTATGAAAATATAACTGTCTTGTTTATTATCACGAAAGGATCGAAATGGCTGCTGGATGGAGAGAGAGACGGACAAAGAGAGACAGAGAGAGAAGGAGGACTGCCATGATTGACACCATGTGAGACATATTTCAGAGTCAGTCAGGAATTACTGGGGTTTACATAATATCTACAGATTTACTCCATATCTTCTTAACCTAGGTTGATATACGTATTTCAAAACCTTTCTTTTTTGTGCTTCCCAACATGGGCGCTGTTGCATCTTGTCTACCCGGCTGACCGCTTCTCTTCGGACTGACCACCTGACTCTTCTTGCCATTTTATAATTTCCCGAACGCCCACACATCTCTTCCAGTTCTCAATTCACGTGATTCATTTCTGCCGTCCTTTGTTTACACAGGTGCAATATCCTGTTTTGAAATCCCTAACTAATCGGTCTGTCAAAGGTCAATATGAAACATAATCAAAAAGCTTTGTAAATTATTGCATACATATATACAGAAAGGATATACAAACAACTCATTATTCAAATATTTTTCCATGAGGAAGCAGTATGTAAAATGGGGGGAAAAGACTTACTTCATGATTATAGACAATATGGCCACGTGGCTCCATTACTCCATAGCAGGTGCCAATACTTTTCAAAAAACAGGAACAAAGAGATGTCGGAGATGGGTTTCTTTGAGACACCCAACAGTCTCCAAAAATCTGGAAAAGTGATTGGGTAACTGGAGACCGGAGGATAATCGAAACAATTTACACCAAAAAACTCTTAAATTCTTCTAGAATGCTTTGTAGAGTCCTGAAGAACAAAGTAGACTAGTTGACACTCATACTTCAAGAAAAAACACCAATTATACCGATGGCGACTACGCCGATGACATAGCGCTTCTGGCAAATGCACCCACCCAAGCCAAAACCTTGCAACATAGTCTGGAACGAGCCACCTACCACCCATCACGAAAACTGTCGAAATTAGACGAACCAGACATGCGGGACACTGCTGGAGAAGTAGGGCACCTCGGGTGGTGTAATGGTTAGCAAGGTAGACTAGCAAACCTACACGAGTGAGTTTGATTCTAATGAGAATCAAACTCATGCGGCCTTGTGCTACATCTAAGCACAAAGCTTAGTAAATTACCACTGCTGGAGAAGTAAGGACGAGATCATAAGTGATGTACTCCTGTGGACCCCTTCATATGGACGTGCAAAGGCAGGACGACCAGCTCGAACATACAGACAGCTCTGTGCCTTGAAAACCTGCTGGAAGCAATGGACGATAGGGAGGGGTGGAGAGAGAGGGTCAGGGCTATCCGTGCTAATGGCGTCACATGATGATGATGATGATGAAAACTGGCGGGAAACACAACGAATAAAGTAATAATTTTATCGTCTCAATGATAAAAAAATAACATTTATACAAAAATCTAATAATAAAAAAAATAGCTTTAATAAAAGGATTTTATGAATTTAATACGCGTTTAGATACAACACGAGGTTAAAGTTTGGTAAAGAGGAATAAAGCGATTATGTGGGGTCAATTTTTCAAGAAGGGTAGACATGCCAACTTAGAAAATCAGCATTAGAACCTCCGTGTTTTATCTGAGTAAGAACACCGACTTTTAGGTAAAAAACGCAATTGTCTCACCTATCAGACTGCTTAAAGTGTTTGCATATATAGAAACAATTGCAAATGTTTGCTTTTGCAATAAGGAAGTACTTGAATGATGATCGAACTCACTTACACTCACAATACCCAACGAAACTGAGTCTTGTTATTAAAAAAAAACAAAAAACTACCCAGCTTTTGTGAATGTTGACAAATATTTTGTGTTTGCAACTTTGGGTGTATTCTAAATGTGTATGAACGTGTATTTCTACATGTGCGTTTTTATGAGTGTGTGTGTGTGTGCGTTTGCGTTTGCGACTGTGCATGTGTGTGTGTGTGTGTAAGTATGTGTGTATGCGTACAAGTGTGTGTGTGTGTGTGTGTGTGTGTGTGTTGTGTGTAAGTTTTATATAGCTGTCGATAAATATGCAGTCACTGATATGGGTTTTTCCAAATAATTATTTTAACTTTAATATGGATTATCTCCCTTGCACCCTGAAATTATTGGCACCGATAACCGGTGAAATGTCAATCTTTCTCCTTAATGAAAATATATACAGCCATTGGAATAAATATTTTTGAGTTTTATGGCATGTCAGCTCATCAAGAGGTCAGGGAATTGCGTTCATTATGTATTTATCTTTACATTTTTATGCATTTGTTCCTAAAGACGTGTTTTTTTTTGTTTTTTGTTTTTTGCCCACGGTTATATAATATGAAGTATTCCTATCGGCCCAGTGGGTAGTGTTCGCCAATAGCTCGGGAGATGGGAGTTCGATCCCAGGTCAAATCATCCCAAAGACTCAAAAACTGGTACTTGATACCACTTTGCAAAAAACTCAGCTCTATTAGGTGCAGATCAAGGGTAAAGTGGAGCAATCCAGAGAAAGGAGTAGCGCCCACTCCTACACCTTTCTGTACTAACTATTGAAAAAGGAATCTTCGGTTCGCCCTCGACTACGGTCGCCAACTTACTTGTTTTTTACAAATAATTTGCACACAATTGTATGGTTTCAAGTATTCCTATCTAATGTTAATAATTTGGTCACAATTATATGGATTCAGGTAATTATTTTTATTTAATGATAATTTCTTTCTGCATAGTTATATGGTTTCAAGCAATTAGTAATGATAACACTGGGCAACAATTTTTTACTTTTTGAATGTTGTCTAGATTTCAACAACTAATTAAGGGTATGTTTGCATTGCTAAATCAGGAAATGGCATTTGTTTCTCTCCATCGGGTCAAGTTTTTGTGCTAAGTTGATTTGAAAAAAAGTAGATCTTGGGACAAAATTACATTTTTGTGGCATAATTAGCTGATTTTTGTCAACACATCATCCTAAATATGTTTTTAAGAGATTAAAATATTTTGCCAACAATATATATTGATTACCTGAAAGAAACATCAATTGCTGTAAACTGAATGGTTGGCATTGATAAAGGTAAGTACACGTAAATTGCATATTGCTTCACCATTGTTCAAACTACAGGGCTTGAACTTCTGTTTCTTCGAATTCCTGGAATGCTCAGCGGCAGGGAGGTCTTTCTTCAGATTCCAACAATAGTCAGCCATCATGACTGCGTCCCAGCGACCCTGATACCTGGTCTCCATCTCTCTCAGGTCCTACTCGTCACTCATTGAACCCAGATTCTCAGGAAACCGGTCCATATGTGAAAATAGGTAGTACATCTTGACACTCATGTTGCAGCCCAGGTTTCTAAAAGCAGTCAGCATGTTGACAAATTCTGCGTAGTTTCTGGCCTTATTGTTGCCAAGAAAGTTCTTCACTACCAGAACAAATGCCTTCCACGCTTCCAGTTCTACTTCGTTCATTGAGTTTTTGAACTCTGGATCTCTGATGAGCTGCCGGATCTGAGGACCGTCAAAGATGCCAGCTTTTAATTTCTCCATGGTCAATCCTGGAAAAGCCTGGTACAAGTGAAGTAGTCACCATTCTTGTCCAGAGCCTTGGTGAACTGCTTGATTAAGCCGAGCTCGATGTGCAGCGGTGGAAAGAGTATTCTGTCTCTGTCCACCAGAGGTTCTTTGATGACTTTCCTTTCTTTGCAAGACACCAATTCTTCCTGCAAAGGCCTGCCCATCTTCGTGTAATGCTGAGCACGGGCCCTTACTATCCCACATGCACAGAAAGCATGGGTACTTGGTTAAGCCTGACTGTTGTCCCAACAAAAAGTTCACCATCGTCAGGTCAACACAAATAAACCTCTTATGCTGATCATAACCAATTTTCTCCGGCACATACTTCACCGCTTCATACTTCTCCTTCAGAGTTGTCGAGTGAGCGATAAGTCAAAAGGCAAACTGGTTGCCGTTGTGTAGCAGAACACATTTCGGTGATCGCTTGCTGGTGTCAATGATCAGTCTCCAATCTTTGGGTTGGTACTGTTGCACTCCAAGCTTGAGCAGAAGCTGTGCAATACCAGCACAGTATACCAAGTCCTTCACTGTAGAGAAAAAACGGAGTTACTCTTGATGCCTGGTGCGGAAGAAGCTGATACGAGCACCGTCAGAGAGAAGTTTTTTTTTTCCTTCAATCTGGATGCCAACAGTTCGGCAGAGTCCTTTGCCAAGCTGAGGTTGCGAACAAGATCATTCAACCCCTTTTGGGAAAATGGATGTGGAGCATCATCTTCAAGAACCACTTCTTCTTCATCTTCATGTCCTTCAACACTGGAGGCATCTTCGTCACTAATGTCAGGAAGTTCTCCGAAGATAGGCACTGGAATTTCATCACAATGAGCTACAGGACGACGTGCTGATTGAGGATCAGGATTCTTGAAGCTGTCCGGGTCCTTTCTGTTGATCCCAGTCACATCAACAGCGCAGAAGTAGCAGTCCTCTTGCCATTGGTCGACCCACGCAGAGTCTCGATGCATGCCTTGCACACCACGTGTGGCGCGCAAGCTTTATCCTGGTCAGCAAGTTTAACACCAAAATAAGCATGGTAAGCACGCGATATGAAACTTGTGACTGACTTCTTATTAGGACCAATGGTGTATTCTCCACATATGTCGCAGAACACGTTGGGCTTATTTCTGCACGATCTTTCTGACTGAAACCATCTCATTCACCTGCAAAACAAAAAAAGGTACAAATTAGTCATAAATTGGTGCCACCGCAGTCCATACTGTTCCGTATTTGGCGCCACCAGCACAACGCAAATATTCCGCAACACACATGAAACGAAAACACCCGTACATGCGTAGGTAGAGTTTCCTATACACTTCATGGGGTGGCTTCTTCTAAAATGCTCCACACATGCGTGCATGTGAACAAAAACGTAAAAAACGACATGTGGTCATAGCTCAAAAACTTGACCTGATTGAGCAAAACCAGAGTGATTCTTGGATTCAGCGCATCAGATTCGTCCTAAATCAAATTTGCTGATGACCAGTCATAATCCTTAGTAAAAAATCATAGCAATAATAGTAACTATTACTTATATAACTAATTTACAGATAGTTGGTATCAAGTATTCTTATCTAATACAAATAATCTTCAAGCAGATCTATTTGACCCATAAATGGGATCTTAACAAGTATTACCACTTCGGGTCAAAGTGAAATTAGGAGTTGTATATCCTTTACTCAGACGATCGCCCAACGCCTATCTCTTCACTTCGTTTTTCTGTCATGTCACAGGTGTCACTCTATCCTACGTTGTGTCGCCATATTGTCGTGGCTGGAAATCTTATTTGTTTATTGTTCGTCTCAAACTGTTCTTAGTTTTTCTGTATTAGGATGAACAACAACAGACACATTTTTATGGGCACATATTTTATTGTTTCGCAACAACCATTTTCCATTTGATTATTGGGAAGCAAATGAGGGCAGAGATGGAACTTTACAGCCTTTTTCCATCACACATTTAGACAACGAAGGAGCCATTGGTGCATAGCTGGAATTTTACAACCTTTTTCCATCACCCGTTTTGACTACGAGGGAGCCATTCGGGCAGAGGTGGAAGTTTTCAAACTTTTTCCATCAGCCGCTTTGACTTCAAGGTAGCCAATAGGTCATAGATGAAACTTTACAACCTTTTTCCGTCACCCGTTTTTCGTACGAGCGAGCCATTTGAACAGAGACGGAGCTTTACAATCAATCTACATGAGCGATTTTTTCCGATTACCATATTCCAAACTTCTAGAACTGTTTTTTACCCGATTAAAGCAATGAGAGCCAAGTTTTTATTCGAGCTTCGGTTCATCAATTAACAATTTAAACTGTTTTGACTTATGGTGTTTTTACATGGTTTAAAGGTTATAACTTAATTCAAATGCTACACTAAATGCCAACAAAAGATTTATCTAATCCGTTCTCTGTGTCAAGTGTTAATAAACCAGCGTAACATAGGCGACTTTTGCGTGGGCACTGTACTATTACTATACAACATTAATCGCGATAAAAATGACTGGGTGCCTTGAGATCAGAGGGGTGTGTGACGGATAGCCGATTCAGACTATCTTTTATCTGTCTTTTTTATACGGTGAGTGGTCGAATTTTTGTCGTCTTTTACTCGATCGGGTGAGGCGGCAGAACACACCGACTGCTTCTCTGCAGACTCCCCTAACGAGTGTCCTGGTAATGACACTAAACAATCTGATGGTGAGATTCCAGTAATGTTGGAGCTTTGGGGAATCCTAGTTCCACTCTGACTTCTAAGTCACTGATCACCCTGTCGACGGGGGTGAGAATATACTGATTGTATCTCCTGCAGAGAGAGAGAAGAAGACTACTCCCCCAATGAGAGGATGTCCAGAGTATGAACTTCATAGTCATTACTCCTAGGTCCTCTGTGAACGGGAGAGCCCAGTCGGTTGGGGCAGTAGAATACACCGACTGCATCTCTGCAGAAAGGTAAGACTCCCATCCAACGAGTGTCCTGTATATGACATTAAACAATCTGATGGTGTTGCTCCAGTAATGCTGGAGCTTTGTGTAACGCGGAGTACTCCTTCATTTCTATCGCTCCCAGATCCACTCTGGTTCGGAATAGTAGCACCTATCTATGAGTCAAATAGAACTAAACTATAATTACGCTAAACTGAATTCTTTGAAATTAACAGTTTTTCCATTTAACAGTGTGTAAACAAAAAGAAACTGTGTACTTATGCTAGATTGAATTGTTTGAAATAGAACTGTTTTTGACATATGAACTGCGTATTTATGCTAAACTGAATTGTTTGAAATAGAACTGCTTTGACATTTAACTGTGTGTAAACAAAACTTTAATTATGCTAAACTGAGTTGTTTGAAACTTTTATCAAAATGACTTAATTTGGCGTTAAATGACCTGAAAAAGGATAACACGCCGAAAAGCAAAACAACCAGCCAATCATTTTGTCGTCTTTTCGTTTCCCACTGAACTAGTTTGTTCCTAACGTCTTTCTGGGGTCGAGATATTTTTCTTTTCACCGACTCTAACGTAAGGAATTTCAGGATTTCTTTTTATTATTTGTCTATCAATAATAATGAAGATGCAATCGATTTTTAAACAAGATAGAGAGTGGGGGATGACCACTAGGTATTTCATGTGGCTCATTTCAGATACCAACAACTAGAATCTTCGATTTCGGAGAGGAAAACTTTCTTGACTGACCGGTTGATGATTGGATACACTCTCCTTAGCTCAAACATATTATCGGTCGAATCCACCCTCTCTAACGTTCGAATACTGTCGGACTTCCAAGTACACCCTGACCTCCTAATACTCTCTGACCCAACATCCGAGATATATCCCCTTAGTCATTAAAAACACGTTGTCTAAATTTTCAAGCCGTCTATCAGTAACTTCAAAGAATAGCTGCTGCGCTGTCAGGGATTCGTCATTTATTTTGTCTCAGTGTGTGGACCAACTGGTGATTTAGTTGATAAATTCAAACCAAGCATCCCCATCCACCACCACCCCGACATAATATAACAATGCAAATGAAAGCGTACTCCACACCCTCAGGCCTCCAGGACTGGGACCTCACCATAACATGCAGTTTTGTGTCATACCCAGAAGACCTTTGGGGTGGTGGTCTTAAACCGCTGTAGAGATTAGTCAGCGTATACTAAGCCTTACATAGAGGGTGGAATTTTTTTAATCAAATCTTGAATTTGGATAGAGATATATACTTTTTACTCTGAGTGTGAATTATGGTGTTCTTTGGCTTGGTTGGTTTGGTATTATGGCATATCAACCATTGTAGGTTATTTAATGCCAAATTCTCTTTATACATATATATTAAATAAATATGATTTGATTTGTTTAGGTTTTATGGGATATCAACCATTATAGGTTATTTAATGCCAAAACCTCTTTATACTTATATATTAAATATATATGATTTGATTTGGTTTGGTCTTATGGCATATCAACCATTGTAGGTTATTTAATGCCAAACCATCTTTACACATATATTAAATATATATGATTTGTCAACACATATAGTTCATAACATTTTTAAACGAGCCTGAGCAGATGTTGTTTTGTTTTTGTTTTGTTTTTGTTCTTTGCTTGTTTCTATGTTTTTGTGGGGGGGGGTTGTACATAGATAAATGGTTTAAAGCATTCTTGTAAACCCATAAAATCAGAAAAAAATTTAACCAGAAACAAAGAGAAAATTTGACCGATTTGGATTTTAGTAGAATGAAGTCAGTACATTTCAAACGAGGAAATTGATTGAAATAAATTTTAAAAGAATGAGTAGAGGATGTATTGGGATTTTCTTTTCCGTGAGGAAATGTAGAAAAATATGTTGTTATTGTTCAGATGGAAGCTTGTCAGAAAGGTAGGTGAATTGTATTACCAACAAAAATTTGAAGGGAATTATTGTTTTGATTGTCCACAGCTGACAAAGCGAAATCGACGATGGATTTGACCTTGAAAGTCAGGACCTGTCCATCATCTTGGTGTCTAAATACAACTCTCAGTTGGAATCGAAAATTTGATATACATTTCTTTTTTCTCGATCCAAAAAGTTTTTTTTCGATTGTTATTTTTAAATATTTCTGATGCAGTATCACGCGAGCTTAAAATTAGAGGTAATTCTAAATTGGGGAAGACCGTCCCTTCTGGTTGAGAGTGGGAGTGAATCGATTATTGAAGCTCAGCAAGCCGAGGAGGCGGAATTAATTACTGAAATCCAGATTAGGAGATAATTGATATTGTCAATACCTTCACGACGCAACTCCTAAAATGAGAGGTTTCGTCCCTCGCTAGGGAGTCCAGCAAGAGATCAGCAAAAGACAGCTACTAGATTTCATTATGCTCTGGGCTCTGGCCTTGTGCCAGACTGTCTAGAGTGGAGAGGCAGTGAAAAGCCATATTGCATGTTGTTTGGACGTGATGTACTCTTACCGATAGACAATTTTATAAAGAAGCAAAGAAAGATTGAGATAATGCGCTACTTCGAAATCACCTTGTACCAGACTATCAAGGAACCGAGAGAAACTGAGTACTAAAGATTAAGAAAGGCAAATACAACCGCCATATGAGATTGCCAGACAATAAAAAGCCAAAATTGAAAAGTCCAAAACTTATACAATAAATTGAGAGGCCTTGTGCCTTACTTTGAATGTCAATAAACTGACTAACTGTTAATTTGTGAACTGAGTGAATATTTTTAACGTTTTTAAAGATACTTTTTACAAGATATTATAATTGTAACAAACCGCGTTTTATTCTCTGTTTTTCGGAGTCATTTTTTTTTTTTTGCTTTCTTAATAGTGCGGTCTCATCCGTCTACTCATCAACCGACGACTCTGATTAGCAATTGATCTTCTGTCTAGATTAAAAACACAACGGCGTGTCGTCTTAGGACATAACCTGCCAAACGGATTAATTCTATTTAGTATTAATAATTTGTTTGCAGACAGTTAAATGGTTTCAAGTATTGTTATGTAACAGTAACAATTTAACATCAGTCATTTATTTACACACACACACACACACACACACACACACACACACACACACATATATATATGTGTGTGTGTGTATATATATATATATATATATATATATATATATATATATATATATATATATAATTTCTATTTGAAAAGTTTGTTGGTAAATTCATCTTTAAATGAGTTAGAATTAATTTGTTCGCACACAAGTATTGCTATTGTTTCCACCCAGTTAAATGGTTTCAATAATTTCTATCAAACACTAATAATTCTATTCAATATTAATCATTTGTTTGCAGGCCTTAAAGTGATTACAAGTATTGCTATTCAACACTAATTATTCTGTTTCAACAATATTCATTCACTTAATCATTTATACACAGTCGTGTGGATCCAAGTATTGCTATGTATCACTAACAATTCAATTAAATATTAGCCATTAGTCATAGTTAAATGGTCAAACAGTTCAATTTCTAACAATTCAATTCAACATATGTCATTTGTTTGCACTCAATTTAAAATGTCAAACAGTTCTATTTGACCCATAGATAGACTCCTTCTAGGTGCTACCAATCCGAGCCAGAGTGGACCTTGGAGCAATGTCAATGAAGGAGTATTCTACATTCCCCAAAGTTCCAGGACTGAAGCCTCACCATGCGATTTTTTAATATCATAATCAGGACACGCGTGAAGGGTTTCTCACCCTTCTGTTTTCCTTGTTGAATGCCAAAACCTTCTTTGTAGAATACAAGAATTACTATTTTACCAACAGCTAGGCACAAAAGGGTTCATGCCTTTCCCAAATGAAAGTAATAGGGCGACTGGAGTTCGAACTCGCTTACTACGATGTTGCAATCAAGTCCATTAGCCACTACGCCACAGATACTCCCTTGATATTCTTTTTGTAGTTTCTTCAGTCTTCAGTTTGTACAAAACTGTTAAAAATTCTTATGGCTATTTATAAGTAAATATTTTGGTGAAATAAAACTTCTATTACTTCAACAAGATTTCTGTAAACAATATTTTCTACATGTGTTTTACGAATTTCTTCTAGCAATTAGGCTAAGTCGCATTGAATTTTCTACTCAGTAAAAAAAGCTTGATATTTTTAGATAAAAACATCAATAAAGAGCGAAACATGAATATATTTTAGGAGGTGCTCATAATATATTAGTTATCGTCGATTTCGCTTTCACTTTCTTTGTTTAATGGCATATCAACCTTTGGTTATCGTCGTTAAAAATGGAGACGGTGAACTGAGTTCAATTCCTAGAGGTGGTTGTTTGCTTTTCACATAGTGCTAATGCCTTTTGCGAAAGGTAAGAATCCGAGTATCCTCCCAACAGCCATGGGCAAATGGTAGGGCAGACTGGGGTCTTTAACTTTTGTATAGCAGCCGTTCTATATGAAACCTGTTAAAATCCTCATAAAAATTGACCTTGTGTCGCACCCTGCTCTTGCGGAGAGGTAGTTCAATGGATATCGTGAATATCCAAAAATTGAATTTTCTTTTTTCATCCGATAATTCAATTAGCTTTGCTTCAATACCATTTTTTGAGTCTTTGGTATGACTCGACCTGGGATTGAAACCTGATCTGCCAGACCATTACGAACATTCTACGTATTAGACCAATGGCTCAATGGCATAATGGTTAGAGTGTTCGCCAATGGTCCGGGAGACCAGGGTTCAATTCCATGTCGAGTCATACCAAAGACTCAAAAAATGGTACTTGATGCCGCCTTGCTTAACAATCAGCGTTATAAGGAAAGGATCAAGGGTAAAGCGGAGCAATCCAGAGAATGGAGTAGCTCCCTCCCCTAAATCTCGGTGTAGTAGGTATTGAAAAGGGAGCCTTCGGGGAGTCTTCGACTACGGTCACCAACTTTACAAACGACTATAAACGAGAATAAAAAAATGTTCTTTTATCCCAAACACGTCTCATCTCCATTGTGTTAGTTCTCACTCTTTTATAATTAGCGCTATTTATTGTATCCGAAGACAACATTGATCTAATACCTATCTTTATCCCCCCGTACGGTAGATCCTAATCCAATATAAACGCGGAGTTCAATCTGACCTCTAACTGAGTTTTCGTCGAATAATTTTAGATATAACTGAGTGAAACTCAATAAAAAAATATGCGGATAGGTGTGGGGATTAGTTATTTATATATATATATATATATATATATATATATATATATATATATATATATATATTTTGTTGCTGTCCTTGTTTTTAAGGAATATGATAACAAAATAAAAGCAAAATTGCCCAGTCGGCTGGGTCGGGGGCTTAGAAATACATTGACTACACCTCTGCAGAGGGTTAAGCCCCCACCCCACAACGAGTGCCCTGGATATGACACGAAACAATCTGATGCTTTGGTTCCAATGATGCTGGAGCTTTGGGGAATGCGGAGTACCCGTTCACTGCCATCGCTCCCAGGTCCATCCTTGCCCAGAGTGGTAATGGGTCAAATAGAACTAAATGCGTACTTATGCTAAACTGAATTGTTTGAAATGCTAAAAAACTGTTTGTATGCTAAACAAAATTGTTTGAAATGGAACTGCTTTTGACATTGAAACTGTACTTACGCTAAACTGATTTGTTTAATACAGAACTGTTTTGACATTTAACAGTGTGTAAACAAAAACTATACTTATAATAAACTGATTTTTTAAAATTTAAAACTGTTTGATTAAACTGAATAGGTTGAAATAGAAATGTTTTTGACAATTAAAATGATCAACTGAATTGTTTGAAATAGAACTTATTATTTGTATAAAAATATATTTGATGTTAAATTAAAGGTTGATATGCCATAAAATCCAAAAAAGCAACCGACCAAATAAAAGAAAAAATTCAAAATATGATTTTCACTTACGTGGGGCCTTCAATAAGTTTCCAGCCTTTTTTTTTTTTTTTTTTTGTATAGGCATTTAAAATTGTCGTTGACTCTTGGAAATTCAGTATATTATTGCTATACATCTTATGAGATAACTGACCAATTTCTATGATTTCAAGTTAAAAGAAACAGCTACAGCAGCAATTAGAATACACCCTACTAAAGCCTGATTGTCACAGATGGTGAATTTCAAAAATTTAATTTGGACGTGAAGACACTTAAGAAGAACGATATGCAATAAAATTCTGTTTTAAACGAGGAAAAAATGCCACACAAGCGTATTGAATGATTCAGACTGTTTTTCGACCATCTTGAATGAATCGAGCATGTGTTTTTGAGTGGCATAAGAGATTCAAGGAAGCCAGGGAGTCTGTGAGGGATGATGAGAGGTGTGGGAGGAGTAAGGAAGTCAATAGACCAGAGTTGATTGGCCAAAGGGTTAGGGCTAGGGTTACTATGTTTTGATTTTAAGGGAGTTCAGGAAGAGATTCGGTCGGAAAAGGCCAGCACTCTTCAAATCGGGTCGGTGGCATTTCCACCATTTGTACCAGTCCACAACTCCATCCTTATCACAGACTATTTGACCAAGATGGGTATCAAGACAGTTTCTCACCGTTCCTATAGTCCAGACCTTGCTCTCTGTGACTTTTGGTTATTCCCTAAGCTCATAGGCTGTCGTTATGAGACAATTGAGGAGATGAAAGAGGCTGTGATGAAGGTCATTGACAAGCTCACGCAAGAGGACTTCCATGGAGCCTTCCAGAAGTTGTTGAAACGGTACAAGTGCATTGCAACCGGAGGAGATTACTTTGAAGGGGATTAGAGTTCCATGTATGTACTATCAATAAAAGCGCCCATACAGAAAATGTCTGGAAACTCGTACGCCCGTCTAAATTTACTAACCTTCTTATAAAAGATACTAGACGGAAAATCACTGTCTTGACTTCAGAAAAACCAAAAAATGAACACGCATCTCGTACCCGTAAATCAGGGAGATCTGTCCCCAGCATACCCCGGGTGTATTGAATACGAAACAACACAGTATCACAGTGTTTACTTACTTTTTTACATACAAACACGCTCAATGAAATCCGATAAAGGACCTTTTTGCAAATGCCCCTTCATTCAATCTTTTTGTATCGCATTTCTTCAGATACTCTGTTTTCTATTCAGTTTTTTTTTTCTCGCAATAAAATATTGAGTTATTGTACGTATTGACTCTACTTTTATTCAAAACCTTCAACGAAATATGCAGCTATCTTTGGTCTTTACATGGGTGAGGTTATATTTCAAAGAAAAGCGTGGGAGACTGAGAGGAAGAAAGAAGTGTTATTTCTAACCTCTTCATTTTTTTTCTGGCCACTGAGTATACGACATGCAAAAAAACGAAAGAGTAAAATATCTTTCATTTTACATTTTTATTGTTGTTCTTCTTCCCTTCTTTTTTTTTTTATTTCGTCTTCTGTTTCTTCTTTTCGAAAATACAAAAAAAAGTTTAGACATCATACATGACGGAGTTAGCTGTCGAAAAAAAATTTCCATTACTTACATCTGCTGGAGCCCGTTTCTATAGACTCCTTAAATTCAGTAGATGGTGATACGTAAGATGTCACGTGTCATCGCAGTGGTTTTTCATCATCAAAAGCTCCGGTTGAAAGACTAAAAAAGTTATTCAGTGTGAACTACTCCCGGCTTATGTAAACTGTAGGTCGCAGCACCCCCTTTAAAGGAGACCCAGCACACACTTTAGAGGTCTGTCCTTCAGGATAAGCGTAACAGTGAGACTTGATTTTTAACAGACCTCTAAAGTGAGTGCTTGGTATCCTTTAGAGGTCTGTCAAACATCAAGTCATTTTGGAACTAAACCTGGAGGACAATGGTGGTTCGTGACATCGATTTGTGGAGTTGCAGCTTCAAAAAATATTTAAAAAATTATATTAATATTGTGTAACACACACCCTGAGAATTTCGGGTTAATGATTATTGATAATAATATCAAATATATTTTTAAAATGTACGTGGGGTGGTGCCAGTAGTGTAGTGGCTAACGTGCTGGTTTGTGACATCTTAGTAAGCGAGTTCGAACTCCAGTTACAGAATTACGTTTACTTTTGGACTAATGGTCCTTGAGATAGATAACTCAATAGTATCACTACTGTTCTTCTTCTACAAGTTTGGCTTTAGTATTAAATAATCCACGAAGGTTGATATGCCCTTAAAAAAGAAACCAAATAATTTTTTTTTCAGTATATATCAGGAGAAAGTTCACAAGCGCGTGTGAAGTACGTGCACTGAAGCTAAACTGACGTGCAAATTTGAAGCACGTAAACCGGAAGTTCACTGGCGTGAAAATTCGAAGCACGTGCACAGGAAGGTTCACGTGTGACACAAATTTTGCAGCACGAATACTGTGTGAACCTTCCGTCCCTGTGCTTCGAATTTGCACGCAGGTGAACCTTCTGACCGAATTTGCACGCCTCTGAACTTTCAGTCGACATGTTTCGAATTTCCACGCCTGTGAAACTTCTGTCTATTTGCTTCGAATTTTCACGCCACTGACTATTCTGTGTACGTTTCTTCGAATTTCCACATGCTTGAATTTTTTATGCCAGTGAAAAACCTGGTGTCCACGTACTTCGAATTTGCACTTCAGTTAACTTTCTGTCCACCTTCTTTGAATTTTTACGCCCTTGAACTTCCGTCAACATGCTTCGAATTCATTTGCTTGGGAACCTTTTGTCCACGTTCTTCGAATTTGCATACATGTTAAACTTCTGTCCCCATGCAAAAAATTTACATTCCCGGGAACCGTCTGTGTACGTGTTTTGAATTGGTATTCTAGTAAACCTTTTTTATACCCGGATCTAGATTGTATCGACATACGATTGGTTTGGTTTGGTTTGTTGGGTTTTATGGTATATCAACCTTTGTAGGTTATTTAACGTAAAATACATTTTTATGTAAATAATCTGTTCTATTTAAAACAATTCAGTTTAGCATAAGTACACAGTTTAATCGTCAAAACATTTCTATTTCAAACTATTCAAGCACTTATATGTAACAATTCAGTTAAGTGTAAATACAGTTTTAATGTCGAAAAATAGTTCTATTTGAAATAATTCAGTTAAACATAATCAGGTAGTTTAAATGTAAGTATGGTTTAATTGTCAAAAACATTTCTATTTCAAGCTATTCAGTTTACTCAAAAAATTCATTTTAGCATAAGTATGCTGTTATTTCTATTTAACCCATAGATAGGGCCCTATCAGGTGGTACCACTCCGGGCCAGAGTGGACCTGGGAGCGATGGCAATGAAGGGGTACTCCGCATTCCCCAAAGCTTCAGCATTGCTGGAACCTCACCATCAGATTGTGTAGTGTCATATCCAGGACACTCGTTGGTGGTGGTCATACCCCTCTGCAGAGAAGCAGTCGGTGTATTCTACAGCCCCAGCCGACTAAGCAATCGGTATACGAATATATCCGGATTCGCTGTAGTAGCAGAGTGCTTCCACGGTTCACACTCAGTCTCCAAAAGGTACGACTGATTGTATTCATAGTATTGCTATCGCCGTAGTATTACTATTACTCGTAACGTCTGACTGTTCTAATCAGACGTAAATTAGTCATTGACCAGTTTACCTACAAATGAAGAAAGGTATAGTAGTACACAATACCTCCCTCTTGAGTTTTATTTCCTGCTGGAAATATATTTTTTCTTTTGAGATTGCCGTCCAATCATTCTATTGGACATCTTTTCCTCTTTATCGAACGTCTTTTGATAGAAATGCTTTGTGGGATTGGCCATTTAAACACGTCATACCGTACCCGTACTTCTTGCCTCGTCTGGTCTTCGACGTATTTACGTCGTAACTGATTAATATGACGCTTATCTTCCAATTTTGGGCCACCTACGATGTAAGCAAATCGTTCATTCCTTTTTGTAACGACACCACCCAACCAAGAGTATTTACTCTTCTAATAAAACTTGAAAAACACCTTGTTTTCAACATTAAATGAATTAGTTTTGTAGTTCGACTTATTGTAGTGCTTTTTTCGTATTTGTAACAACTTGTCAAAAAAATTATCCTGCCAAACATTAGCTCAGTAAGGAACATGTTCGACGTAGTACTTCTATTAATTGTCCCCCCAATACACTCGCAAGAATTGCCGTATTTTTCCTCCCCATTATTTACAACTCCTGATTTCTTTAGAGCTCTTTTGAAGGAGTCCACGAAGCTTTCCGCCTGGCTATTACTTCTAGGGTAATATGCAGGAGTCGTCATATGCTTAATAGCGAAAGTTTCAAAATTCACCAGCTGTGAACTGACTTGCATGGTCGGAAATAATTTCGTCTGGCAAACTATACCTTGCGAACAGCTTATGTAAGAAATTCACCGTCCCGTAGTTGATTTTCTACACTTGCGATTTTCTGGCTATTTGCTAAAATTACCCACCACTACCAAATAATGTGACTCATTACGTGGTCCTATTAAGTCAATATGCAAATTAGACCATGGCGTATCTACTTTTGGCCACGAGTTTGACTTTACTGGGGATGACTTTTCTGCCAGAGAAAAACCTCTACAGTTTCTCAGAGACGTTTCTTTGTCCTTACCCGGACAAAACATATACAATCTCATGAGAGATTTCATTCTAGACATCCCTGGCTGCCCCGAATTCACTTAGTATTCTTTTTTATTGTCAATCCATAAGAAAACGTTTTCTTATGGGTAACGTCTGACTATTATAACCATTTGACTTATTGCTCTAACCAGCCGTATACAAATAGCCACGGACCAGTTTGCATACAAATGAAGAAACTTATAATAGGCTAGTCAGTAACTGAACCTTCCGTTCACATGCTACGAAATTGCACGCCTGTGAACCTCCTGTCCACCGTCTTCGAGGATGCACACCAGTGAACTTTCTGTCCATATGATTCGAATTTACACGCCAGTGAAACTTCTGTCAACATGCTTCGAATACGCACCTCTGTGAAACTCCCGCGGAGGCGCTTCAAATTTTCACGCCTTTGAACTTTCTGTGTACAAGTTTCGAATTAGCACGTCTGTGAACTTTATTTGAGTCCTCTGTTTCTCACTGTATACATTATGTAACATTATGTAACATTCGTGTCGATATTGCTGTATGGTTGCCCAGTCGGCTGGGGCTGTAGAATACACCGACTGCTTCTCTGCAAAAGGGTAAGACCACCCCCCAAACGAGTGTCCTGGATATGACACGAAACAATCTGATGATGAGGTTCCAGTGATGATGGAGCTTTGGGGAATACGGAGTACCCCTTCATTGCCATCGCTTCCAGGTCCACTCTGGCCCGGAGTGGTACCACCTGATAGGGCCCTATCTATGGATTAAATAGAACTAACTGCATACCTATGCTAAAATGAATTGTTTGAGTAAACTGAATAGCTTGAAATAGAAATGTTTTTGACAATTAAACCGTACTTATATTTAAACTGCGTGCTTATGCTTAACTGAATTATTTGAAATTGAACTGTTTTTCGACATTAAAACTGTATTTACACTTAACTGAATTGTTACATATAACTGCTTGAATAGTTTGAAATAGAAATGTTTTTGACAAATAAACTGTGTACTTATGCTAAACTGAATTGTTTTAAATAGAACAGATTATTTACATAAAAATTGATTTGGCGTTAAATAACCTACAAAGGTTGATATGCCATAAAACCAACCAAACCAACCAACTGCTGTATGAATGCACTACTTGGACGCTAACAAAACGGCTCGAGAAGAAGCTAGACGGCAATTACACAAGAATGTTGCGAACAATATTGAACAAGTCCTAGCGGCAACATCCCACAAGGCACCAATTATACGGCCACCTGCCTCCCATCACGAAAACTGTCCAAGTTAGACGAACCAGACATGCAGGACACTGCTGGAGAAGCAGGAACGAGCTCATAAGTGATGTACTCCTATGGACCCCCACATATGGCCGAGCAAAAGCAGGATGACCAGCTCGAACATACATACAGCTGCTATGTGAAGATACGGGATGTAGCCCTGAAGACCTGCCAGAGGCGATGAACGATAGGGAGAAGTGGCCGGTACGATTTCTTTGAGACGCGTTCTGCGTAACGGTTATCATCATACAAAATAGAATCGGTGACCAGAGTTCAAATCCTGAATGCATCTTTTTGCGTTTCACTTTACGTTAAAGTCATTAAGAAAGACATAAATCCATCTCTTCTTAATGACTTTAACGTAAAGTGAAACGCAAAAAGATGCATTCAGGATTTGAACTCTGTTTTAATTTGTCTTTATTCAAGTTTGTATAAATGAAAGACGGGAATTTCCGTGGTGTCGTAGCTAACGTGCTAGATCGCGACATCGTAGTTATCGATTTCGATCTCCATTCGAGATATTACATTCACTTTTGGAGGAATACACTGGGGAAAGGTATGAACCCTACTCCCACCACAGCTATGGATTAAATAGTCCACTACTGTTCTTCAACAATAATGGATTTGGCATTCAATAATTCACAAAGGTTGATATGCCATTAAGCAAAAAAAAAAAAAAAAACAAGCCATTAATGAAAGATGCGCTCCTGAATACGGAATACTTAACGAGTTTTTCTGATGTTTAGTCTTTTAATTAAACGTTGGAATTCAATCCGTGATAATTTTAGCTAACTGTATTTTCGAAGTGCAATTTCAAAATTTTAGTTTAATGTACCTCACCTCAAAAATGTACACACTCGAGAAGAAAATGTACCCACTCGAGAAGAAAATCTTTCGATGCTTCAGTGAACTTCCTGTAAGTAAGCTTTAGAATATTATTTTTTTATCCCAGGCAACACTGTTTACTCCTGCTCGTATAGGAAGGAGTCCCCGTTACGTAATGGCTAACGTGCTGTGATATCATTGTAAATAAATTCGAATTCCAGTCATACAATTACATCCAATTTCGGACTGATAGCATTAGAAAAGGTAATCTCCTTCACAATGGGTTAGAAATACCACTGCTGTTCATCAATTCGGATGGCTTTGGTATTAAATAACCCTCAAAAACTGATATGCCATTAAACCAAGAAACCAATCCTGCGCATACATGATAATTCTCTCAATCAATAAACATGCAGTTTCGTGGGTTGTGATAATTACTCATTTACCTCCGATGCAAGAGGTCAACGTTTAAGGTCATTTCAGTAAGGTTCGAACTCGGTACGCTAATTAATAAGATCTGCAAAATTAACTTGCAAACCCCACCCATGTTGCCACAACGTGTGGCAAACGTATGTCCCTTGTTGTGAAGAGATTGAGAGATTTAGCGTTAACTTTGACCCGAACGCAAATGGAATTTCTGATATGTAGGCGTTGAATGCTATGCTGTAAATAAATAAATGATAGAATAAAATTTGTGTTTTAAAGATTTTTCTCTTCGATTCAAGTCACGGAGACGTTGATCTATCGACCGACAAAAAGTCGGACTTAAAGCAAAATATTTTGTGCCGAATTATTGACATAATATCGCATTTCATTTTCCTTTAGTTTGATCAAAACTGATTTTTTGAAAAATAGAGATAAAAAAAGATTTTTATGAGAATAGAATCACTTTTTTTGGCTTCAAAACCGTTTTTATATGTTTAACTCTACGTATTTACATGGTACGATGGGTCTAAAACTGAGAAAAGTCAAAATAACACTAGTATTGGACTTTATCGGATATATTTCCCAAAATCACTTTAAAATATTTTGAAATATTATACATATATATATATATGTGTGTGTGTGTGTGTGTGTGTGTGTACATGGTTTGATGGATGAATTGTAATCAAAATTACGCAAAAGTCAAAATGACACTAACGTGGACTTGATCAAATATATTTACCAAATTACATGAAAATATTTTGCAATATTATATATATATGTATATGGTCTGATGGGTGAATTGTAGTCAAAATTACACAAAAGTCAAAATAACACTAACGTTAAACTTGATCAAATATATTTACCAAAATTAACCGTTTGTTTATTTGGATTTTATGGTACATCAACCTTTGTAGGTTATCTAATGCCAAATCCATTTTTTATATAAATAATCAGTGGCAATGAAGCGATGTTCTGCACTACTGGAACCTCACCATCTGATTGTTTAGTGTCATAAGTAGGACACTCGTTGGGGGGGGGGTCTTACTCCTTTGCAGTGGTGCAGTCGGTCTATTTCTAGCCAACTGGGCAACAAAATTACATGAAAATATTTTGAAATATTATACATTCATATATATATATATATATATATATATATATATATATATATATATATAATGTGTGTGTGAATTGTAGTCAAAATTACGAAAAAAATTAAATGACCCTAACATCTCCCTTTATCAAATATATTTACCAATATTACACAAAATATCTTGAAATAGATTAAATTTATTCAATTTCTCCGAAAACTGTTTTCATTTTTTTCTTAGAATTTTCACAATTTCAGGTTTTCAATCGTTGAGAGCCAAGAAATTGTGAGCTTGATTAGTTTTAACAGTATGTTATGCCTCTGTAGTTCTTTGTGATTCCGAGGTCACCTTTCTTGTGGGAAGGAAAAATGGAGCCTTTCGTCTATTTCGCTGTTGCATTTTATTTACACACAGCATTGCATAATCGACGAAGTCATCAAATTTTCTTGTCTCCCATACTTAAGATAGTATTTCCTCGCAGCCTGGAGCTTTTTTGCTTTCAAAACAGCGTCAAGTTTTTCCTTCGAAGTCGAATCATCGAAGGAATACAAAGAAAAATCTTGAGCTCGAGAGGACAGTAGTTAGTAGATTTCTCCAGACCATTTGATGCTATACACAGAGGGAAGATGGAGCAAATACTATGAGCATATGGCCACTCCAAAGAAACTTCTACTGCTATGATGATGCTTACCAAAAAAACACGATGCCAATGGCTCACTTATTTGATGTTCATACTGAATTCATCGAAATAGCAGCAAGAGTCTTATTAAAAGATACATTAGCGCCATATTTGTTATGATTTGCCGAGACTACGTACCTCGAACGTCAATAGATGTAATAAAAGAAAATGGTTTCAGACTAGAAAAAAAACAAGAAAAAAGTAATATTCTGTAGAAACTACGACAGATGCATACTACACAGATGATCTGGGGCTTCTGGCAAATATGGCATCTCAAGCTGAATTCCTACTGCATAGCATAGAGCAAGCAATAGGAGACATTGATCTCTACGTGAACGCAGATAAAACATAGTCCATGTGTTTTAAACAAGAAACAGCCTTTTCCAATCTATGTAGCAAACCCCTAAATTTAGTTGACCAGTTTACATACAGTAACATCTCTTATACTGAAAGTGACATCAACATATGTCTATCAAAGGCGTAGACAGCTATTGACAAAATATCGATCATAATGAAATCAGATCAAGCCGATAGAATAAAACAGAATTTCTTCCAAGCTGTACTACTATACAGATGCACTACTTGGGACGCTAACAAAACACATAAAGAAAAGCAAGATGCTGCATACTGTCTTGAACAAATTCTGGAAGCAACACCCCACAAAACAGCAGTTGCATGATCACCTACCTCCCATCTCACAAACCATCCAAGTAAGACATGAGGGGCACTGCTGGAGAAATCAGGACGAACTCATAAGGGACGTTTTCTTATGAATTCCAATATATGTAGAAGCCAATGATAGCTGACCAGCAAAAACTTACATCAGCTTTATGTGAATCCTGGATGCAGACTAGAGGGTCTTCCTGAATCGATGAAGGATAAGGACGGATGGTGATAGAGAGTCAGTGTGACTTGAAGGAATTTATTCAAAGAAATCAAGCACGGCCTCAAGACGACATCGCAATCTCCTGCAAACGTTTCCGACGTTCTTCTTTAATTGATATATATTGCCGTTTTCATTGCCTTCAGTTCATTTTCTGTATTGCACGGAGTTTTGTTCGTTTCTCGTTTCGTGTGACCCACACATATTAAACGGTATAGCAATCTGGAGAGTTAGCTGGGCAGATGTTAGGTATGTGGTCGTAATTTTCTGACGGTCAACCCTGGCTTCTTCGGCTTGTGAAGCATGGCACAGTCCTGTTTTCAGACGTAGCGTCTTTCATCGGCCACTCTCTCAATCCAGGGCAGCACTACCTCCTCTAAGCTTCCATCATCTAACTGAGACCATGAAGGAAGATCAATGGAGGCATAAGGTCACTATTGCAAGTGACCACCTTAAACAATAGGATGTGGTCTGGGTGTTTGGTTTTCATCAATATGAATCTGAATCTGTCCTCAAGTTGACACCCAAACACTTTGAAATCTTTGTTTTGGCGCTTCTAACGTGAATTCCAAGCAATACAGCATTTCATTTCAAAACTTCTGGATTTGGTTTGGTTACGTTTTATAGCATATCAACCATTGTATGTCTTTTAATGCCAAATCCTTTTTATACATATCTATCAAATATATGATTTCTAAACATTTTTTCTAGATAAACAAGTTTGAGCTCATATTTGGCACATAGTTAAATGGTTTCAATATTTCTATCAATTATGAATAATTCTATTTACAATCAATCATTTGTTTGCACACAGTTTAACGTTTTCAAGAATTACGATGTTTTACTAACAATTCAATTAAACATCAGTCCTTTGTTCACACACAGTTCTATTTCAAACAATTCAGTTTTGCATAAGTATACAGTTTAAATGCCGGCTGATTTTCCAAGTGGATTGAGTGTTCGCCAATGGTCCGGGAGACCTGGGTTCAATCCCAGGTCGGGTCATGCCAAAGATTTTTAAAATGGTACTTGATACCTCCTTGCTTAACACTCAGCAATATAAGGTACGGTTCAAGGGTAAAGTGGAGCAATCCAGGGAATGGAGTAGCGCCCTCCCTATATCTTGGTGTAGTAGCCATTGAAAAGGGTGCTTTCTGGTCGCCCTTGACTATGGTCGCCAACTTACTTTTACAGTTTCAATGTCAAAAACAGTTCCATTTCAAACAATTCACTTTAGCATAAGTACACAATTTTAATGTAAGTACAGTTTAATTGTAAAAAGTAATTGTTTCAAGCTATTCAGTTAAGTCATTTTTTTTATTTTTTTATTTCACAAAAACATATTTCTAGCAGAATGATCCAGTCTTGAATAGCGGTTTGTCATCAAATTTTCGGTGGCTGAAAAGTGCAAACCATCTGAAATTTATCGAAGAATATGCAGAATTTTTAGTCAAAAAATGTTTACAAGTGGGCTAAACATGGTTTCGCTACTACAAACATGAGTCGAAAAGACAGTCGATGGAGTGGAAACACACTCTCCGGTAAAAAAGTTATGGGCAAAGCGGTTGGCAAAGAACAAGTTGACAGTCTCCTACGATATGAGAAGGCCAAGCCCTTCTTTGAAAAAAGTACAACAGTAAACAGTGCTTCCTATATTCAAATCCTTAGGTACAATTTACCTTATTTATTGAATGACCTTCGTATATTCATTGACATCCTTGAACTAATATCCTCATCTTCGTTGTTCTTACATCAAAATGATTTAGGTCATTGTACCCACTTATTTTTCTTTTGATTAACAACTACAGTCGACACCGAAAAAATATTGGAATGTACAACGGCTAAAGCGTTGTGGCTGCGATAACTAAAATGTGGAAATAAATGCGAGCAAATCAATAATTAATTGTGTATATATATATATATTAACCGGACATTGGCCTAGCGGTTAGAGTGTTCGCCAATGGCCCGGGAGACCTAGGTTCAATCCCAGGTCAAGTCATAGCAAAGACTTTAAAAATGGAACTTGATACCACCTTGCTTAACACTCAGCATTATAAGGTACGGTTCAAGGGTAAAGTGGAGCAATCCAGGGAATGGAGTAGCGCCCTCCCCTACACCTTGGGGTAGTAGCTATCGAAAAGGCAGCCTTCGGGTCACCCTCGACTATGGTCGCTAACTTTACTTACTACTTATATATATATATATATATATATATACGTAGATGCGAACCGTTGGACTACCTACAGAGGTGATTTGCTTATAGTGATAAACGCTTGTATAGAACCAGTCATACTTCTCGGATATGCTGATAACATAATATATTCCAATAAATTCACATATTGTAAAATAAATACGCAATTTTGTTTAAAAGTATTTCCTCGTCTGAAGAGAAGAGATACTATGGAAACGCACACACATGTACACACACACACACACACCTACTTTCTCTCTCTCTCTCTCTCTCTCTCTCTCTCTCTCTCTCTCTCTCTCACACACACACACACACACACACAGAGAAATACGCTCATATATATATATATATATATATATATATATATATATATATATATATTATACAGCCCAGTCAGCAGTTGATAAAGAATACACCAACTGCATCTCTGCTGGGGGTAATACCTCGTTATCATGTGTCCTCGATATACCACTAAACCATCTGATGGTGAGGCTTCAGTTCTCTACCTTTGGTGAATGAGGAGTACCCCTTCATTTCCATTACTCCCAAGTCCACTCTGACCCGGAGTCGTAATAACTGTCAGGGTTCAATTCAATAGAAATTTTCAACCATTTCACTGTTTGTAAACAAACGACTATTGTGAAAATGAATTACATAGCAATAATAAAAACCATTTAACTATGTGCAGGTAAATGATTAATACTAAATAGAATTATTCGTATTAGAAAGGAATTCTTGAACCAGTTTACCGTGTGTAAACAAATGAGCTCTGGTTTGTTTAAAATGTTACCTACCAACTATTGGTTTACAAATCATATATATATATATATAGGTGGGATTTGGTTATTTTAAAATGTTATCATATAGAGTGTGAGAACATCAGCCACCAGCCAGGGGAGATGTCACAGTTTCGGTGGCTAAATTGCTACTGCCACCCCTGATGCCGCCAGCAGTTTTTGCCACAAATGTATACATATACATAGACACGTATATATATATATATATATATATATATATATATATTTGTAGTCGAGAGCAACTTGAACAGTCCTTTTTCAATAGCTGCTACACCGAGGTGTAGGAGGCCATAACTCCTTTCCCTGGTATATATATATATATATATATATATATATATATATATATATATAAGATAGGGTAAACACCGAGTCAGCGGTACTCGGCAATCCTACCTCCGCTAACTCTGTGTCTACGCTATCCTAACTTTAAAATATGTTTTTATCATTAAGGGTTTTCGGACTATTGTCTTCATCTTTATTGTTATTTCCACAACGTTTCGGCCGATATTTCCTTCTGCCTTCTTCTGGAGTTTGTCGAACTCGGGAACTTCGAACTACGTCCTTTATTGAAACCACAAGCGTCGCCTGTTCTGATTCCGTCAGCCATAACCGGGTACAAGGGTTAAGTATTCCTGTATTGTTACTCGCCTGCAGTCAGGATTGAACCTGCAACCTCCAGATGATTGTCTCCTTAGAAGCTTAGGGAACAAACGCCTATAACCGTTACGCTATGTGTCCTGCTGGACACATAAAGATGAAGACAGTTCGAAAACTCTTAATGATAAAAATCATCAAGCTTCGTCTCGGTATTTTAGACAACTTTTAAATATGTATTCTCTATAAATGATATTGAGCACTCATTATTTATAAATATGGCAAACTACATTACCAAATATATATATATATATATATATATATATATATGAAGGGTATGTGTACGTCTACTCTAAGTTAAGAATTAGAAAATATTCCTATATCAAAATCTGATTTTACGATATCTGATCGCATTCTTCACGAACATTAGAAATACAAATAGAATATTCTTTTGCATCCATAAACAGACATATATCTTGGTTTATTTTTCTCTGCTTTAATACGAAAGAATATATATGTAAGAACATGTGTGCTTATATATGTATGTACAAATATTTTCGTTTCTATTCCCACACATACATATATAACCCCTCATATATATATATATATATATATATATCGATTAACCGACAAATATATTCTCTTACATATGTATATTTGTATGTATGTACGTATCTATAAATCTCATAAATGAATATTTATGTTTATTATCTACTCTAACGTACGTATTATCTATTGATTGATCGAAAATCGATGATGATCGAACGAACTAATCCCCGGAAGATTGATGGCAACTGTCCAAATGAAATACAAACAAAAATAATGGCGACGAGAATCTATCAGCTTGAAAAGATGGCGCATTTTCTATTAATATTGGCAGATCGATTAAAGAAAAAAAGAAAGAAGAATTTATGTGTAAGTGCATCTATCTGAGGACTAAATGTTTGCTGTTTTGCCTGACCAATGGACAAAATAGTCCACTCATGAACATTCAAACTTATAAAACAGCCGACGTGCCGACAGCATGGATTCTCTCGACTCTCTCTCTCTCTCTCTCTCTCTCTCTCTCTCTCTCACACACACACACACCATCCGTCTATATCAGCCATTGCCCATTGTAAGTATTTTAGAAGGCATCCAGTGTCTGTACTGAGCTGATGAACGTAAGTCTTTGCTGAGAGGTCAACACTGGTGTGTCCCTGCGTAGGAGTCCATAGGAGAATATCCCTTCTGAGTTAATTCTTACTTGCTTGCATAGCATGTCTTGCTCATCTTACTAGAATGGTTTGTGAAATGGGAAGTAAGTGGCCGTACAGCAGCAGTTTTGTTATGTGCCACTACTAGGGTTTGCTCAAAACAACATTCAGTATCCTCGTGTAGTTCCCTTCAAGCTTTTTCTTTTTTCTTTTTTTTTTGTAAATATCCAATTGGTAACACCCAGCAAGAGTGCTAACAAGGCTACAGCTAAGAATTCCCGTTTTATTTTATCACAGAGATTAAATTTATGTATTGCCGTTTATCTGTCAATAGCTGTCCCAACGTTCCCTATGCTTATGTAAACATCGCTTTCAATAGACGAGATATTCCTACCGAGATATGTGAACTGATCTGCCAATTTCTGAGATTTATCATTTAATAAGGAGATAGGACCATCTTTATTAAAGCACATGGACCTTGTTTTATCTGAGTTCACGTAGAGACCAATGTTTCTTGCTGCCTGCTCCTGGCAATACAGATAAGATTCGGCTTGAGCAGGTGAATTTGCGAAAAGTACTAGATCTGTATAGTCTTCATCTGTTATAGTTTTTGCAGAATATCGTCTTCTTGTCATTTTCTTTCATTAGATCTTTTTCGTCTCAATGTAACGAAGTTACCAGCGACTGCTACGGAACTTTGCCCTTTCTGAATTTAAAAATGACCGAGATTGTGTATTTTTTATTGACACCGGACTTGATACCTATAGTTTTTGTGTTAACTAGAACTAAAACCCATTAAACAAATTCATTCTCTGAATTTCCATTTAATACATCACACCTCTCTAGAAAACAGGTTTTTAAATGTCATCTTTTTCGCCCAGTCGGTTGGGGCAGTAGAATACACCGACTGCGTCTCTGCAGAGGGGTAAGATCTCCCCCAATGAGTATCCTGGATATGACATTAAACAATCTGATGGTAAGATTCCAGTAATGCTGGAGCATTGGGGAATGCAGAGTACCTCTTCATTGCCATAGCTCCCAGATCCACTCTGGCCAGAGTGGTAGCACCTGACAGAGTTCAATCTATGGATCAAATAGAACTAAACTGGGTACATATACTAAACTGAATTGTTTCAAATAGAACTGGTTTGACATTTAAACTGCGTGCTTATGCTAAACTGAATTGTTTGAATTGGATCTGTTTTTGTATGTTGAACTAAATTGTTTTAAATAGAACTGTTTTTGACATTGAAATGGTACTTAGGCTAAAATAAATTGTTTGAAATAGAACTATTTGACAAAACAGAATAGCTTAAAATAGAATTTTTTTTTTTGACAATTAAATTGTGCACTTATACTAAACTGAATTGTTTGAAATAGAACTGTTTTTGTATTAAAATGGATTTGGCACAAAGGTTGATATACCATAAGACCCAAACGAACAAAGTTTTCTTTTTCCAGATAAGAAATCCATGAACTTTACATTATACTAACGTTGTTTAATGACTAAGGTATGAATATTTGGTTTATTTGTTACAGACAGGTGGTGATTATAGCCTTTTTTTATCATTTACTGTATTCTTTCTAGTGTTCACTTGGCAAAATACATTCATTAATGAGGAGTACAAGTGTAAAATGACTACTAATTTGGTTTGTAATAATATATCAAACCTGGCGACATTATTAAATGTAATATCCAGTCCATGTTATATATTGACCATCGACCGAGCTGTCAATCAAGAGATGCACCAGTGTAAATAAGCGGAAGAACAGCGGAAGCAGGTGGGGGTTAGAAAATGATATAACCAGGTCCCGGGCGGTTCGAGTCAGTTGGAGACAGGATGCCGAAGTGAGAACCAGCTGCACACAGAGGGCTTAGTGACCCCCGGTTGAGCAACCCCAGCCAAGATGAGGAAGAAGTGCTGCTATGGTCGAGGAAGAACTTGGGTCAATATGGTAGTCCGTCCTTGTCTCCACTCATTTCTCACACACTGCAAACATCAGCTTTTCGAAAATAAAGTGTGAGAGATTTATATAAAGAAGTGTATTCGTTCGTTATTGAAGTCATTTATTACCGGTTGACTTATTCCGCATATATTTGTATATATATATATATATGTGTAGTTGTATGTGGCTATACAAGACACACACACACACACACACACACACATATATATATATATATATATATATATATATATATATATATATATGATTTGTAAGCGAATAGTTTGTAAGTAACTTTATTTTTAAACTAATTATTAAATATTTTTTGGGTTTTTTTTTTGCTTTTTGGTACACTGTAAGATAGTTACAAATATTATTACCCAACACTAATATCTCTATTTTTAATCATTTGTTTGCACATGGTTTAAAATATTGCTATCAAATACTAGTTAGCTACTACACCAAGATGTAGAGCAGGGCATTGCTCCTTTCTCTGGATTGCTCCACTTAGCCTTGATCCTTATAATACTAAATGTTAAGCAAGGACGCATCAAGGACCATTTTTGAGTCTTTGGTATAATTTGACCTGGTATTGAACCCCGGTTTCCTGGACCATTGGTGAACTCTGCCCATTATACCAATGGACTGGTCCATCAAATACTAATAAGTCTATTTATTAAGTATTCCTATGTAAGATAAATAATTTGCGCACTGCTCTTTGGGTTCAAATGATGGGACAATTCTATTTGACCTATAGATAGGACCTTCTGAGGTGCTACCAATCCACTTTAGTTTGGTTTGGTTGGCTTTTATGGCATATCAACCATTGTGGGATATTTAAAGTTAAATCCTCTTTATACACATATATAAAATATATGATTTGGTTTGGTTGGCTTTTATGGCATATCAACCATTGTAGGTTATTTAATGCCAAATCCTTTTTATGCATATATTAAACATATTTTGGTATGTGCTTGTGAGCAGCAAATGTATCACGTTACCGATACATTTCAAGTCGTGAAAGCTACCCGCTGTCGTTGGTACTATCGTGGTAGTTGGTGCGCTGACTCATTGTGAATTACTTAACGCCGTATGTGATTTGAAGACCGCACAGATGGATGTGCATTGAAGGTTAATCCGGAAACTTAAGCTTAACCGCATTGTCCGGGATGTGAACTTGGATCGCTGATTCCATTGCGGGAATTGGTTTAGGAGAAGAAAAACTCCGAATCAAAACTAATTAGAATATTGTTGTATCTGTGGCAGAGGAGTTGGGTATACACATACGTGGTGCCTTCAACAAGACTTTTTTGTAGAGGCATTTAAAATTGTCGTAGACTCTTGAAAATTCAGTATGTTATTGCTATACATCATATGGAATGACTGACCAATTTTTATGATTTCAGGTTCAAAGAAACAGCTACAGTAGCAATTGGAATACACCCTACTAAAGCCTGATTGTCACAGCTGGTGAATTTCAAACATGCAATCTGGACGTGAGGAAGAACGATATGCAATAAAATTGTGTTTTAAACTTGGAAAAAATGCAACAGAAACGTACGGAATGCTTCAGACTGCTTTTGGAGCATCTTGCATGAGCCGAGCATCAGTTTTTGAGTGGCATAAGAGATTCAAGGAAGGCGGAGAGTGTGTAAGGGATGATGAGAGGTGTGCGAGGAGTAAGGAAGTCAGTACACCAGAGTTGATTGGCCAAAAGGTTAGGGTTAGAGTTACTCTGTTGAGGTTTTAAGGGAGTTCAGGAAAAGATTCCGTCGGAAGAGGCCAGCACTCTTCTAATCGAGTCATTGGCATTTCCACAAGGACAATACACCAGTCCACAACTCCATCCTTGTCACAGACTATTTGACCAAGATGGACATCAAGACAGTTCGTTAACCTCCCTATAGAGCAGGCCTTGCTCCCTGTGACTTTTGGTTATTCCCTAAGCTCAGAGGCTGTCGTGATTATATAATTTAGGAGATGAAAGAGACTGTGACGAAAGTCATTGACACGCTCGCACAAGAGGACTTCCATGAGGCCTTCCAGAAGTTGTTGGAACGGTACAACAAGTGCGTTGCAGCCGGAGGAGATTACTTCGAAGGGGACTAGAGTTTCATGTGTGTACTATCAATAAATGTGCCCGAACGAGAAAAAGTCTGGAAACTTATTTTATGATCCTCATTCAACTGCTATCCCACAAAGAGTAACAATTATCTTCAAAATCCTGTGAAACGAGTTCAAATCTTAGTCGAAACTGTTTACATTTTACTTTGCACTAATGCACTGGAGAAAGACTAGTATCTGTGTGGTGGGGAGGGGTCCTTAGTGTTGCTTCAATGTCTTGTTTTTTAAATAAAAACTCCCAATTCCAATATTTCTTTTTACTGGTTGCCTTAGCTGAAACAAAACGAAGGAAGGGTTACAAAGACAGCAAGTAGGCCTACAAGGGTTTAACTTTATTACTAAGGTTGCAAAAAGTTTTTTTTTGCGGGAGAAAATAGTTTCTTTCACCGTTGCGTTCGTCTTCTTTCTTTCTTTTTTTCTCTCTTTTTTTTTTTTTTTTTTTTTTTTTGCACCAGGAGAACCGTTTCTCTTTTTGAGCATGCTTCGATTGTTCTTCCTGTCAAAGACATTCAGGTAGATTGTCATTTCTTTTATATTTCGTTTATTTTAAGTCTTTTTACTATTTAATTTGATTTGATTATTTTGTTTTAATATTGTTGTTATTTTACCTTTGGCTTTATTTATTATTCAATCATTACAACTTGATCGCAGGGGGGTGTAATAGTTAAAGCGATGAACTGAGGAATCGTAGTAAGCGAGTTCGTACTCCAGTCGCGCTATTACGTTCACTTTCGGGCAAATACCCTTGGGAAAGGTATGAACCCCCTTATCCTCCCAGCTATGGGTTAAATTGTATCACTACTGTTCTTCTAGGAGAGTGGCTTTGGCATTAAATAACCAACAAAGGTTTATATGCCATTAAACAAAGAAACCAAACCAAACCAAACCAAATCGATCACTTCCACTTCTGGATAAGTACTAAAGCAGACGGGGCTCTTCAGCCTTGATATGACAACCAAACTAAGAGAAGGTAATTTCTTAAATAGAACCAACTGTATTATGCTTAAAAAATACGTTTCTGTTGCATTCTGCTTGAGGTTAGGTAAATAATTATGCGCTGTTCGCCGCTACCGTAGAAAAAAAAAAAACGATCCAATTTTACGATGAAAAGCAATTAAAAATTTTAAAGATGAAATAATGTATTTCATGTTGATAATAGCAAATACCGGTTTGTTTTTACTGTATTTTTCAGTAATTTTCTTTTATTTCCGTAAGATTACAGTTGTTTTGTCCCAGTGCTTGTAAAATATAACAATTAATAAAGATACAGGCTCAACCTACAAATTACAAAACAGGTCACGCCTCTCATTCGCCAAAACCTACTTCATATTATATTGCTAAATAGCTGTTAGCTAATTTTTCTTGTTTTCATTAATTTTGTATATTCTGTGTGGGTGTAAGAGCGGATATGTACGCGTGTGCACAGGCAAGTTTGTTTATGTGCGTGTGTGGGTGTGTGCGTGCGTGCACTTTTTCGTTCCGCGGATTTATACGGTTGCAATTCGTGCAATGTCAGTCAAGTGCAGATGTTCGTGAGGATGGACGAAAGAAAGTGTAATGAATGAATTCACAAAACAGCGGGAGGAAAGGAGGGAATCTCAACAGCCGATGCCTGCTATAGAAAGAAAGAAAGAGAAACTATTTATTTGCCTTGAGGAAGTAAACTGCATTATTGGAGATCAAGAAAGCTTTTATTATCAGTTATGCAAATGATACGATTTGTGAAGATTAATATTCAAGAACACCTGATTAAAAAAAATAAAAAAACTAGCTTGCGTGCAGATCTCACAAGTCATTAAGAGCGAACGAAATAGGCCTAGCTTTAAGGAAATACGATTCTGTAAAGTAATTGGCATATTACAGCATCTGCTTAAAAACATGCCATTAACGTACCTTATGTCCTCGTGTATAAGTCGGTGTCGTGTATAGGTCAAATCATGATCTGTTTTTGTGAAATCATTAATTGATAGAATTAATTTTTGAAGCTAGGATTTTCTCCGACTTCCTTCTTATATATATATATATAATATGATTTTAAAAGACAATTAACATGTAGGGTGACTGTTTAATTGTTTTGGTGTTTATTTCCCCCACCATTTATTGTTGGTATAACTGAATTCATGTGCTTTAATCAAAAGGTGACATTTCCGCACTAGACGGAAGCTCTCTGAAACTGGTAGACAAGTTCACCAACTTAGGAAGCAATGTCTCATCAACCGAAAAAGACATCCACACGCGGCTAACGAAGGCATGGACAGCTATCGATAAGCTATCGATCATATGGAAATAAGACCTGACTGATAAAATGAAACGTAGTTTCTTCCAAGCAGCGATCGTATCGATACTACTATATGTATGCACTACTTGGACGCAAACAAAACGGCTGGAGAAAAAGCTAGACAGCAATTACACAAAAATGCTGCGTGCAATATTGGTTTGATTTGGTTTCTTTGTTTAATGGCATATCAACTCTTTTTAGGTTATTTAATGCCAAAGCCATTCTCCAAGAAGAACAGTAGTGGTACTATTTAACCCATAGCTGGGAGGATAAGGGGGTTCATACCTTTCCCAAGGGTATTTGCCCGAAAGTGAACGTAATAGCGCGACTGGAGTACGAACTCGCGTACTACGATTCCACAGTCCATCGCTTTAACCATTACACCACGAGGACACCCCCCTGCGAGCAATATTGAACAAGTCCTGGAGACAACACCCCACAAAGCATCAACTATACGGCCACCTGCCTCCCATCACGAAAACTATCCAAGTTAAACGAACCAGACATGCAGGACACTGCTGGAGAAGCAGGGACGAGCTCATAAGTGATGTACTTTTATGGACCCCCACATATGGCCGAGCAAAAGCAGGAAGACCAGCTCGAACATACATACAGCAGCTCTGAGAGGATACGGGATGTAGACCTGAAGACCTGCCAAAGGCGATGAACAATAGGGAGAAGTGGCGAGAGAGGGTCAGGAATATCCGTGCTAGCGGCACGACAAGATGATGATGATGGTGATGATGATATTTGAAAAGGCAAATGAAGAAAAGATATGAAAGACGCGGAGAAAAGAACATTCAAAACAAAGCAGTACAAACAAAATTAGATTTTTATATCAACAATTACATTAAATGAAATATTTTAAAACATTACGAGTATTCTACAACTGTCTGTTGAATATTCCTCGGTGTGTGTGTGAGAGAGAGAGAGAGAGAGAGAGGAAGAATGGACGTTTCTCTGACGGAGGTGAGAGAGAATGTGTGTGAGTATGAGCGTTTATGTGTGAGTGTGTATGTGTATTCTGTGTGTTTCGGAGTCAATGTATCTGTGAGCAGGAGAGAAAGAAAGGAAGAGGGTGTGCCTCTGTGTGTGTGTGTGTGTGTGAGAGAGAGAGAGAGAGAGAGAGAGAGACTAACTCGAATACTCTGAAAAAAGACTAAATAATAAAAGTGTCCTGTAGATTATAAAATGCATGTTGACTAAGCATTACTAAAGAATTTTAGTTATGTACGTTTGGAGGAACGTGTCTTCTCCCATGTTGGTTGTTTGTTTCTTTCGGTGATTTGACGAAATTTCTGTCTTTGTGTTCGAGGCTGTAACAAGTCTAACCGAAAAGGCCGAACAAGAAAGAATAGTTGCAGCGAGTATACATTTCGTGGGGTTGAGTGCTGGAAGTCAAATGTAAGAGCGAGAGAGACAGAAAGAGAGAGAGAGAGTTGTCTCTAGAAGTCAAAATGGAAAGCGTGAGTTGTCTCTGTAAGTCGCAGTATAAGAGAACGTGTTGTCTCTGTGAGTCAAAATGGAAAAGAATGAGTTCTTGAAAGACGAGAGTATATATAGGTAATTCTCGTCATGCAGTCGGCTCCAAAATCGCGGGACAAAATCAAAGTTGCAGACGTAGTTGTGAGCACAAACCTTTTGATTTTCCAGACCAATAGGTTTCCGAGACTGATTAGTTTACCGACGTCCGCTATTTTGCTTCAGGAACAAGTGGCATCACGGCCATTTTAAATATAGGAGTGTAAATCCTTTAAACATAACAAAATTAAGCCCAAAGAAAATACCATTAATTCGTCATGTATTTTCCTATATAAATCGATCTCGTGTTTTGGTCGACCCATGATTTATGCTCGTGAAATCCTAGTCTATGCTTACTTTATGGCTTTTCCCATTTGGATTGAGTTTCATCTTACAGAATGGAAACTCATTGCACATTGTGTTATTCTAAACATCTTTATAACTTCTGCTAAAGTGAATCACAAAACAGCTTTGAAAATGCTTCTACATCAACACACGAAGCAGCTTTAGTCGGTTACTTGTTTAATGACATATCAACCTTCGTGGTTAATTTAATGCCAAAACCCCGCCTTGTAGAAAAACAGTAATAATGTTATTTACACCACCACCACCACATGAGAAGGCTAAAGAAGTTCATCCATTTCCCAAGGGTGTTAGTCCGAAAACGAACGTAATAAAGCAACTGGAGTCCCGACTCGCTTAATTCGAAGCCGTAATCCGACCCTTTAGCCATGACGTCACGGAGATTCTACTATCCCACAAACAGCTTAAGGAATTGTACTATAACAACACAAGAAACGGCTTTGAGAAGTTCTATTATGGCTACATACAAAATAGCTTTCCAACTTCTATGGTAACACACAAAACATCTTTGGGAACTTCAATTATAGATACACATTAAACAAGTTTAGAACTTCTCTTATTGTAATATACGAAACAGCTTTGAGAATTCTGCAAAATATACTCACGAAGGAGCCCCAGGGATTCTTTATTAACACACATGGGTACCTCGGGTGGTGTAATGGTCAGCAAATTAGACTAGCAAACTTTCACGAGTGAGTTCAAATCGTATTGGGTGCCCCATTCATACGGCTTTGTGCTACATTTAAGCAAAAACCTTTGTAAATTACTATTTTATAAACGCACCAAAGAGCTTTAGGAATTTTTCTATAGAAACACACGAACTAAAATTACGAAAGACGTTTCACGCGTAACTATAAAAGAATTCTCATACCATTTACCTCTAACTATAATAGAATTTCCAAAACTGTTTTGTTTTTAATATAGTAGAATTCTCATAGTTGTGTCGTTTTTTAATGTTGTAGAATTTTCATAGCTGTGTCGTTTTTTAATATAGTAGAATTCTCAGTGCCGTGTCGTTTTTTAATATAGTAGTACTCTCATAGCTGTGTTGTTTTTTAATGTAGTAGAATTCTCATAGTTGGGTCGTTTTTTAATGTTGTAGAATTTTCATAGCTGTGTCGTTTTTTAATATAGTAGAATTCTCAGTGCCGTGTCGTTTTTTAATATAGTTGTAATCTCATAGCTGTGTCGTTTTTTAATGTAGTAGAATTCTCATAGTTGGGTCGTTTTTTTAATGTGGTCAAACTCTCGTTTTTTTTTTTTATGTCAAAGCTTTTCCGTGTGTAACTATAGGAATTCTACAATAATTATGCATAGCAGTGAATGTGTTAAAAATTGGCCTATATTTCAGTGCATTGTACACTCAACATATTTTCATTTGTCGCCCTGTTAATACTTCTCAATTTATAATTATCTTTTTCCAAGAAAAATGTCTCATCATTGTTGTCTTTTTAGTCTCAGTTATTATTCAGTTTCAATTTTTACTCTTTCAATTTAAAGCTTTCACATAATTACGAATGTTGTCTTCTCCTTATTACAAAAGAGAAAATAGACTTTAAATAACAAGAAGAATTATATAAAAGGGAATTAATTACTCTTTTCAAATATATAGTTTTTAAACTGAATTCTCCTACGATATTTTCACAGTGTAATGTTTAATCTATGTGGGTGCCTACCGTGTAATGGTTAGCCAGCTAGTCAAGCAGTCGATTTCTTGGGAATTCAAGTCTCACCGAGTGGCCTATGCTTGTAAGATTTTCTAAACTAAACCAAGCTTAGTAGTACACTGTTTGTTAGGCAAATGTTTATAAAAAACGAGGTGCCTTCAATAAGTTTCCATACTTTTTTTGTATGGGAACTTTTGTTGATAGTACACACATGAAACTCTAGTCCCCTTCTGAGTAATCTCCTCCGGCTGCAATGCTCTCGTTGTACCGTTCCAACAACTTCTCGAAGGTCCCATAGAAGTCGTCTTGTCTGAGCGTGTCAATGACCTTCGTCACAGCCTCTTTCATCTCCTCAATTGTCTCATAACGACAGCATCTGAGCTTAGCGAATAACCAAAAGTCACAGGGAGCAAGGTCTGGACTATAGGGAGGATGAGGAACTGTCTAGATGCCTATCTTGGTCAAATAGTCTATGACAAGGATGGAGTTGTGGACAGATGCATCGTCCTGGTGGAAATGCCACTGGCCCGATTTGAAGAGTGCTGGCCTCTTCCGACGGAATCTTTTCCTGAACTCCCTAAAACCTCAACTCTAACCGTAACCCTAACTCTTTGACCAATCAACTCTGGTGTATTGACTTCCTTACTCCTCGCACACCTCTCATCATCCCTCACAGACTCCCTGGCTTCCTTGAATCTCTTATGTCACCCAAAAACCGATGCTCGATTCATGCAAGATGGTCGAAAAGCAGTCTGAAGCATTCCATACGTTTCTGTGACATTTTTCCAAGTTTAAAACAGAATTTTATTGCATATCGTTCTTCTTAAGTGTCCTCACGTCCATATTGCATTTTTGAAATTCACCAGCTGTGACAATCTGGCTTTAGTAGGGTGTATTCCAATTGCTGCTGTAGCTGCTGATTTGAATCTGAAATCATAAAAATTGGTGAGTCATCTCATAAGATGTATAGCAAT
Source organism: Sepioteuthis lessoniana (assembly GCA_963585895.1). NCBI lineage: Eukaryota > Metazoa > Mollusca > Cephalopoda > Myopsida > Loliginidae > Sepioteuthis > Sepioteuthis lessoniana. The sequence goes on along the minus strand of OY757918.1, from coordinate 10,662,689 downwards.
AAGATACTGAATTTTCAAGAGTCTACGACAATCTTAAATGCCTGTACAAAAAGTCTGGAAACTTATTGAAGGCACCTCATAAACTCACTGAAAAGAAGCTCAGATCCCTTTGACAGATATTTTAAAGGGTTTATGCTCGGTATTTGTCAATAAAATGATTAATATCCATGGCAGAATTACAGGTTGAAGGATGAGTATATTTATTGCTGGCTGGTTGGTTGGTTGTGGTCTATAGGATATCAATCCTTGTAGGTTATTTAACACCAAATCTTCTTTGGTTTTATTTGATTTTATGGTATATCAACCATTGAGGGTTATTTTATGCCAAATCTTCTTTTTAGATTTATATTAAATATAGATGATATGATTTGGTTTCGTTTTATGGCATATCAACCGTTGTAAGTTATTTAATGCTAAATCCTCTTTACACATATGTATTAACATATGAGTAGTTAGGCAACAATCCTTCATTTAAGTATGTTTGATTAAATAATAAAGACACATTTTGTCTATATAATTTTATTAGGATCCTTTCCGGACAAGTGTTTTGGTTTTCGGTTGGAGTTGGTAGATGAATTTACTGAAATTGTCCTTAGAGCTTTCGTACCTTTCATAGTTCATCATCAAGTGTTGTTTGCAAAAGTAAACATTTTTTCGGGACAATTTCGATAAAATCATCTACCAACACCCAAACAAAATCAAAACACTTGTCAGGAAACTTGAAAGAATCCTATATATATTAGATATATTGGATTCAGTTTGGTTTGGTTTTATGGCATATCAACCATTGTAGGTTATTTAATGCCAAATCCTATTTATACACATATATTAAGTATATGTTAAATATGTATGATTTGCAAACGAATAGTTTATAGGTAACATTTATAACTAGCTAGAGCTCATTTGTTAGCACACAGTGGAGTGGTTTCAAGTATTGCTATGTATCACTAACAATTTAACTAAAAATCAGTCATTTGTTTTCACACAGTTTAATTGACAAACAGTTCTATTTAACCCCTAGGTAGGACCCTATCGTGAGCTGCCACTCTGGGCTCTAGTGGACCTCGGAACAATGGCAATAAAGGAGTACTCCACATTCCCCAAAGCTCCAACATTAAATTGTTCTATGTCATATCCAAGACACACGTTGGGAGGGGTTTTAACCCTCTACAGAGAAGCAGTCGGTGTATTCTGCAGCCCCAGCTAACTGGGCCACAAGACCTCTATATATACATATGCATACACATAGATAGATAGATAGATAGATTTTATAAACAAATAGTTTATAGGTCACATTTTTAAACGAGCAAAAGCTCATTTATTCGCAAACAGTTAAATAGTTTCAAGTACAGTAAAGGACTAAACATTTCTTTTTGGCCCACAGATTTGACTCTGACATGTACTACCATTCTGAGTTAGAGTGGACCTGGGAGTAATGGTAATGAAGCGGTATGTATTCACCAACCGCACAGAATGTGTAAGATGAAACACAAGGTCAATTTTTATGTGGAGTTTAACAGATTTTCCTTCTCTTTCACCAGTTGCTCAACCAAGACAAAAGAACCCAGTCTGTCCTATTATTTACCCATAGCTAGAGTGAGAATATTCTGATTCATGCCTTTCCAAAGAGTATTTGCGCTCTAGAGAATGCAAACTGCCTCGTCCAGGAATTGAACTCGAGTCCCCGTGTCCATTTCCTACGACGATGATGATTACTCTACCGTATTCCCCATTTCCTAAAGTTCCAGCACTGAAGCCTTATCTTCAAATGCAGTTTAGTGTCATATCAGGGTACTCTTTGCGAGGGGGGGTAGGTCTTATCTCTCTTCAGCCCCCAACGACAAAGCGATTATTTATTGCGTAAAATGAATGTTTCTTCTAATAGATGTTTGAGACCTTTTTTAAGATAAACTCTCATGTTTAATGAGTTGAATTTACCAGGATGAGTCAAAAGTTTTGCAATATTTTGGTAGTACGTACTAGTTTTCGGTGCCTATATCACGTGATCAAAGCAGTTCAAGCTGTAAAAGTACCCACGGTGGTTACTGATATTGAGAAAGTTGGTACGCTGGAACGGTGTGCGTTGCTTCACTGCGTGTGTGATTTGTAAACTGTCTAGATGAACGTTGAATGAAATCTAATTCGGGTTCGGGATCGTAGGCTTTACAAGTTTGAATTGAAGCGAAAGAAACCCATTTGCTGTACCGCAAAACGTGAAGGCGCAGTTGATCACAATGCAGATGGTTGAAGATATTTCGCTTTGTTTGCAAGAACCTCGACGATCAGTCAATGTCACGTAAGCCTAAAACACAGATTCTAAAGCCATTTTCTTAGGCCGTATAAGCAAATTCTGTGAGTAGCTCTGTGACACTATGAAGGGGGTGCGCCAAGCAGACGATCCCTTTGTCTGTTTTGGCGCGAAAGCAGACAAAGGGTTTTGAGCTCGAGATCTCGACGCGACCGGAAGTAGGCAAGAGAACGCCTGACAGATGTTGGAAAAAGGAACTCAGAGAAGGCAGTTGGCGATGGGCGACGGAGAGGGGCAGTGAGCAGTCGACACTGGACAGCAGAAGAGACCAGTCGGCATGAGAGAGAGTCCAGCATCAGTGAGGGAAGACCAGTCAAGATGAGTCAGCATTCCTCGTAGCTTTGTTGAAATTTTGCGAAGGATGCACGTCAGCGTTAGTCTACAGATGCACAAAGGAATGCAGAGTGTCACAACTTAACCTTCTTGCACTTGAGTTAACCCAAGCCCATATTGTTCGTTTATTCTTGTTCTTTTTCTCCCACTCCCTTGATTGTATTTCTTGTAGCCGTGAAGAAATGTGTGATATTTATTATTTAGTGCCAAAGCCATTTTTATCGAAAAACAGCGGTAGTAGCATTTACACAGTTAGAGTATGAAGTGGTTCATACATTTTCCAAGGTCATTAGTCTAAAAGTGAACGTAATAGCGTGCGTAGAGTTCGAACTCGTATTTTATGATGTCACTCTTCAGCATGTTCACCAAAAGTGCCACACACACACACATCAAAGCAAAAAGCTTTGTAAATTACCAAATTTTATTTTCAGTTGAACCATCATCGGAAGATTTTCATATATTTGTCTCCGAAAATGTTTTCAACAATTTCAATGAAGCAGTTCGATTTTTAACACATAAGTGCAGAAATCTTTATTCAAGTCGAAAATGGACCAATTTTTATGGTGATGTGCCCATTGTAATCTTTTCTTTTTCATTGCAACTGCTTGAGGCATTTTTTTTTTTTTGCTTCAACTTCAATCAATAACCAACCTTAACTAAAATGTGTCTAACAGGACACTATATATATTTACCAAAACCCCCGCACGAACAGGACGTGATACAAGGTCAATTTTTGTGCGTAGTTAAACAGGTTTGAATTCAGAGTTTTTCTTCTCTTAGACCGGTTGCCATACCAAGATTAAAGAACCTAGTCTGCCAAACTATTTACCCAGAGAGAGAGGAGGAAGAGTTGGATTCATATCTTTTCTAAGTGTATTAGCACTACGTGAAATGCAAACAGCCTCATCCAGGATTTGAACTTGGGTCACCCTGTCCATTTCCTATCATGATATCCATTACACCACGAGCGTCTTTATAACTTTAGTAGACCAACCAATCTAAGAGAAGGTAAACCCTGAATCAAAATCTGTTAAACTCCCTTAAGAAAGGAAAATTTACCTTGTATCGCATCCAGCTCTAGCAGTGGGGGGGATAGGTATGGTAAGTGGTCACTTGTTAAAGTACTGAACAAGCTCATCATGTTACACTCTGTATATGGAGGTAATTTATCGCTAGCAATAGGCGACCTAGTTCTTACATGCCCTCAGCAGTTAGTCTAGTACTTTTCAACTTCGCTGTACTTAATTTACACGAATAGCAACGAATAAGATTTTAACCAAAAAAAAATGTAATAAATAAAAAAATGAATAAAAACATGAAATGAAATCATAACAACGACAATATTCCCGCTGGTACGATTTTTTTTGTTTGTTTTCTTTTGTTTTATTCAAGAAGATTCTTAAAGTAGAATTTATCACTTTTGTTATCCAATAACGATTCTTATTATTCTATTCGCAACAATGTCCCACCGACCCCCATGGCTTTTAGCGGTTGTGCTTCAATGGAAGATTTGAAGATTTTGATGCTCGTGAAAACGCACTTATTAAATTTGCGCCAATCGAGTTGAATTTGCTGTGAAGATTTTAACTTCATCCTGTTTCATAAATGGATTTGACAAGTGTCGTACACGACAGATTAGATCAGGTACAAATAACGACAAGACACTTTTCTGGGGTAAAAAAGAAGATAACAACGTTTCATTCTTACGATCATTTTTTATGTCCTATATATATATAAGAGGCAGAGAGAGACACAGAGAGAGACTGAGTGGGGGAGAGAGAGAGAAGATGCGAGAGAGAGAGATGTGGGGAGAGAGAAAGAGAGAGAGAGGGAAGGGAGAGAGGGGTGGGGAGAGAGAGGGGAAAGGAAGAGAGAGAGAGAGAGAAGGGGAGAGAGATATGAAACTGAAACTCTTATCCAACCAGGAATATCAGCAGTGAACATCGGCCAAGATGGCGTTGTTATTATCACGTGTCCAAGTTTTCTTTTTCGTCTTATCATTCTTTTTTTTCATTTCTTTTTAATTACATTTATTTGTTATCTTCAAGTTTATCTTCTTCTTTTTCTTCTTCTTCGTATTCTATTGTATTGTTTTGAGCTTTGGGCTTTTAATTACATTTCCTTGTTATCTTCTTCTTCTTCTTCTTCTTCTTCTTCTTCTTCTATTGAATCGTTTTGAGCTTTGGGCTTTTATTTCTTCTTATTCTGATCATTTTCTTCTTTTCTTTCTTACTGTACTTTCTTTCTTTCTTCTTTCTTTTCTTTTTCTTTATCACCCTTACATCTTTTTTTCTCTTTTTGGAAATTTTCTCTTTTTCTTTTTATGTACATTGACTCATCAATATTCCATCTTTCTTTCTTTCTTTCTCTCTTTCTTCTTCCTTTTAATTCTTCTTCCTTTTAATTCTTCTTTTTCTAATTTTCTTCTTTTTTTCTTATACTGCTTCTTCTTTTTCCTCTCTCTCTCTCTCTCTCTCTTTCTTTTTCTTCTCTCTTTCACTGCTCTTTCTTCTGTTTTTACTTTTTCTCTTCCTTTTTTTACCGCCTCTTTCACTTTCCACATCTCCTCTTCCTCTAGTTATTCTCTCTCATTACCGGCATCAGTTTCTATTTCGAGTTTAGCGTATTTCCTAAATTTATTATTTTTCTCAACGATTTTTCATTCTTTGAATCATTATTATTTACTACTTGAATGTTTTTCTCATCAGTTTTAGCTGATGGTTTTTCACTGGAGTTTGAGTGACAGCAAGTTTCTTCAAGTCTCCAGGACTCTTCTCAGTATTCAATAATGTTGTAGTTTCGATAGTCTCCACTTGTCCTCCTATTTCCATATCCTCCAGTCCCTTTAATAATCCTTTGATGACTTACCGAAAACAGCAATCACGATTGGTATAACTGTCACCTTCATGTTCCATAGTTTTTTCAATTCCTTAGCAAACTCGAGGTAATTATCCTTCTTTTCACATTCTTTCAGTTTTATTCTGTGGTCAGCCGGGACAGCAAAGTCAAAAACTTTGAAAATTCTCTTCATTTTTTTTTTTTTTTTTTTTTTTTGATTATTATAAGATCTGGTCTTCTGTCTGGGATTACGTGATCCGTTTGTATGTCAAAGTCCCATGGAAGCTTATGTGTGTCATTCTCTAGGACAGCTGCTGGGTTGTGCATATACCATTTGTTCGTATGGTCAAATTTAAATTTCTTGCACATCTCTCAGTGGATAACCTTACCCACCCAGTTGTGTCAAGTCTTATATCCCTTCAGTGCTAATTTGTTGCATTTGCTTATTATGTGATTGATGGTTTCGTCTCCTTCACCACATAAGCTAGATTTGCTATTTTGTTGCGTCTTATCAATTCTCGCTTTGATATGATTGGTTCTTATTGTGTTATTTTATGCTGCAATTAGGACAGATTTTGTTTGTCTCTTAAGGTTTCCTTTTCTTAGCCACGTCCAGATTTTCTCGTGTGAGATGCTGTTTAAAACGCCCATAGAGTTGTTTTTCTTCACACTTTTTTCCTAGTTTTTGTCATTCTATTGTCCATCGTGTCGTCAGTATTGTTTCTGGTCGCTGTAATCAGAACTCCATGCTTTTCTACGTAGTCCTCGAGTCGTTGTATCGATGCATCAACGCTGTCTTTAATGCTGACAAGTCCTCTACCTTCCTCCTTTCTTGATACATAGAGTCTGTCAACGTCATCTCTGAGATGTAATGCTTTATGCATGGTCATTAGTTTTCTTGTTCTTTGGTCCATTTGCTTAAGTTCTTCATCACCACTTCCCGAATATCTAACGAGGGCTATAGCCCAGATATTTATTCTTTGATAATATTTTTGCAAGATAGTTTTGTCTCTAGTAGCTTTCTAGTTCTCCTGAGATATTCTTTCTTAATTTTTTCTTTCATCTCCACTTGTTTGAGGGTGTCACCCTCCAAGATGCCCAAGTATTTGTCGGTTTCCTTTTCTCCGAGCGTTCTAATCTTGTCTTAACTTGATAGTTCCATTCCGTCCATCAAGTAACTTTTGCTTCTTTTCATTACTGGCATGGCACATTTTTCAATGCCAAATTCCATTCCTTTGTCCAGACTATATATTCTAACTGTGTGTATAAGAGTTTCCAGTTCTTTTTTACTTTTTGCAAATAGTTTGATGTCATCAATGTACATTAGGTGATTGATCTTTTCTTGCGATCTACCAAGTTTGTATACGGCTGTGCATTTTCGGAGTATGTGGCTAAGTGGCAACATGACAATTATGAATAGTAATGGTGATAGCGCATTTCCTTGAAATATACCTCTTTGGACCTTCGCTTCAGCTAAGCTTCTACCTCCTGCTCTCAATTCCACTCACTAGGTTTTCATGGTTTTCTCGATAAAGTTTATTACTTCATCTGAGATTTTACTCATTTGAGAGTTCTTCACCCCAGCGTTAGCTGGTGGAGTCTGAGCGACAACGAGTCCCCTCAAGTCTCCAGGACTCTTCTTAGTATTCTGGCCGATCTCAACAATGCTGTTGTTTGGATGGTCTCCACTCATCCTTTTATTTCCAAGTCGTCTAGTCCCTTTACCAATCAATTGTTGACTATACTGAGCGAACCAATCACAATTGCTATCTTTCATGCTCCATTTTTTTTTCAGTTCTCGAGCAAGGTCGAGGTACTTATCTCTCTTTTCGCTTTTCTTCAGTTTTACCCTGTTGTCAGCCGGGACGGCAAAGTCCACTATTCAGCTGGTTCTCTTTTCTTCTTTTTTTTTCGTTGACTATTACAAGGTTTGATCAAGATTAGATTGTCCGTTTATGTCTCAAAAGGCTAAAGAATTTTGTGCGTCTTATTTTCGAGGACGGATTCTGGGTTGTGCATATACTATTTGCTCGTTTGCTCAAATTTAAGTTTCTTGCAAATTCCCAGAGTAATGGTAGTAGTCGTAATAGTCTTTCACCCCTTGCAAGTTTTTCACACGAGGTTTTGTTGGTAGTCTTTCACCGGAGTCTGAGTGACAGCCAGTCTCCTCAAGTCTCCAGGTCTCTTCTCAGTATTCAGGCCGTTCTCAATAATGCTGTAGTTTGGATGCTCTCCACTCGTCCGCCAACTTCCAAGTCCTCCAGTGCCTTTTGTAATCCTTTAGTTACTCTTCCAAACGCACCAATCACAATTGGTATGATTGTCACCTGCATGTTCCATAGTTTTTTGTCAATTCCCTAGCAAGGCCGAGGTACTTATCCTTCTTTTCACATTCTTTCAGTTTTATTCTTTGGTCAGCCGGGACAGCAAAGTCGACAATTTTGCAAATTCTCTTTTTTTTTTTCTTTTTTTTTTTTTTTTTGTTGATTATTATTCGGTCTGGTCTCAGTATTCTAGCAATGTTATTGTCTGTATGGTCTCGATTCTTACTCTGATTTCCTGTTCCTCCCCTTCTTTTTGAAGCCTTTCGGGGCTCTTCCAAGTGCACCAACTACAACTGGTATCACAGTTGTTGTATAATCACGATGATCTCAATAACAACTGTAATACAAATACATATACATATTTAAATACATATACAAACACAGGCGAACGGTTAATTAATTTCTCGACTTCGGTCCATGGCGACGACACGAGGAGAGAGACACAATTCTTACTATGTTGACCCCCCCACTCCCAACGTGCGACGCATCTTGTGATGCTTAAGATCTCTGTCGGTAGAGACCCGAAAAACCCAACTACATCTTTCAACGATCAAAATCCAACTCTCTTCTTAATAGCAGAATTTCAACTCTCTGCCTCTATGATCCAATCTCAACTGACGTCTTTTCAAAAACCTCGAATTCTCAGGACCATCCCTTCTGGGCATGATGTCATCCACACTCCAGCCTCATTTCCTATCATGGGGTTTATTATGACAAATGGTGATTGTCATGTCCTTTGCGCGCGATCGTAAAACTGCATCCAATGACTATGCACCTGAACTTAAGAGACGGCAAAATCCACAAAACGATAAGGTGTTCTTTTTATGTTAATTAATATTAGGTCTGGTCGTCTGGCCTGGATTAGGTGATCTGTTTTGTTTTTTTTTTCTCTCAAAATCTGAAAGAAAATGATTCATCTCATTCTCTAAGACGGATTCTGGTTTGTGCTTATACCATTTGGTGGTATGGTCAAATTTTAATTTCTTGCACAGTTCCCAGGGGATCATCTTTCCCACCCAGTCGTATCTAGTCTTATACTCCTTTTGTGCTAGTTTCCAGCATTTATTATTATTATTTTACTACTTTGAGAGTTTTCCACACCAACATTTGGTGATGGTTTTTCTTTAGAGTTTGAGTGACGACAAGTTTCTTCAAGTCTCCAGGACTCTTCTCAGTATTCTGGCCGATCTTAATAATGCTGTCATCTAAATGGTCTCTACTTGTTTTCTGATTTCTAAAACTTCCAGTCCCTTTACCAATCTTTAAGGGATTGTTCCAAGTGCACTAACTATAAATGGTATCACTGTCACTTTAATGTTCCATAGCTTCTTCAGCTTTCTAGCAAGGTCCAGCTATTTATACCTAATTTCACTTTCTTTTAATTTTACTCTGTGGTCTGCTGGGACGGCAAAATCCACTATTCGGCAGGTTCTCTTTTCTTTTTTCTTTTTTGTTGACTATCACTAGGTCTGGTTGTCTGGCCGAGAGTTGGTGATCCGTTTGTATCTCAAAGTCCCAGAAAAGTTTGTGAATCTCTTTCTCTAGGACGGATTCCGGGTTGTACATGTACCATATGGTAGTATGGTCAATATTTTATTCCGTATGAATTCTTCACTCCAGCTTTCACTGGAGGCTTTTTTTTTTACTGAAGTCTGATTGACAACAATTCTCCTCAGGTCTCCAGGACACTTCTCAGTATTCTAGCCAATCCTATGCGTGTAGTATATATATATATATATATATACTTATTAAATATATATGATTTGTCATATATATATATATATATATATATATTGAATATATATGATTTGTCTTATATCAGTATATGTATTCTGTATATATATATATATATATATATATAACCAACTTTGAGCAGATGCATTTGTGCATCCAACTTTGAGCAGATGCATTTGTGGTAAGACGTGCAAAAACCAAAGAGGCTTGAAGATACATCAAAGCCGGATGAAATGTCTGGAGGGGGGTAACCGGGAGCAAAGTGCAGGTACAAGTTCTGGTAAAACGGAGGAGGTGCAGGGACAGGAGTCATACCACAGCGCCCAGTCCCTCCAAGCTTCAGTTCCTCTCACTCTGGGCAAGAAGTCCCGTAAGAAGATTAAATGACCCCCAGCGAACAACAAGGGGGGCTGGCAGGACTTCGATAATGACATTTGTGAGATAATTCAGTCAGCTACGAAGGGGGACGTGGAGAGGCGACTAAGTTTCATGACGACAATAATAACTAGCTTGGCGTCAGAGAGATTTGGTTACGTCGAAACCCGGGAGCCAAGGAGGCCCTACACTGCCAACCGTAGGGTGAATAAAATGAAAGACCTAAGGAAAGAAATAAGATCCCTTAAGAAGCTATATAGAAGGGCAAGTATAGAAGAGTGTCAACCCCTCGAGGAGCTCAGGGGAATACTCAGAGGGGAATTGAAAACCTTACGGCGAGCGGAGTGGCACAGGAGGAGGAGGAATGAAAGATCAAAGAAGCGGGCAAATTTCCTGTCTAATCCCTTCGGCTTTGCAAGAACATTACTAGGGGAGAAGCGAAATGGAAATTTGGAGGCATCGGAGGAAGAAATTAACAACCACCTTCGAGATACTATGAGTGACCCTGCAAAAGATCAAGATATGGGTATTAACAACCGCTTGATTCATCAGAAGCCACCAGTGGTCCAATATGACACCCGCTTGCCAGCCTGGAAGGAAATGCAAGAAGTTGTGAGAGCCACAAGATCCACCTCAGCACCAGGACCAAGTGGGGTACCTTACATTGTGTACAAGCGGTGTAAAGGGGTTCTACAAATCCTGTGGAAGATATTGAGAGTCATTTGGAGGAGAGGCAAGATCGTGGAGCAATGGAGATTCGCTGAGGAGGAGGGTTCGAATTTATTGGACCAGTTCCGATTAATTTCATTATTAAACACTGAAAGTAAGATCTTTTTCAGTTTATTGTCAAGGCGATTATCAGATTTCTTCCTGGGTAACGGCTACATTGATACATCAGTCCAGAAGGGCGGGGTAGCCGGTATGCCAGGGTGCCTTGAACATACAGGAGTCCTGACACAGCTCCTGAGAGAGGCAAAGGAAAACAAAGGAGACTTGACTGTATTATGGTTGGATCTCGCTAAAGCCTATGGGTCCATGCCACACAAACTGGTGGAGGAAGCCCTAACGAGACATCACATACCGCCATCAGTATGCGATCTCATTGCAGACTATTATAAGAATTTCCGGCTGAGAGCATGTTCTAGTTCAGTAACATCAGAGTGACAGACCCTGGAAAAGGGTATCATTACAGGGTGTACTATGTCTGCCATCCTATTCTCATTGACAATGAACATGCTTGTGAAGGCGGCAGAGGTGGAATGCCGAGGTCCTTTGTCTAGATCAGGGGTCCGCCAATCACCAATAAGGGCTTACATGGATGATTTAACCGTGACGACAACATCTGTCATGGGAGGTAGATGATTCTTAAAGGGTCTCGAGAGAAATATGACCTGGGCTAGAATGTATTTCAAGCCAGCAAAATCCAGGTCACTAGTATTAAAAAAAGGCAAGGTCATGGAGAAAGTCCGATTCACAGTCGCAGGAGAAACAATACCTACTCTGAGCGAAAAGCCTATTAAGAGCTTGGGCAAGACTTTCAACAGTAGTCTGAAGGATACAGACGCAAAAAAGAAGACTATAAAAGACCTTGAGGAATGGCTGACGAAAATCGACAAATCTGGATTGCCTGGTTGATTTAAGGCATGGTTATTCCAGCATGCAGTTTTGCCCCGGATATTGTGGCCATTGCTCGTCTATGACATTCCGATTACCACCGTGGAATCGTTAGAGAGAGCAATTAGTATTCGGTTGAGAAGGTGGCTGGGCTTGCCGAGATGCTCAAGTGGAGCAGCTCTCTACGGGAACAGCAACGCATTGCGCCTCCCCTGCAACAGCCTCGTGGAAGAATTCAAAATCACGAAGACAAGAGTGCTGCTACAGTATACAGAGTCTGAAGATCCAAAGGTGGCGGCAGCAGGAATTCAGATAAGATCTGGCAGGAAGTGCAGTACGAGGAGAGAGTTGCAAGTGGCGGAGGAGAGGCTTAGGCATAAAGATATCTTTGGGTCGATAGCTAAAGGCAGAGCGGGATTGGGATTTTTCCCCTCGACGCATACCATCAGTGCCAAAGGCAAGGAAAGACGCCATCTCATCCTAGAAGAAGTCCTAGAGGGCGTAGAAGAAGGGCGTTACGGCAAAATGGTCGGTCTGAGTCAACAAGGAGCCTGGACAAGGTGGGAGGATGTAGAGAAGAAAAGGGTTACATGGTCAGATTGTTGGCGGCCGGATTTCAACGAGATTCGATTCCTCATTAAATCAGTGTATGATGTGTTACCGAGCCCAACGAACCTGCTCATACGGGGGAAGATAGAGACCCCCAATTGTCAACTATGTGCTAGGAAAGGATCTTTACAACATATCCTTAGTAGTTGCCCAAAAGCTTTGGGTGATGGGCGGTACCGTTGGCGTCACGATCAAGTACTCAAGGTAATTGCAAATGAGGTGACTAAAGCTATGAGGGCTAGTAAACATCAACCAGGAAAATTGAAGCAAATCAATTTCGTAAAAGCAGGAGAGAAGATACAGAGGAAGAGGAGAGAGAAAACGAACCTGTTATCTTCCGCGGACGATTGGCAGTTGACAGTGGATCTGGAGACTCAGCTGAAGTTCCCCAGACACATAGCTGTAACATCGCTAAGACCGGACCTGACATTGCACTCTGATAACACAAAGCAGTGCATTATTTGGGAACTGACTGTGTCATGGGAGGAATATATCACTCTCGCTAATGAGAGGAAGAGGTCCAAATACCAAGAACTGGTCGAACAATGTCAACAAAAGTCATGGAAGATTCATTATGACCCCATAGAAGTTGGTTGCAGGGGCTTTGCTGGACAGTTTTTGGGCAGAGCCCTAGCAAAAATTGGTATAGTCGGTGCAGCTAGAGTGAGAGCGCTGAAGGACATTACCAACACAGTTCTGAAGGCGTCAAAGTGGATTTGGCTTAAGAGATCAGAGCCATGGAAGAAATAAAGAGGACGTTGGAGGAGCCTAAAGAATTAAGACTAAGATACACATTACAAACCATAAATGCATAATATATTAATACTAAGTTAGGATAGTCGGAATGTCAGGGGGAGGGGTTGAGAATAATTGGGAGGGGGGATGGACATTTTATTTATTTATTTTTTTTAATAATCCGTTTTTTGTTTTTTTGGGGTTTTTTTTTATGATTATTACTTTTTTTTTTTGCTTCCTCGTATACTGGTTATGGTCCGCTACGATTTAAGGTAATTTATTTGCCAGCGGTCACGAGCAGTTTTAGTTAATTGATTGAAACCTAATTGCAAATAGTTCATGGGACGAAGGGGGGGGGCTGGAGATAAGTTTGAAATAGTAATAAATTAGAATGTAAGGAGTTGAATAGAGTAGCGTTTTTTTTTGTTTTGTTTTTTTTTTTTGTTTTTTTTTTTTTGTTTTTAGGAATATGTATTAGATTGGAGCATAGGTTAATGATAAACGGGGAGGAAAATTTTGGCAAAAAGCATGAGTTAATCTATAGCAAATAATCTCGTGAGCCAAATAAACGGGATTATTATAATTATGTTTTTTAATTCTTTTTTGTGAATAGGGGTATAAGGTAAAGTTAAAGACTGATTGAATAGTTTTGAGCGGGGGATTAATTCATGTGAGTTTAGTAGTATTAGTATAGGACAGATTTGGCGGGAAATTCGTGTAAGTCTAGTGAAGTGTACATCATGGACACGGACGAGTATTAAAATAACATCTTACCTCGGTACCGATTCCGGAAGTAGCCGGGAGAAACCGGATGAGGTAAAGATGGTACTATATAGCAGAGGAGTGTGGAATGCCCTGTTTTCATTGGCTGTTTACTAAAAGACAGATGTCTATAAGAACGGCCGAAGTCCGGCTTTTTATTTATTTTTTCTTTGCTTTGGTAGAGGCACGAGCGTAGCACGTCGCGATCACGGAGGCGGCTTGGCTCTTTCAGAGTCAAGCCGGGGTTACTGTCGGAGCTGATATGATGCAGGAATAACCCGAAATCGGCAATGAAGACAGCGCATCACTGAAGACCTCCCTGATGCATCTAAGATGTATGATTGAAATAGAGAGAGAGAGAGAATACATATATTGAATATATATGATTTGTCAAGGAAGAGTTTGTAGGTAATATTTTAAACAAGCCACAGTTCATTTATTTGTAGAAAATTAAATGGTTTCAAGTATTTCTATCCAACACTAATAATTCTATTTAGTATTATTCATTTGTTTGCACTCAGTTAAATGGTTTTAAGAATTGTTATGTAACAGAAATAGTTTTATCTGTACTCAGTTAAATGACTTGAAGTATAGCGACATCACACCAACATTTAGATTTAACATTTGTTTGCACATAGTTAAATGGTCAAACTGTTCTATTTGACTTATAGATGGGACTCAAATAGGTAGCTACAAGTCCGATTGAAATAGACCTGGGAGTGATAGTAATATACGACATTCCTTAAAGCGCCAGGACTGGAGTCTCACCATTAGATGCAATGCTCTAGATGGTCGCGATTCTTCGTCTGATCTCCAATTCACTCAATCTCTTTCCAGATTTCTAGAGATTGCTCTAAGGGCACCAACTACAATTCGCATCCCCGTCTCTTCCATGTTCCACAGCTTTTTCAGTCCTCTAGCAAGATCCAGGTATTTATTTACCTTTTCGCTTTCTTTCATTTTAATTCGATTATCTGCGAGAATGACAAAATTCACGAGATGAGGAGTACTTTTCTTTTCAATGATTACTAGGACTGATCGTCAAACCGGTATTAGGATTTTATTTATTATATATATTATAAATATTAAATTACATTTATTAAAATAACTATTTACGCCATCCCTTTTTAATTTCAAACGCATAGCAATAAGGGTAAACGACGGAAGTAATCAGTTTTGGTTTGGTTTGGTTTGGTTTTATGACTTATCAACTATTGTATGTTCTTAATACCATATCTATTTTTATACATATAAACAGTTCTATTTCAAACAATTCAGTTCATCATACAAAATCTGTTCTTTTTCAAACAATCCAGTTCAGTATAAGTTCACAGTTCTGTTTTGTTTGACTCATAGATAGAACCCTATCGTGTGCTACAACTCCGAACCATAGTAGACCTGGGGGCGATAGCAATACAGGGGTACTCTGCATTTCCCAAAGCTCCAGCATTACTGGAGCCTCACCATCAGATTGTTTAGTGTCATATCAAGGACACTCATTGGGTGGTCTTACTCCTCATGAGAGATGCAGTCGGTGTATTCGGCTGCTCCACCCGACTGGGCAAAGAAGCAATCAGTAATATACGTCAATAAGAAAATACAGATATTTGAAAATATAATATTTCCTAATAAACTATAAAACTAGATAAAACACTAGGGTGTGTCAATGTTATATAATTGCGGAAGGATTTTTTTTTATATTATCATTTTCCGTTTTATATATCTTATCTTTCGGTTTAGTTAGGCTTAGAACCTTTCGGCTTAGTGTATGGGTTAGTTAGGTGCACACATTGAGTGCAGGTGTTCACGCGCACGCGGGATGATGTGACAATCACAGATGTCACAATAAAAACCCCAGAGAGGAAATGAGACTGGAAGTTCAATACCTCCTTACTGGAGATACGGGATTTCCGAGACCGATTGGAATCCCTAATTAAGCGGGTGTTAGTTGGGGCGGTTACCGGGAATAGGTGGTGGGTTTCTCTTAAACATAGGATTAGAGATTTCGCCACCAAGTACGGTCGATAGCTCATCCTAGATAAGACCAGGGAGGCGAAATCTATAGAAGATAGTCTTTCCTGGGAGGTGGCTGAGGGGGTACTCCCTACCTGTAGAACTAGTTAGAAGGGACCTTGAGCGTGAGACTAGCGAGCGCTACAAGGGATTCGTAGTTAGATCTAGGTTAAAAATCTAGGTTCTCAACGAAGCTGTGAGATCCAACACGGCTGCGCGTGAGGAAGAATTGCGAAGATTTTCCAATCGGTATATCGATTCCGTCAAGTCGCCGGATGGGCGCGTGCTGCAAATCGCAAGATACATGATGCCTTTCGGGCGCACTTTCGTGATCGCTTTGCGCGCTGTCCCGATTTCCCGCTTTAGGAGTTTCGCAGCTATATTGCCGACTTCTCCCGCCTTGGGGCGGCCGAAGCGGCTAGTTGCGAGGGCGTGATTACTGAATGTGAAGTCCGTGATGCGTTGAAGCAGGTCAGCCTCAACAAGTCGCCAGGACTAGATGGTTTACCCAACGAAGTGTACTTGAGGCTACCGCTCATATTTGTGCCTATTCCGACAGATATGTTCAACCATTAGTTCACCCCGGGAGCCATCCTGGTAGCGTTACCAAGGGCGTGATCACATTGCTGAAGAAAGGTGTCAGGCATGTTTGGGAGGGATTAGATGACTACATATCCATAACTCTGCTTAACACAGATTTAAAGATTTTGGCCCGGGTCTTAACGAATCGTTTACAGGTTGTCATTAGCGATACGATCGGCCCAGAGCAGACCTTCGCTGTGAAGGGAAGATCAATCCAAGACAATCTGCACTTGATTCGCGAGGTCCAAGAGGGTATGAAAGACGGCACGGAAGCCGCGCTGATCAGTTTAGATCAGTCCAAGACCTTCGATAGGGTTAACCAACGGTTTTTGGCGACTGTTTTGGAGACTGCCGGATTCCAACCGGAGTTCAGCATGGATTAGCATGATGTACCACAACCAGTGATGCAGGTGAACGGAAGACGTTCGAAGGCGTTTTCTCCCTGTCTCCTCTTCTCTATGTCCTCGCTTTGGAGCCCCTGCTCCGTAGGCTTAGGGATGAGGGGGCAAATCCGGTCCTGCGTGGTGTCCTTTTTGCTGGCCATCTTACAGCAAGGGTTTCTGCGTTCGCTGATGATATCACAGTCTTCGTATCCCGCCGCCAGGATATAGAGACTGAGAAGAAGGCGGTTAGTGAGTACGAGCGGATTGCAGGAGCCAAGGTCAACTTTGACAAAAGCGAAGATTTGCGGCTCCATGCTTGGAGAGGTAGCGATACCCTTCCAGGGCCCTTCCGCTGGAGTGACGGACCCGTCCGCATCCTCGGGGTGCGGTGCAGGCTCGACCTCCAACTGAAGCGAAATTTGTCAGAAGTACAAGTCAAAGTGAATGCTCAGGTGAGAATCTGGCTTTCAAGGAGGTTTTCCTTAAAGGGCAGGGCTGAGGCGTGCACCGGATACTTCTTCCCCTTGATCCTTTACCGATTGGCTGTACTTCCTCTGCCTAAGGCATATCGCATACTTGGGCTGATCCTTGACGGGGTACGCGGTGTAGAGACGAAAGGCGATTTGGACTTTCCCTCGCCTTAAGTCATACCCAAAGGCTGAAGGTCGACGTAAGCCAAGGGGTGAAACAGCGTTTGTTCGCGAGTGCCGAGTTGCCCTTCGTAACCTTCGGGAGCTGGTGGTGGGTTCTGCTTCGGTCCCTCTTAGCGAGCGGCACGGCTGGTCGGCGGAGGAGATCTTCTCCCTCAGGAATTGAGCGCCAGGATCAATCTTCTTGAACCACTCCGAGTTCTCGCTCACCTGGCGACTTGCACGGAACGCGTTGCCCCTTCTCGGCTTGGACTTCAAAGCGAGCCAGGCAGACATGCCCGATTGAGCTCACTGCAACAGTGGTTCAGAAGAAACGGCTGAGCCCGCTTTCTACTACTACAAACGAGTCCGCCCGTTCTGGGATCACGTTGGGGAGTGGACGGCTCGCATCGAACCCAAGCAGCTCGTGCTGCTCGACGTTGGTTACGTCATAGACAACGTTTTACTTCCGTTTCAGGGTGAGAAGCATGTGGTGTTTCTCGCAATCCTAGCTGTAGCCAGAATGGTGATTTGAACGACGCGAAAGAAGGGATTGTATGACGATGCAAATTTTTCTCATCGTGATCTGGTTTTATATTTTAGGCATCATCTTAGGGTCAAAATCAGATGCGATAGAAAACGCTTGGATCGCATAACATTCGATAACAGGTGGATGAATGCATCGAGCCTCGTAAGAAAGGGGGCAATGTTGGAGTCATCCTTCCCTCCTCTTCCTGTCCATGGCGTCTACGGTACGGGTCCTTCGGGACCCCATCCCAGGTAAGTAAACAAAAGTCCCCCCCTTGAAACCTAGTTAGCAGTATGTTGTGTGTCATTGTCCCCGTCATCTAGTTGTTCGTCTCCAAGATCTTTCCCATCCCTATCGTTTTTGTACTTCAAGCCTTACTCCAGCCCACTTTTGTTGAAGATCTTGGAATTTCATGTGTATAAAAATCATATTATCTGCTATTAACAGCTCATAACGCACCTAACCCTGTTTTTTCTTTTACCCCATTAGATTAGGAACCCTCTCCCACTTAGCGTAGGCCCGGCTTGTTTTCGGTGTTTTCGTGCACTTGAAAACAGACGTGGGGATAGGAGGTTAACCAAACGGGGGATTTTTTCCTTGTTTTTGTTTTTGTATTTCGGGGTTTTTTTCCCATCCCCATCATATAACATCTTTTGTAAATAAATCATCAATTGTAAATAAAATCATACATTATATTCAAAGTTTTAAGTAGGTGTTTTCACAGAGCAAATGTGGTATTTTGGTGCTTGCAGCGCGCATAGTGATGTATGATTGTCTATATGGTGATGTATTGTTGCCTATCGCACCTTCCATAGTTGTTGTTGTCTATCGCAACACTTCGGGGTCCGTGGCGCAGTGGATAGAAGCGTTGAGTCTCTACGGTTCCAGCTGAGCTTTGTCAGAAGATAGCGGTTTCAATTCCTACCCAAGCCGGCCAGATGTTTACTTGGTGAGATAAACAACAACTATGGAAGGCAGTAATTACTGGGGATACGGTTACAAGACTCAGAATTCCTATCTGAGGTCGTGGTTAATCACCTGAAGAAGGCCAGAGGTGAAATTTGGCCGAAACGTAGTGAGAAGAAGCAACAAAAAAAACTACCGATATGAGGACAAAAAGTCCCCAATAAATAAAAACTAATTCTCAGATTGAGAAGCCTCATCTCAGAAGGATTCCCAATAAAGTTGTCTCCCTTAGTCGAGGGTGAACCAAAGGCTCCCTTTTCAATAGCTACTACACTGAAGTGTTGGGGAGGACGCTACTCCATTCTCTGGATTGCTCTACTTTACCCTTGATCCTTACAATACTGAGCTTCAAGTACCGTTTTTTGAGTCTTTGGTATGACTCGACCTTGGATTGAACCCCGGTTTCCCGGACCATTGGCGAACACTCTACTCATTAGGCTAATGGCCCGGTCTTAAGTAAGAACTTATTAATATATACCTATATTCATTTAGAATTTTAAATAAACCGCAATCAGGGCAAACGATAAACGATAAAATGTTGCTAAGATAGAATGCTGGTGAGTAAAAATTATAAGTAAAAAAAAAAAACGATACTTTTTAATACATTGTAGGACTCAAGTTACAAACTAAATTATAGTCATTACTTATAATATTTTTCTGGGTATCAAACAACAAATGTTATGTTAAGTGCATTAAAAAGAAAAATATGGCGATAGAAAAAAAATAAAAAATAAAATTGACTGATTGATTTTAACGGCACGACAACCTGTCAAGGGTTATTTAATGGCTTGAAGTTAGGAAATTGCATTCATTGTGCATTCATGTTCACATTTTTTTATGTAATTGTTTCTAAAGAATTTTTTTATGATATCAAGTATTCCTATCTAATAAAAATAATTTACACATAGTTTCAAGTATTCATATCTAATACAAATCATATAAACAGTTTCAAGTATTCCTATCTAATAAAAATAATTTACACACAGTTTCACGTATTCCTATTTAATAAGAATAATTTACACGCAGTTTCAAGTATTCTTATCTAATATAAATAATTTACTCACAGTTGTATGTTTTCAAGAATTCATATCAAACAAAAATAATTTACGCTCAGTTATATGATATCAAGTGTTCCAATCTAATACAAATAATTTGCACACAGTTTCATTATTTCAAGTATTCCTATCTAATACAAATAATTATATGGTTTCAAGTAATTTTTTCTATTTGATAATAACCACTTGTTAGCGCACAGTTCTATGATATCAAGTAACCAACGATAATAATCCTTAGTAAACAATTATAGCTTCAAGTAACTGTTCTAAACACCAATAATTTGCATTTAAATGGAATCAAGAATTCCTCTCTCTAATAGATAATTTTTGAATTGATGTATTTGCCCCATAGACGTGACCCAAACAGGTCCTACCATTCCAGGTCCAAGCGGACCAAGAAGCAATGGATATAAAATGGAGCTTCACACTCCCCAGATCTACAAATATGAGGCCTTACCATCAAATTCAGTTGAATATAAACAGGACACATCCCTTTTTTAGGTGGGGTCTTACCACTCTGAAGAGCATACAGTTAGTGTAATCTACACCCGACCGACAGGGCGGATTTTTAAGAAGACATAAGTATAACAAATGAAGAAGAAGAAGAACAACAACAACAACTTGGATCTTGCTAGAGAACGGAATAAGCTGTGTAACATGAAGATAACGGTGATACCAATTAGATGCGCTTGGAACGGTTCCCAAGGGCGTAGAAAAAAGACTTGGAGATTTGGAAATCAACGGAAGATTTGAGACCATCCAGTTCACGGCATTATTAAGACTGGCTAGAATACTGAGAAGTGTCCAGGGGACCTGAGGAGACTTGCATTCACTCAGAATCCAATGAAAGACCACCAGCTAACGCTGTTGTGAAAAACACGCTGAAAGAAAAAAAAGAAAAAAGAAAGATATATATAAATATATACATATATACTGAGGAAATCACACAAGCTGTACAGAGTGTAATTTTTCATCCAATGTTCGTGTGGTCTTTCATACGAAACCCACTCAGACATTTATCCGTAAAGATGTTCTTCACCACCTCATCATAATAATTCTCTTATTAACTTGTTTAGTTGTAGTTGCGGTTCGAGCTACATAGGAAGAACTAATCAAAGGTTAGATGCTAGAATTAAACATGTCCCAACGAAAATACATAATTTTATTGGAGGCCCAATGGATAATCTTAGAAATATATTTGGGTCTTCTATAGCAAAATAACTAATGAATAATCGTGACTCTGCTAAGAATTTCAGTGTGGACTTTTTCTTGGTTCTGAGTAAGTTGCAATCATTTCAATTGAAAGTATCGGAGACTCTCCATATTTTGTAAGGCAGACTGTCTCTCTGTAAACAGAGGGAGTGCCTGCTAAAACTTAATATTATTTCGGTATAGTTTCCCTTTTCTTAGTATACCCGATATTTCCTCGATTTAGCTCTGTTGAGCGCGGATAAAACCGGTCAGGTAGCTTATCACTTTTTTTTTTGTTTTTTATGCTTTATTTCTGTTGTACTCCTTACATAATGGATTTGCCCTCCTCCATAAATACACGTCAACGAGAGCATCAGAGGGGAGCGCACCAATCAGCGTGACACAATTACGTGTGATACCATTTGCGTAGTGGACGATTAGTCACTACCACACTGGACTCTCAGCTTTCTACTGTTATATAACGAGTGTTGACATGGATTTTGGGTTCGTTCCTGGTGACCCCGTGTGCTTTGACAAGCTGTTACTTTGTGATTAGTAAACAGGGGGATGGCAGCGCGTTGGGGAAGGCCGGTTGAGCAGGTATTTAACTGGAAGGAGACCACGTGATATGAGAACCACACGGTCAGATTTAGACAGTCATTCCAGTGAGAATCGAGAGTCGAACCAGAGATACGCAGCCGATCAGAGGCGTTAGTGTCGTCTCTGTGTATACGGCTTGCAAGGGGGCGCAAGCATTGGTACCCCCTGGCTCCAGGAAGAAGATATTGGGCAAGAAGAAGTTCCCTCTCTGAGTATATGTCTCTCCATCTATCTCTCAAACTTACAACAAACTGTTGCCTCCTTCGAAAATAAAATGAGAGAGATATATTTTTATAAAGAAGTGTGTTTTGCTTCGTTAATTGAATTTCGAAAATCATGTTTGATTATCTCGCAGATAAATCTATAAAAGACAATACAACACTACCAACTAACTACTGTTTAACCAGGTTCACTTGTATCGTGTTTCTGTTATACTTGAATATATACGTTTTTCTATCAAACCTTTTGTGTTCCCCGTGTCTTTCTTTGGTCAGCATCACAACAATTTCCATTATGAATAAGACTTTGGGTCTGTTTGTTGCATAAATAAAACTTTGTACACATGTCTATCTGTTGTCTGCGAATCTTATGAAAGTTTCCAACCCAGCGAAACTTCTAATTTCGGTATTCCGCGATAAACTTCCTTTTCTCCGCTCTGCGTGTGAATTATCCCATTTCGGATGTGCTTACGAAACGGTATTACCAGCATGGATCTTTCCATTGCGTTTCGTACCATAACCATTTGCTGATTTTTCTTCTTGTGGTAGCTCATGTTTCGTTTGTAAATGATATAGCAGACAAAACTATTAAAGAGGCTGGCACATCTAAACCAGCCTTGCATTGAGTGCATCTTTTATCGTCCTGAATATTATTCTCTCTCTCTCTCTCTCTCTCTCTCTCTCTCTCTCTCTCTCTCTCTCTCAGCAGTATAGCACGCACATATATATATATACATATGTAAAGATAGAACAGCAAATAAAGTAAGTATTTTGCAGGAAAAGATTGTTCAAAGGTATAACAGCAGAAAATGTAAAAGGCCTAGAAATATCAGAATTATATACACAATAAGTCCGTTACTTAAGTTTCCTAGATTATATATATATATATATTAATAATATCCAGTCAGCGTCCAAAAACCCTGCAGCGAAATGAATTTATAATGACAATTTAACCAGGTTTGGGTTTCCTTCTAATAGCACTATATATATATATATATATATATATTTATAAAGCGGACACATGAATAATTTCCGTTTTTGTTAAATATGATTTATTCATAATTTACTAATAAATAATTTCAATCAATAATACATTCGCGATTATTTTGAATGATCTCTTGCCATTTATAAGGTTACTTGTTGATTCCTCTCAAGTATAAATCCACTGCTTTCGAGATCAACAAGTTTTCCACAAACTTTTTACCTGATCTTCCTGAGAAGATTTTGGGTCATTCAAAGCATTTTCCAGAAAACAAAAAAGAAGAAAATTACTTGGTGCAAGATCTGGTAAATATGGTGGATGGAATAGAATAAATAGAGTTTTTTTTCCAGCATGATTCTTGCTGAATGTGGTCTTTAGTGATATGGGAGAAAAACAAACTTTCTACTGATGACGAGTGGGCGACGTTTTCTTTGATTTTCATTCTCATGTTGCAGCTATTGAGAGCATATGTAAAATATACAGATATAAGTATTATATATATATATATATATATATATAAGTATGATTTGGTTCAGTTAAACCGGAGTTGCTAGTAATTCCACTTGGACAAAAAAAAATTCAACCCATAACAGTGTTGTATAGTCACAATACACCTATACAAATATACAGATGCAGGGAAATACGAAACACTGACGACTCTCCGTTGTTCAGGTACGAAACTTTTATTAACTTCTTACTTTAGTTTTTCGACATGAGGAGAGAGAGAGACAATTTTTACTATACTGACTGTACTATCTGACTCAACAAACACGCTGTGCATCCTGTAGCCCCCAGCTGGACTGGCCCGTCCCAGAGTCGGATCTCAACTAACGTCTTTTTCAAAATCACCAAATTCTTAGCCCATCGCTTCCGGGCATGATGTCATTAACACCCCAGTCCCATTTCGTATCTGGGTTTTTTATTATGACATTTGTGATTGTTATATCTTCTGCGCACGAGCGTGAACTGTACTCAATGTGTGAGCACCTGCACTAAGAGCCGAATAGTTCAAAGACCAACCAAACCGAATGATAAAA
This sequence comes from Sepioteuthis lessoniana, assembly GCA_963585895.1. Classification (NCBI taxonomy): domain Eukaryota; kingdom Metazoa; phylum Mollusca; class Cephalopoda; order Myopsida; family Loliginidae; genus Sepioteuthis; species Sepioteuthis lessoniana. The sequence continues at coordinate 10,638,872 of OY757918.1, read as the reverse complement.
TATAATAAAAGAAAAATGATTTATATAAAAAAAATCATTCCGTAATTATATAACACATAAATCTCTTTTGAGTGTCTGATTACGGTTTAAAATCTCAAAAGAAATGATAACACGGTCATCCCGTCACACACACAGCGTAAATTTTCTTCAACGAAACTCGGTCATTGGGGAAGGCTACAAAGATTTATCCTTGTTAATTTACTGCCTTTTGCGTTAAAAATTGTCATAAAAGACCCATTTTTGTAACCTGTTATAATATTCTTGGGGGAGGTGCCCGTGGTGTAATGGTTATCGTCGTAGGTAATGGACACGGCGACACGAGTTCAAATCCTGGACGAGACTGATTGCATTTCACATAGCACTAATACTCTTGGGAAAGGTATGAATCTAATCATTCTCCCTCCATCTATGGATAAATAGTAGGTAGACTAGTTTCTTCAGCCCTGGTGAGGCAACTAGTCTAGGAAAAGGAAAACCTGTTAAAACCTGAATTCAAACCTGTTAAACTCCGCTTAAAAATTGACCTTGTGTCATATCCTGCCCGAGCGGAGGGGAAGGTAAATATGGATAACACAATCCACTTATCCAGCTTACACCTATAGCTTACATAGCACACCCAGTCACAATAGTTTTCAGACACACCTCGTATACAAAATCTGATATCAAAATAACTTGCCCAATTTTGGTTAAAATGATCTCGAATTTCAACATGTGTAAGAAACAACTCAAAATTTAATGTTTAATTTTATGGGTAAATTGTAGGGCAGACTAGATTCTTCAGCCTTGATGAGGCAACTAGTCTAGGAGAAGGAAAACTCTGAATTGAAACCTGTTAAACTCCGCTTAAAAATTGACCTTGTGTCATATCCTGCCCGAGCAGAGGGGTTGGTAAATATAGTCATAATATTCTTGAGAAACAGGTAATTATTCTGCCTTGAAAGAAGACTTGTTGCTATGGATATACAATCTTCCTTCTTCTCACTAAGAGTATGATGAAACTAAGTTTGCACACCTTTCCTATCTCTTTCAAGTAGCGGCAGATTGTGAATTGGTTTATGATGAGGTAAAGTGCTAATTCTCAAGTACTTTCGAGCCGATCCCATTCTACCAATCCTCTTAAAGCATCTTAACAGAGGTCAGATTCGCATTCTGGTCTGGAATCATTTCTCAATGGCATAATGCCAAAACAAAACTTTACAAACCAGTTTCGTACTTGCCGGTCAGTAATGACACATTGGTTAAAAACACTCGACCTTTTCTAAGCTGTTTTTGTAGCATTTTTGTTATTCTTAAACTCCCGCCACATTACATTTTGAATATATACTTTCAGCTCGTCCATTTTGGGGGGCGTGAGATCATAGATTAAATTACGATGTACACTCTTTCGCTACGGAAATAAGAATGACCAATAAAGACATTCTTTAATAAGGTAATTTCGAGTTGTGTTTAAAACATTAGAAGTTTGAAATGCGTTGCTACAACTTGCTTTTAAAAAATAAATTATCTATGACTCAGCCTAATATATATATATATATATATATATATATGTCTTTAAAATATCCAGTCAGTGTCCAAATACAATGGGTGTGGATTATTCTTTACATAGAATATATGAGGAAAATCATATAAATCTATGAGAGTGCTCAATGTGTGGCTACTGTTAGTTCCCAATCTATTCGCTGGGTATAACAAAATTCACATTCAGAGCGTCTATAGTATAATTTGATGGAAACTCAAACTCGGTTAAGTCGTCATAATAAATTTATTTCGGCGGAGGATTGAAAGCCACTGAAACACCAGTCCCTTTGTAATCGCAAAGACAATGATAAAGATGCATTAGAAATTAATAGCGATCAGCTCGATAGTGGATATCACCGAGACAAGGAAAGATAATGAGGGCCAGATGAACGTAGAATATTAATCCAAAAATTAGGGCCTATGATTCTGGAGTAGTTAATTCCCCTTGGCTATTTTTAGGGTCAATTAAAAATACAATTGACAGCTATATAAAATGTCTTTACCTTATCTTATTTAAATATCTCTGTTCTAATTAAAGCAAGAGGAAGATCTAGGATGACAACAGCTGAGTTAACTAACAGACATATTAGGAATAAATGTAAATCCTGTATGAGATAGCCATTAGTTATACGATCTTAGTCTGTTTGGAAAATCTCACCTGCTAAGAAAAAAAACCTACAAAAGCGCAAAATTGGGAGGGGTTGACCGGTAGATTAATTCCACTCCTGTTTCTTAATCGCTCTAACACTTAACATCTTGAACTCCCCCCCTCTGCCCACACCGATGAATGAAATAATTTGTAATTTGATTTCTACTTTTAGTCTTATTTTTATACTTATTTTTATCTTATTTTTATTCTTTATTTTTTATTCTTTTATTTTATCTTCTGAATACGAACTGTAACTCCACATTTGCTACTCTGCGACGAGAGAGAAGCATGTAAATAGTCATCTGACGAGACGGAGAGTATACTAATATTCTCCGCCGCAATAAATTTATCATGATGACTTAACCGAGTTTGAGTCTCCATCAAATTGTACTATATATATATATATATATATATATATTGGTCTAATGAGAGAAAGGTAAATATTCTAAAATGTATAAGTTCGCAAATGAATTTGAATGTGGTACTTTAGGTTTTTATTACATATAATTATGTCCTGTACGTATTTCGAATTTCGTGGTTCTCTTCAGGAGACTAATAATGTGTTTACTTTCCAGAAGTCGACCACGAAGTCCGAAACACGTGTAGAGTGTACTTATGTAAAATAAAAACCTAATATACCACATTCAAATTCATTTGCGAGCCAATATATATATATATATATATATATATATATATTCCTTCTTGTGTTGAAATCTGTTTCAACAGTTTTCTCATAGCACTATTTCCCTTTCAGTATTTTGGAATGACGTGCCTCCTTACGGAAATAAAATCTAAGAAAATTCCATGGCTGCTGCCATTCATCTGTCCCAACAAAGCAATTTTTTACAGTTAAAAGAGTCTTCCAATCCTCATGGAACTAGTTTATTACCAATTTTTATGTACTTTCTAACGGTGGAAAGAGTGATTTATTAATCTGCTCTTCCATTCCTTTGGCATGCAGACATTCTTTTACATTGGGCGTGGAACATTGAGCGGTTATTTGTCCTTTTTTGTCCTTTCTATTTACATATCTCATCTGTTGATTCTATTTGAGTTTGTCATTGTGTGGAGAGTAGATATTTATCTGACGAGTATTTGAGCACTTTTCAAAATCGAAGAAAAAAACATCTTTAGAACGAACCTCTTTACTTCAACACACACACGTATATATATATATATATATATATATATATATATGTGTGTGTGTGTGTGTGTGTGTGTGTGTGTGTGTGTATTGTCACCCACAGACCGACTGTTTCGTTGCATCACAACTCTTCAGTATGGCTAGACACGGAGGACGCTTCAAGCTGGGATATACATATATATATATATATATATATATATATATATATATATATATATATATATATCATCATTTTGTCGTGCCATCAGCACGGATATCCCTGACCCTCTCCCGCCACCCTCCCTATCGTTCATCGATTCTGACAGGCTTTCTGAGCTACATCCTATATCCTCACAGAGCTGCTGTGTGTAGGTTCGAGCTGTTCGCCCTGCTTTTGCTCGGCCATGTAACGGGGTCCTTAGGAGTACGTCTCTTATGAGCTCGTCCCTACTTCTCCAGAAGTGTCCTGCATGTCTGGTTTGTCTAACTTTGATAGTTTTCGTGATGGGTGGTAGGTGGCCGTATAGCTGCTGCTTTGTGGGGTGTTGCCTCTAGGACTTGCTCAATATTGCTCGCAGCATTCTTATGTAGTTGCCGTCAAGCTTTTTCCATCTGTTTAGTGAGCGTCCAAGTAGTTCATCCATATAGCAGTATCGACACGACCGCTACTTTGAAAAAACTGCGTTTCATTTTATCGGTCAGGTCTGACTTCCATATGACCGATAGCCAATCGATATATTTGCTAGTCGCGTGTCGATGTCTTTTTTAGTTGATGAGACACTGCTTCCTCGGTAGGTGAACTTGTCAACTAGTTTCAAAGAGCTAATGTTTAGAGTGGAGATGGTGCCTGTTTGATTAAATTCCATTTTGTGTGGATTGACATGGAGGTCAATGCCTGCAGCGGCTCGTTCCAGACTATGCCGTAGGTTTTCGATATATTTATTGGAACTAAACTGATTTCCATATTTAAAAAAAGTTAATTTTTTGCAAAAAATATGGGCTCAGCAAGCTGCAAATTTTGTATCTGTATTCTTAGGATTCTTAACCAGTTAGTCCATTAGCGCTATTTTTTTATTTTAATTTCGAAATACTTTACTAATAACAATATTTGATTTGCCACGAATAATTTGAATGATCCAAATGTTGTATATTGACCCCCGACCCGGCCAAACATGCCATTCAAAAGACGGCAGAAGTTGCATATTCCATTAGTTTGGGCGAGCTTGGCTTACAATATGGGACAGGGTTAAAATCCCACGGTACAGTCACAAACTGATGCACCGGAAGAGGGTGACCTGTGAACTGCATGACAGTTATTTCCGCTCAATGATGATCAAAACATGCTATTCCAAAGACGGCGGAAGTGATATATTCCGTTGGCTATTTATAGAAAGAGATTGAATGGGTGTTGAACTATTATATAACTCAGTGCACAGGATATTCAATCAGTTGGAGACAAGATGCGGTAGAGAAAGCCATCACCCAGCAGAGGGAACCCTCAGGCCCCCGATTGAGAGTTTGGGAATCAGAAGAGTTGGAGAAATGATGCTGTAGAGAAACCAGCCCCCAGCAGAGAGTAGGGCCCCCGGGCCTCCGGTTGAGCAATCCTGGAGAACGAAAAAGACACACTGCTATGTCCGGAGGAGCTGGGGAGGTCAATATGTTGCAATTCTGTCCGGTCTCCAACTCCCTCTCACACACAACCCTTTCAAATAAAGTGAGAGGTATATTTTTCTAAAGAACTGTGTCGCTCGTTATTATTGTGTCGTCGTTATGATTCTGCATGCATCTGCATATGAGTATGCAACACAAACCCAAAATAATCTTAGAAATCGTTTTCCCTCCAAAAATATTAAAAATACAATTTCTTAGATAAATCAAGTTTTTTAGTTAATTTCGAGTCGACCTAAATAGTATGAATAAGAGAAGAAATAAATATTTTTTCAGTAAGTATGGAATTGTCTATATTTACTCAACTAACAGTAAGTAATGAATAATAACTAACACAAATACCTTTCGATTTTTTTTTTTTTTGAGTGAAAATCTACTTTCTTTTCTTTCAAGAATGCATTTAATTTCAACACCACTTACCAATCTATCGCATACGTATGGTCGGGGTGTCCTCGTGGTGTAATGGTTAAAGCGATGCACTGCGGAATCGTAGTACGCGAGTTCGTACTCCAGTCGCGCTATTACGTTCACTTTCGGGCAAATACCCTTGGGAAAGGTATGAACCCCCTTATTCTCCCTCCAGCTATGGGTAAATAGTAGGACGGACTAGGTTCTTCAGCCTTGGTGAGGCAACTAGTCTAGGAGAAGGAAAACTCTGAATTCAAACCTGTTAAACTCCGCTTAAAAATTGACCTTGTGTCATATCCTGCCCGAGCGGAGGGGTTGGTAAATAGTACCTATCTATCGCATACGTTAATTTTAACATCAATCTTTTACTACTGCTATTTCTACTACTACAAAAATATCTCGCTTGCTCCCGACATACAGTCTTACATTTTCGTCATTAATTTATTCTACCACTAGACATCTACATTCTTATGCAAATATAATAACACACAAAAATATATCCCTTTAGTCTAAGTTAACACTAACTGGTATACTTGAATACACGAATCATAACCATAACTATAAAAAAAAACATATCTACGCTCAGACTAATTTTATCTTTTCTTACAAGAAAAGATTTTGAACTTTTGCTTTTCGGCAAATGTTTCACTCAATTTTAAAAAAATAAAGATTTAAATTTTTTTTATTAGATTTTTTATTCATTCATTTTGTTCTTTATCCGAATATATATATATATATATATATATATATATATATATATATATATATATATATATATGTGTGTGGTGTTTCAAAAAGTCGATACTATTTGAGATGTACTTGGTATTTCAGAAAAATCGATATCATTTTGTAATCTAATAACTTGACCAATTCTCGTTCAAATGATCACAAATTTTAACATCAAGTGCAGGAACAACTCAATATTTTATAGGATGTCCTCGTGGCTTAATGGCGAAAGGAAAATATTTGGAAGATTATCAGCGAATATTTGGGCTTAGTGGAATGTATGCGCAAGACTGGTGCCAAGATTGCTGAATGATGATTAGAAGGAGCGCCACCTGCAGGTGAGTCAGGGCATCATCGAGAGTTTTTTTTCAAACTAAACCAGACTTTCTCTATAGACTCATCACTGGTGATGAAACATGGATTTTTAAAAAAATACAATCCAGTAACCAAGCGTCAGAGCTGTCAGTGGAAGTATCCGACGTCACTGAGAATTAAAGTCAAATGTCAAAGTCATGTTAATCACTTTCTTCAATGTGAGAGGGATCATCCACAGTTATATATATGATTGGAATATAACACTGCAGGCGGCTCTAAACCACGAAATCTATAGTGTTTAATGCAAAAAACATGCAGACGTGGATTACAGTTCACTTGAAGTTCAGATTCGTGAAACACAGAGTCGGGAGTTATAATCCTTCATTTATAATTTATGTCTGCTTTTTCGTGTTAAACTCTATAAATTAAGCGCTTTAGAGTCGCCCGTGGCATTATATTCTCTCTATCTATCTATCTATCTATATATATATATATATATATATAATTAGAGGAATTGATATTATATTAATTAAATTAGCATGACCAGAAAATACGGCAAACACCCACGTGTGACATACGGAACACTGAACAGCTGGGTCTCGTCAGCAGTGCATACCGTGACCTCCACTACTATACCTTTTCCAGTTCAAAATGGGAATAGTTCAGTTCAAAATGGGAATAGTTCAGTTCAAAATGGAAAAATTATTATAAGTACAAATATAAAAAATATTTCATAAATTATTTTAGCAATAAAATTAACATTTTATAATACTTATATATACATAAATGTACGTGTGTATATATATTTATATATATGTATGTATAAATAACTAGGGAAGACACAGACTTCAAAGTGGCAAAAGAATTCCTGTAAAATTTTGATGGTTTATAATGAAGGTTTTTGACAGTACGTATTATAAGGAGTAATTAGGTTGCAAGAATATTTTTTGTAATAAATCACAAAATTTATGATATCAATATATCATCAAATACATGAATATTGCTTGTACATTGTCATGTAACTCTTTAGTTACTTGTGTGTTCTACATGTCTGTGTATGTGTGTATGTGTGTGTGAGGGTGTGTGTGTGTGTGCATATTTGAGTTTTTGTGTGGGCATAGATGAAAAAAAAGTGAAAGATGAAACTGAAATGGAGAAGACAACTAGTCTGGATGGGTATATATATATATATATAAAACTGGCTCATTGGCCAAGTTGGTAGAGTGTTCGCCAATGGTCCGGGAGACCTGGATTCAATCCCAGGCCGCGTCATACCAAAGACTTTAAAAATGGTACTTGATATCTCCTTGCTTAACAGTCAGCAATATAAAGTATGTATCAAGGGTAAAGTGGAGCAATCCAGGGAAAGGAGTTGCACCCTCCTTTACACCTCAGTGTTGTAGCTATTGAAAAGGGAGCCTTCTGGTCGCCCTTAACTATGGTCATCAACAACTTATAATACATATATATATATATCAGGGGCGGAGATGGGACTAGTGCTACTCGTGCCCGGCACGACCAATAACTCGGTCAATGTTATTCAAAATGGATTAAAAATCATCCATTAATTTCAAGCAAACATACTTAGTCTGATCTCAATTAAATTACGTATCTTTTCAAGTTTCGGTAACTAAGTAGCCAAAAGTTCATAAATATATCTGGGAATAATACAACGATGCTGTTTTGAACGTATGGTCTTTGTCTGACCACCGTCAGATCCATTGAACATCCCATAAAATCGGCTCTAATGTTGAACACACGTAATCCGTGCCAAGCACTAGACCCTTATAATAACAGTAATGTTAGCGAAATCTCGCTTTTGGCTGTAGCCAATAGAAAAAGCAAGTCAGAATACCGTGCTAAAAAAAATTAGCACAATGTGACTGCTGACAACTGTCTTGGGAAGAGGGAGAGGGACCGAGAGAGAGAGAGAGGGGGGGGGATAGCAGATTATAGCCGTCGCCGACGTCATCATCATCGCTATGGTAAATGTTGGTTAAACGGTGTGTTATAATTCGTTTTTTCACTAACAGATCTCTATTTCTTTAATGAATGTTGCATATATTACATTCTGTAACTAAAATTTGTTTATTTGAATACATTTTCAACAAATAATCTTTAATTTAAGCGAAATTGAAACTAATAGCTGTGTCTGTGTATATTGTCATCAATTTCTTTATTCTAATAAACATATTTTTCTCGTCATAGTAATGAACATCTTCTCTTTTCTTCTATACTTTTGAAAGGAAAAAAAATTATCTTATCTACTGTCTTAACAAGACTACAAATTATATAGTATCTTGATTGTTTACAAAAAAAAACACCATGCAAGGTAGGTTTGTCAATCTGTGCTATACAATGGAGAATCACGCAATAGCAACTATTATGACTTACTTTGGGTCCACGGACCACGGGTTGGGAACTGAAGTTGACAGGGGGGGGCACGAGTAGCAAAAATAGGCTAGAGTCGCCACTGATATATATATATATATATATACAGATATATGTACATATATATATGCATATATATATACATGTACATAGATGTATGCATATATATATATATATATATATATACCTCAAGACAAGTGGCCTGTCTCTGTCTCATCCATTCCCTTTATGTTCAAGTGCACAGATACACATCATATATGATTATATATATATATATATGCATCTCATATCCATGTACACACATATGTATACATACATGCATACATACATACATATATATATATGCATTTGTACATAAATATTTACATGCATTAATATTTATAGATATATACTTATATATATACATAAATGTACGTGTATATATATATATATATATATACATAAATATATTTAAATATATATATATACATATATATATATATACACACACACACACACACACGTACATTTATGTATATATAAGTATTATAAAATGTTAACAATTTTATTACTAAAATAATTTATAAAATATTTTTTTATATTTATACTCATAATTTTTCCATTTTGAACTGAACTATTCCCATTTTGAACTGGAAAATGTATAGTTATCGAACCGGCCACCACAGAATGCAGAAACCGAACTTCTAACAATGGACCATTAATTCATGCCACACGTAAGCGATTCTAAATCAACTAGTCATCGTAAGAATGCGCGACCACATGATCTAATGTATCTTGAGAGTTCGTTTTTACCTTATATTGTCATCTACAGACAGACTGTTTCGTTGTATCACAACTCTTTAGTGAGGCTAGACACACTGAATGCTTCAAGCTGGGATCGAAACCCACCTAACTTTACCTTATATATATATATATATATATATATGTATATATATGTTTCAAAAGAAATATACATTTAAAGCAAAAAAAGAGATATCGTTCCTTTTCAACTTTTCCTCACAAAAATTTCTCCATTTAACAAGATGATTTTTACTTAAGTGTCTCCTTCAAAATAGACAGAATCCGTTGCGAGCTGAGATCAGCAGTTATTGTTTTAATAACATTTTTAGTGATTCAAGCACCTGCTCCAAGTCCATTGCTTTTTCCCAAAAGAGCATTTTTATTCTTACAAAATAAATGATAAGGAAGCACCAAATATAAAATAAAAAATAACAATAAATTACCAAAATAAAAAAAACAACAGAATAAATCATCTAAATCTAAAAAAAAATAAAAAATAAAAAATATGGTAAATAAAAATGTCATTCGAACAAAAATGAAATAGAATAAAACTATATAATTTAAGATTTTAACACTCTCTCACTATCTTTCTCTCTCCAAACACACAGATATATATATATATATATATATATATATATATATATAGAGAGAGAGAGAGAGAGAGAGAGAGAGAGAGAAAAGTGATAAAACAAATAGGAATATTTCTTTTGTATAATTCATTTTTTGATTGTTCGCAAATTGTTTCAAACTTTGGTTGTCGTCGGAAGAAAAGTTTTTATAAAAATAATTTTTTTTCGAAACTTTTTGAAAAGTTTTTAAAAGAGTTGATATGCTATAAGAAAAACGACGAAAAATAAATTGGTGACGTAAGATATCCATTCGTTCAATGAAAATTATTTTCTTATATCTAAATGTCTTCAACTGAAATCTATCTGTGATCAAGACACCCGGCACTATGCTCTCCATTTGGGAGGTATATGTGAAGTATAGGAGAGGGGTATTTAAAATTAGTCGTGACTGCTTGATTTGTTTATTTAGATGTTTCTGTGTCGGCCGATATCGGTTCATCCTATTTCTTAGCAAAGTCATTCAGTTTGATGTTAAATCCATTTGGCGCCAGAAGTTTTATCCATTTATCTTCAAGTGTTTCTATTTTTGCTGTAATATCGTCCAATGCATTTTTTTATTCTTTCTATGAAGAAACTTGCATCTTTGTTCAAGTCGTGACCGTTTGAGCAGAAATGTTGTTCTACGAGTATTAGTTTGTTGTAATCCATAGATTCTTTAAAATGTTAAACAAAATAGTTGATTGGTTCAGTTTTGTTGCGTTTTATGGCATATCGACCATTGTAGGCTATTTAATGCCAAATCCTCTTTATACATATATATTTAATATATATGATTTGGTTTGGTTGGGTTTTATAGCATATCAACCATTGTTGGTTATTTAATGCCAAATCCTCCTTATACATATATACTGAATATATAGGATTTGGTTTCGTTGGGTATTATGGCATATCAACAATTGTAGGTTATATAATGACAAATCCTCTTTATACATATATATTAAATACGTGGTGTATTCAGTAAGTTTCCAGACTTTTTTTGTACAGGCATTTAAAATTGTCGTCTTGAAAATTCAGTATGTTATTGCTATACATCTTATGAGATGACTGACCAATTTTTATGATTTCAGGTTCAAAGAAACAGCTACAGTAGCAATTGGAATACACCCTAGTAAAGCCTAATGGTCACAGCTGGTGAATTTCAAAATTGCAATCTGGACTTTAGAAGAACTATATGCAATAAAATTCTGTTTTAAACATGGGGAAAATGCCATGCAATGAAAGCTGGATCCTCTGCTACGACCCAGAGACCAAGAGACAGAGTTCCCAGTGGAAGCATGCTGGCTCTCCCAGACCCACCCACAAACTTTTGATTATCCCTTTTTTTGACAGAACTGGTATGATCTACATGCACTGGGTTCCCACTGGACAGACAGTCAACAAAGAATACTATGTTGAGGTTTTAAGGGAATTCACGACGTGATTCCGTCGGAAAAGGCCAGCACTCTTCAAATCGGGTCAGTGGCATTTCCACCAGGACAATGCACCAGTCTATAACTCCATCCTTATCACAGACTATTTGACCAAGATGGGCATCAAGACAGTTCCTCAGCCTCCCTATAGTCCAGACCTTGCTCCCGGTGACTTTTGGTTATTCCCTAAGCTCACAGGCTGTCGTTATGAGACAATAGAGGAGATGACAGAGGCTGTGACCAAGGTCATTGACATGCTCACACTAGAGGACTTCCATGGGGCCTTCCAGAAGTTTTTGGAACGGTACAACAAGTGCATTGCAGCCGGAGGAGATTACTTGGAAGGGGAATAGAGTTTCATGTGTGTACTATCAATAAAAGTGCCCATACGGAAAAAGTATGGTAACTTATTTAATGATCCTTGTATATATATATATATATATATAGTTGTGTTTAAAATAAATATATACAGGGTTTTAAAAACCGTCTTTTTGGTAATTTCTATTTAATTGTCTTTATGTTATATATTTATATATACTTTGAAACCACCTATATATTTACATATATTTTAAACACCCTATATATTTACATATACTTTTAAACCTCCTATATATTTACATATACTTTTAAACACCCTATATATTTATATATACTTTGAAACTCCCTATATATTTACATATACTTTTAAACACCCTATATATTTACATATACTTTGAAACCCCTAAATATATACATATACTTTTAAACACCCTATATATTTATATATACATTGAAACTCCCTATATATTTACATATACTTTTAAACACCCTATATATTTACATATACTTTTAAACCTCCTATATATTTGCATATACTTTTAAACACACTATAAATTTATATATACTTTGAAACCCCCTATATATGTACATATACTTTTAAACCTCCTATATATTTGCATAAACTTTTAAACACCCTATATATTTACATATACTTTTAAACACCCTATATATTTACATATATTTTTAAACACCCTATATATTCACATATACTTTTAAATACACTATATATTTACATATACATTTAAACATCCTATATATTCATATATACTTTTAAACACCCTATATATTTACATACACCTTTAAACGCCGTATATATTTACATATACTTTAAAAAACCCAATATATTTACATATACTTTTAAACACCCTATAAATGCACATGTTTAAAAGTATATGTAAATATAACATACAGACAATGGTTTATATGCCATAAAACTCAACCAAATCAAATTATATAGTTTTTAAACCCTGTATATATTTATTTTAATCATAACTATATATATATATATATATATATATATATATATACGAGGATAATTAAATAATTTTAGTATTGATAGTACACACATGAAACTCTAGTCCCCTTCGAAGTAATCTCCTCCGGCTGTAATGCACTTGCTGTACCGTTCCATATATATATATTGGACCTGGATAGAAAACTAAAAAGTTATGGATCATGAAAGTGACGGTGATACCAATTATAACTGGTACACTTGAAACGGTCCCCAAAGACTTGGTAAGAAGGATAGAAGAGTTGGAAATTGGAGGAAGAGGCGAGACCATTCAAACTACATCATTACAAAGATAGGCCAGAATACTAAGAAGAGTTCTGGAGATCTGAGTAGACTTGCTGTCAATAATAATAATCGTTTTCTTGTCATTAGAAACAGTTTTGAACACTGACCTAACGCAGACGGGAATTTCAGCTAGTTATAATATTACTTCCTACCTGTTCTACATGATTTGTTCTCTTTCATGTTCATTTGGTAGTTTGACAGGCCGGTCAATAGTTGTAAATTGACAAGCCGTCTGTTCTACGTCAAATGTGTTTTTGATCTGACTTTAAAAGGGATGGTCTGCTTATATCTGCCAATCCCAGAGATGCATGAACTTTTTCTTTTTTTTATTTCAGGACAGGTTTTCAATCATTCATTCAGACTTTATTTAACCCTCACCCTATTGTGTGTGTGTGTGTGTGTGTGTGTGTGTGTGTGTGTGTGTGTGTGTGTGTGTGTGTGTGAAGAAAAAACAGGACCCCTTCGTCTTTTATATAACCGTCAGATCACGAAAGGATCAGACTCCCCGCTGTAATGAACCATAACACAAGGGGTTATTTTGGTCACATCGTGAAACAAAAATCATGTATTTGCTAAATTTGTCAAAATTAAGCTCGCGACAAAAATCCCCATATGATAACTACCAACCCACACATAAAAAAGGGATGCCCTGGATAATAATAATTGGCTAAGGTTTTTGGTCTGATATGGCACAAGGCCGAATGAATGGGGCATCCAATGAAACTCGAACTCATTTGTGAAGATGTACTAATTTTGCTGGTTAACCATTACCCCACCTGAGCTGTCCTGGGTAATATATTTGTCTCTGCCTCCTAAAAGACAGGACTTAACACAAGGTCTTTTTATAGTGGTACAAATACCCTTGGGAAAGGTATGAACCCCCTTATCCTCCCAGCTATGGGTTAAATAGTACCACAACTGTTCTTCTTGGAGAATGGCTTTGACATTAAATAACCTACAAAGGTTGATGTGCCATTAAACAAAGAACCCTAACCTAACCTTTTTATAATGGGGGTTTTAGAGAAGGGAAATGTCGGTCAGGAGCCAAGACTCGTGTCCTTTGGACTATGCAAGTCATCGTCTCACATGATGCAATGTGGACTTGGACTCACTGGATCCATCTACCCTCCCCCAACTATTTAACCATAGATGGGTTCATGCCTTCCTTTTAATGTGAAATGAATTGCAAGTATATTTGTCCTGAATTTGAACTCGGATCGCTGATTCCATTTCCTACGACCGTAATTGTTACGCTAAGTGTGCCTTGATTTTATGAATATGTAAAACGATGGGGAAAAAAGAAAATAGTGTGGAATGATTTAAAAGTAATTTTATGATCAGTCCACGCTCAACGCACCCGTTGCTGTTTGATCACTGAAGTTAAGCAAACTTTTAGCCTGTTCAGTACTCAGATGGGTGACCACTCAGGAACAGTAGGTACAATAAGCAATCTCATGCCTGTTTGCCAGACTAAGCAAAGCTTACTATATAACAAGTATAGTGGCATTCGTTTCAAAAAGCATGCAAAACCAAAGCATCGAAGCAAAGGCCATCTCAAGTGAAGGCCTGGAAAGCATGCGACTGGGGCTGGCGTGGGGTGACCAAAATTATTCTTACTCCTACCTAAATTGTCTCGTAACCTGGTTTAGTCGTAGGGCGCTGCGTAGGATGTAACGTGTCTTGGATAAAAACAGCCTGGAAGAGCTCATCCCTCTCCAGGTCTACAATTGATTTGAATTCAAATCTTTCCCTCTTAACCGGCTGCCTTACACGGTCAAAGTGTCAAGTCTATCCTACTATTTATCCATAGCAGGAGGAACAATAGTTGGATTCCTACCTTTATTAGCCCTATGAAAAATGCAAACAGCCTCTTTCAGAATATGATTTGTTTGGTTTGGTTTTATGGCATATCAACTCTTGTAGGTTATTTAATGTCACAGTCCTCTTGGTACATATAAATTGAGTATATATAGCGGATAGTTTCTTGGTAACTTTTGAGTACGCTAAGGCTCATTTGTTTCGACACAGTTAAATGGTTTCAAGTATTCCATTCAACACCAACAGTTTTATTTATTCACCGTTGAAATAATTCGTATTTATGGCATATCAACCCCAGTTGGTAAATTAATACCAAATCTTGTTGATACATATTCATGTATTGAATATAGATATAATTTTGGGGAGTTTTTAATTTAATGGCATATCAAACCTTGAGGATTTTTCAGTGCTGAATCTTGTTTATGAATACTTTTTAAGTAAATGGTTTGTTGATAACTTAAAAAAGAGTGCTCATTTGTTTGCACTCAGTTAAATACTTTCAAGTATCGTAGTTATTATATCTTCAAGATTGAGGTTGGCAATTATGCAGTCAGTGTCACGATCCATACTTTCAGTACAATATAATCTCTTTAGGGATATCGTCGATCCCTGAGCATTGCATTGTCGATTCATTCTTATAGGTGCCTTTGATGTTGAGGAGTCTCTATTGAATTAGGCTGAGGGCAGTTTGAATGCGCTTCCTGGTCTTTCATTGTTCACTTTAGTTTTCATATGTAACTATCCAGATTGGTCAATGCGAGCTTGTGGTTTTTCTTTAAGTGGTTCTGATTTTTTGGGTGATAGGTTTCTTAGTCTATCTTTAACGGTTTTTAGGTGGATGGATTGGAAACCTATGTAAGAGCTGTTTTGTAGATGTTCTATTCTTAGGATGAGTGGTTCTCATTTGAGTGGTAGATTCTATGAGTGTTTTTCCTTGGACCATCTCATTGGAGTTCTATTTATTTGTGACTTCCATTCGTTGACTTATTGCTTCCTGAAATTCGGCCGAGTGTAGTTTTTCAAGTGCTTCTGAAACTTTGGCCAATCATTTGGTTCCAACTGGATCAGTTTCTCGACTAGAGCTTTGTATTTGTTGTTTTGATTGATTGGATTCACCCTCCGTGTAACAGACGCATAAGTGTTTTCTCCCATGTAGGATCCAACTATTTTCAATGCTTCCTGGAAAGTTATATTCCTCTTGTGCTTTACTTCTAATATTTCATTTTCTTTTTTATAGACATCAGAAAATCTTGAGTAAACCAGATGATCATGTCGGCAATTTGGATATCTTCTTCTGTGTGGTCCGAGTCCTTTTCACCGCACTTGGCACATGTCTGTCGTACTCAGCAAGTTTCCCTGTGGTGTCCATATCTTTAACATTTGAAGCACATCAGTGGTGCTGGGACATATTGTTCAATTCTCTCGAGACAATACCCAATTCTTACTTCCTTGAGAATATGGGGTTGGTTAAATGTCACTTGGTCTCGATTCGCCCTCCGACTTTTCTAATGATTTTTCTGATGTTTATCACGCACTGTTTTCCAAGGGCTGCTGTAACCAAGGCTAACTCCCAACTTCTGATAACTCCTTTAGAAGCGTTCAGTCTTTCATGAGGATATGCCCTTCATTTGATCGTGTGGAAGCTTTTTATCTTGGGGATTTTTCAGCCTGCCTTCGGCAGTCCACCTCGACAAGTAAGTTTCCTTTCCGTGTTTTCTTAGCGTTGGGGGGGGGGGTAACTCTCGTTGCGATAACCTTTTCTATTAAGAGAAAGGAGAAGTCAGCCCGGCAAACCTCCTCCAAAGATTTAACGACAATGAATCGGGGGAAGTTGCCTCATTTTCTGAGTATGATACAGATAAATTTCTTTTGATGTTTTTGTTAGAAGACACCATAAATGATGTTTATTTTTCGCTGGTCTCGTATTCCACCAGTCACCAGTGATCCCAACTTGAGTTGAGATTATACCAAAGGAAAACCCATTCGCCTTGGATGAGATAGAGATACACTACCAGTATACCCAAGCTGGGAGTAGGGTTTCGAGCCCTTGCCAGTTTCAGGTTTTCAGTAAACGTTATAATTACCGTATAATTTAGCAGTGAACAAATTCCTGTTCTCTCAAAGTAATTGACTCTCAGCTACTGCCTTCTAGTACCTAAAAGATAAGAGTTGGTAACTTACTGTCGATGATGATTTAAAAATACAGTCAGGTCAAACCATAGAGGTGCTAGGCCTTGACACGACCAGCCGATTGATCGGATCGGGCCCGTTCGACTGTCCCTCGAGCCCTGTAAGGATCAAAGTGGTGTGTTGCAAGTTATTTGAACACCCGGTTGCTGGGCCAAGTACTGCTCAACGATCAGGATCGCGTGCTTAAATATCACGGATCGCCACCCACGACCAAGAAGTTGCCTCGTTGGCGAGGGGTCGGTCTTACCTCTCTGCAGAGGTGTTGTTGGCATATTCTACAGCCCTAGCCGACAGGGCGAGCAGAATTTGAACTTGGGTTACTAAATCTACTTCTTAACAACTAAGAGACTTGGGAAACTTCTTGAAAGGTACTTGATGAAATCTCTAATAATTAGCTTACGAACAACTATAACTTTTACGAAAAATCAATCATTATTTCTTATTAATCAGAAAGCAGTGTATAGGTAAAGATCGCCCCTCCTTGTCGCAGAAGGCACATTGATCTCCAAAGAGATTTAGTAATGGATCCCAGTGTGTATAACGAAGATCTACTTGTTTTCTCTCGGAGAAATAAGAGAAAGATTAATTGGGTTTCCATTTCGGAGAGATCGATTGAGAAGTAATTAATTAAGAAGGTTGATTTGTAAGGATCAAACCCAAATATAACTCTCAGTTAAGTAGAAGGTTTGAGAATAAACCTTGCCTAGTCGGCTGGGGCTGTAGAATGCTTCTCTGCAGAGGGGTAAGACCCCCACACACACACACGATTAAGTGTTCTGGATATGACACTAAACAATCTGATGGTGAGGTTCCAGCAGTGCTGGAGCTTTGGGGAATGCTGAGTACCCCTTTATTGCTATCGCTCCCATGTCCAGTCTGGCCCAGAGGGGTAGCACCTGATAAGGGTTCTATCTATGGGTTAAATAGAACTAACAGCATACTTATGCAAAACTGAATTGAGTAAACTGAATAGCTTGAAATAGAAATGTTTTTGACAATTAAACTGTACTTACATTTAAACTGCGTGCTTATGCTTAACTGAATTATTTGAAATAGAACTGTTTTTCGACATTAAAACTGTATTTACACTTAACTGAATTGTTACATATAACTGCTTAAATAGTTTGAAATGGAAATGTTTTTGACAATTAAACTGTGTACTTTTGCTATACTGAATTGTTTTAAATAAAACAGATTATTTACATAAAAATGGATTTGGCGTTAAATAATCTACAAAGGTTGATATGCCATCATCATCATCATCATCATCATGTCGTGCCGCTAGCACGGATATCACTGACCCTCTCTTGCCACTTCTCCCTATCATTCATCGCCTCTGGTAGATCTTCAGGGCTACATCCTGTATCTTCACATAGCTGCTGTATGTATGTTCGAGCTGGTCGTCCTGCTTTTCCTCGGCCATATGCCGGGGTCCATAGGAGTACATCATTTATGAGCTCGTCCTTGCTTCTCCAGCAGTGTCCTGCATGTCTGGTTCGTCTAACTTGATATGCCATAAAACCCAACAAACCAAACCAAACCAAACTGATAATAAACCAAGACATAGTTTCCTAGAATGGGTCGGAAAGATGACCAGCGGTTTATCTCCAGCCCACAGTCTTAAAAGAGGGTTCAACCAGAAAATTTAGGAATTGAATATTATTACGGTTGTAACCATTCACTCTATGTCAGTTAGCCCTTGTTGGCGGGGCTTATAATAAGCTGACGTTCGAAAAGGGGTATCCTGGATATGACACTCTGATAGTGAGGCTTCTGTTCTGGAGATATATGGCGAGTGGAATAACCCTTCATTGCCATTATTCCCATGTCCACTGTCTCTTGGAGTGGTAGTTCCTGTAAGGGTCCGATCAATGGATCCCATGCATCTGTTTGAAAATCATTAGATAGGAAACAGCAGTGGCACTATTTAACTTTTAGCTTCAGGGGAAAAAAGGCTATGCTTTTTTCAAGGGTGAAGGTAATAGCGCGACTGGACTTCGTACTCGCTTACTTTTAAGACCGTAGTACAGTACATTGGTCATTTAACCACAGTAATTCACCTAGATAAATAGAAAGAAAGAAAGAAAGAAAGAAAGAAAGAAAGAAAGAAAGAAAGAAAGAAGGAAAGAAAGAAAGAAAACATGAGATAGATAGATAGATAGATAGAGAAAGAAAGAAAGAAAGAAAGAAAGAAAGAAAGAAAGAAAGAAAGAAAGAAAGAAAGAAAGAAAGAAAGAAAGAAAGAAAAACTGTGATTGAAAGAAAGAAAGAAAGAAAGAAAGAAAGCTTGAGAAAAAAGAAAGAAAGCTTGAGAAAGAAAGAAAGAAAGAAAGAAAGGAAGAAAGAAAGCTTAAGAAAGAAAGAAAGCTTAAGAAAGAAAGAAAGAAAGAAAGAAAGAAAGAAAGAAAAACTGTGATTGATATATATTCATATAGGATGATAACTCCTTAATTCTGATTATTGTTGATACCAAATATCACATGATAGAGTATTTTAAGAGAAATGCGTTAAAAATATCTCGTCCTAAAGTGTCGCTTTTGCCATGTTACAGTAACAGAAAAGAAAATTGGATATTTATTATATAGTTTACTACCTTTCCGTCATTATTTGTTCCCTTGTATGATAAGTTGATGGCTGTCAAGTAGCGGGGATGAGCAGTATTTGTAATTTGACACTCCGTTCAACGTTCAATATGGAGAAGGGATTGTCTGTTTGAACTAACCAATCCCAGAGTTACTCGAATTTTTTTTTTCTGAACGGCTTTTCAATCAAATTTTCTTTGGTTCTATTCAAACTGTCTTCTCCTCACCAATCCCCTCAAAATTACACAGACCTAATCGAGTGCGTCACTTTTTCTCAGTCAATTTTACATCATAAATGACCTGCGACCTTCGGTTTTCTATCGTTACACAAGGGAAACTTCCTTTTTAAACGTTTCGCTTCAGCGTGCGACAATAGTCAAATAAAAAAAAAAATGTGTCGTGTGTGAGTATCGTCGACACCAAAAAGTTATGCCGTGGGGGACAATAGGGGAATTGCTAAAGTTATTCCATCGGTGACAACTATAGTCGAATTACAGAGGTTCTGCCATGTATGACTCGAGTCGACTACCAAAAGATCTCTAGCCAAGTCGACTAGGGCTGTAGAATACACCAACAGCATCTCTGCTGAAGGGTATGACCCCCTCAACGAGTGTCCAGGATATGACACTAAGCAATCTGATGGTATGACTCCAGTCAATCAGAAGCTTTGGGGAATGCAGAGTACACCTTCATTGCCATTGCTCCCAAGTCAACTCTGGTTCTATGTGGTAGCACCTGATAGGGCACTATCTATGGGTTGAATAGAACCGTTTGGCATTTAAACTAAGTGCAAATAAATGACTTATGCTAAATTGAATTGTTAGAAATAGAACAGTTTGATCATTTAACAGTGTAAACAAGTGACTGATGTTTAATTGAATAATTAGTGATACATAACAATACTTGGAACCATTTAACTGTGTGCAAACGAATGAGTAATCAGTTATGTTGAATAGAATAATCAGTGTTAGAGAGTAATACTTGTAAATACTGTACTGTCTGCAAATAAATTATTAATATTGAATAGAATTATAAGTGTTAGATAGCAATAAATAAAACCATTTAACTATGGAGAAACAATAGCAGTACCAGTGTGCAAACAAATTAGTTTTTACTCATTTAAAAATGGAATTATCGACAAACTAATCTTTTATTTTTCATGCATATCTAATTAGATATGTGCAAACAAATCACCGATGTTCAATTGTGACTTTTATATTGCAAAAATTTAAACTATTTAACTGTGTGCAAACAAATGATTAATAGTAAATAGAATTATTCGTATTAGATAGCAATACTTGAAACCATTTGGGCAAAAAATGAAGTCAGGCTCGTTTGAAAGTGTAATCAAGATAATGTCTTCACAAATTATATATATATAATATATATGTAAAAACAGGATTTAGCATTAAATAACTAACAATAGTTGATATGCTATAAAACCCAACTAAACAAAGCCAAATCAAAAGCCGCGACAGCTATAGTCGAATAATTCAAGTTTTACTATGTACGACCAGAGTCGACTACTAAAATTTCTGTCGTAAAAATTATAGTCGAATCATTAAAGTTCTGCCATGTACGACTGGAATCGACTCCGAAAAATTGTACCGTGACAACTATAGTTGACTCAAAAACATTTGCTGAGACAACTATGGTCAATTCGCAAAGATCTGTTGTGACAATTATAGTCGAATTACAGAAGTTTTGCCATGTACGACGAGAGTCGACTCCCAAAAGTTATGCTATGACCACTATTATCGAATTACTAAATTTCTGACAAGTACAACTTGAGTCGACTCTCAAAACGTTTGTCGTAAAAACTACAATGAAATTACCTACTTTCTACCATGTACGACGAGTCGTCTCCCAAAAGTTTCTGCCGTGACAACTATAATCGAATTACCAAGGTTATAACACGTACGATTGGAGTCGACTCCCGAAAATTCTGCCCAAGCAACGATAGTCGAATTATACAAGTTCTACCGCGTACGACTAGAGTCGGGGCCCAATTGTTCTTTCGTGACAATTATAGTCGACTCCCAAAAGTTCTGCTGCGACAGCGACAGTCAAATTACTAAAGTTGTACCGTTTGCTACTGACAATTGAAATAACTTAGCTATTCCTGTCTCGAAACAAAGAAACTTACGTCAGAGCTCACAGTGTTACATGGTAAAACCATTAAAAAAAGAATAAACTGAGAATGACAATAGCATATCATAGTATATGATGATGCGCTCTCTCTCTCTCTCTCTCTCTCTCTCTCTCTGCTATGACTTTTTGATTCCGCTCATCTCTATTTTCTTTTTTCTTTCCTGTCTTTCTATCTATCTGTCTATCTATCTTTGCCCTCCTCTCTTCTTTTGTCTGGTTTGGTTTCCTTGTTTAATGGCATATCAACCTTTGTAAGTTATTTAATGCCAAAGCCATTCTCCTAGAAGAACAGTAGTGGTACTGTTTAACTTATAGCTGGGAGGATAAGGGGGTTCATACATTTCCAAAGGGTATTTGTCTGAAAGTGAACGTAATAGCGCGACTGGAGTACGAACTCGCTTACTGCGATTCCGCAGTCCATCGCTTTAACCATTACACCACGAGGACACTCCCTTCTTTTGTCTCTTTCCATTACTATTTAGTAACCTTTGCACACGGACCTCCCGTAGCTGCAGTGTATGCTATTTCCTCTAAGTATGCTAGGCATACAGATAGACAAATCTACATAAAATCATTGGAAAAAAAACACCAAAATTATTAAAACAGATTTTATAAGATCATGGAAAAGATACCAAGATGACTGTTTCATATTTTGGAAATTCTCATAGGGAAATATAAATGATTTGCATAACTTACTCCAAACCCTACCCCCAAAACAAAACTCATCATCGAAACACAATTTTAAAGAGCTACCATTTTCAGAGATGCTCGTTAAAAATCAAAATGGTTAAATTATCACAAACATTTACTTCAAACCCTCAGGCTCCCAAAAATATTTCCTTTTCAAAAGTTATCCTCCCGAAAGCTCCAATAAATTCATACCTTACACCCTAGTATGGAGGATTCGCACCTTAGTTACAAAAATCTCTGACAAACCCGACAAGAAGAATTATGCGTTAACCTCCACTAGAGGATATATATCATAATACTAATTAATAAGGATTCGACTTACAAGAAAAATACCATCGGAAGGACCACGACCCCCCCCCCCCACCAAATAGCAATGTACGACGCTCAGCATATGTTTCAACAAACAGGAGGTCTCAAAAAGTTGCAAACCATTCATATGGTAGGTAATTCATATTGCATTAAGTCATCTTTCGCCTGAGTTTTAAAAAGCAATCATATCAATTCAGAAAAGTAAAACCAAATGACAAGGTCAGAAATTGATTTGACTTTATCCCACAGTTCACCTAAAAGATCAATTTCTTTGGAACGTCTTTAGAGGGACTTTTTCTGACTCCATCCGACAGAATATCTCACCACATCCACTTAGGCAGGACATCTTGCAGTCAATTTCCTACTAGATCTGGGATTTTCTGCCTTTTAGAAGAAGTTCTTTACTGACCCTGTGACTTGAAATTTGTATACCCAACGATAAATGTGGCTTGTTGTGGGGATAATCGTTAAAGTAAAACTTCCAGCGAAATTTTGCAAGCACAGTTTTGAATGATTTTGTCTCCAAATAAGTTGTGACACAAAATATTTTTCCTCTCTTGTCCAAGGCATTGTGATCAAGGATTAATAGTTGTTATAGTATACTATTTTTAAATCTAAGAAAAAAGAACAGAACATTATTAGTTGTCATATAGGTCCCGTGTTTATTGAGACACTCAGTACAACAAAAAACTATTCACAGAAATATCACAGAGTCTAGAACAGCTAAAAAGCATTAAAACACAACAAAAACTTTAAAAGCAAACGACAACCAAAAATCTTAAAACACATATTAACCTCTTCTAAATTTGAAGAGCACTCAACACGTAAAGTCTGAAAAGGAAAAAATTTAAGATATGAAGTATGAAATATAACCATTGAAGGAAAACCCTTTACTTTCAAAAACCCGAAAACAACGTTCCTAATAAATGGACATTTAAACTGTAATTCAAAAAATACAGACTATATAATCAAATGTACAAGCTGCAATGAATTCTATATTGGATAAATACGAACACTGAATAACAGAGACTCTTTATATAAAAGCAACATTAAATTACCTGAAAATAGAAAACTTTACGTGTCAAAAGGAGATTTTAAAATTATTGCAATATACCAGACGGATGGCTACTCTTTATTCCAAATAAAAAAGAAAAAAAACTCATTGATATAAAACATTAAACTTATCTCATGTAAATGCACATACAAACACACACAAATATATGCACACAACAACGAGCTTAAACACATCTTCATATGAAGTAAAAAACATTTTTACACGGATTAAAATTATACAATGTCCTTGAAAAGAGACATATAAATATATTAGTATGCTGACATATATACACGCGTGCACACACACACAAACACACATAACCAGGGGATATATACATATATTTTTCTTAAATTTACATTGACTAGAAGTAAACAGAAAGGAAAAAGTATATATATATATATATATATATATATATATACTGAATTTAGAATTTTCCTTCCATTGACTGGTTGCCATACCAGCGTTGAAGATTCAGTCTGCCCTTCTATTTAACATAGCTGGCAGGAAAAAAAAGTTGGAATCATCCAAAGTTATTTGCGTCATGTAATATGAAAAAAGTTTTGTCCAGAATTTAAACCCGAGTCGAGGTGTTCATTTCCAACGTCTATAACCATTACACTGGAGGTGCCCGTGGTGTAATTGTTATCGTCGTAGGAAATGAACACGGCGACACGAGTTCAAATCTTAGATGAGACTGATTGCATTTCACATAGCACAATTACCCTTGGGAAAGGTATGAATCCAATTATTCTCCCTCCAGCTATGGGTAAATAGTAGGACAGACTAGGTTCTTCAGCCTTGGTTAGGCAACTAGTCTAGGAGAAGGAAAACTCTGAATTCAAACCTGTTAAACTCCGCTTAAAAATTGACTTTGTGTCATATCCTGCCCGAGTGGAGGGGTTGGTAAATAGGATAACCAATACACCACAAACACTTCTCTCTCTCTATATATATATATATATATGTGTGTGTGTGTGTGTGTGTTGTGCAAAGAAAAATCCAGCAATTTTACCGTTTGGTTTCTTTGTTTAATGGCATATCAACCTTTGTAGGTTATTTAACGCCAAAGCTATTCTCGTAGAAGTACAGTAGTGGCACTATTTAACCCATAGCTGGAAGGATAAGGGGCTTCATAACTTTCTCAAGGGTACTTGCCCGAAAGTGAACGAAATAGCGTGACTGGAGTTCGAACTCGCTTACTACGATTCCGCAGTCCATCGCTTTAACCATTACACCACGAGGACACCCCCTAACAATTTTACGATATCCTATCTGTCCTATAGCTTCATAAAAACACACATATACTCTCAGTATATATATATATATATATATATATATATATATATATATATATATAACTGTATCTCCGCACGTTCTCTTCTTGATTCTCCCCCTCTTTCCATTCTTCTCTCCACACGTTCTCTTCTTGATTCTCCCCTTTACTCCCCTTCTTTTCATTCTTCTTTCCCCACGTTCTTTTCTTGATTATCCCCTTTACTCCCCTTTTTTCCATTCTTCTCTCCCCACGTTCTCTTATTGATTCTCCCCTTCACTCCCCTTCTTTCCATTCTTCTCTCCTCACATTCTCTTCTTGATTCTCCCCTTTACTCCCCTTCTTTCCATTCTTCTCTCCCCACCTTCTCTTATTGATTCTCTCCTTTACTCTCTTTCTTTCCATTTTTCTCTCCCCACATTCTCTTCTCTGTTACATTCGTTTACGCATCTGTCATATCAGTGATCACTTTTCGATTTTACCTTTTTTTTATTGTTGTTGTTTATGTAATACGCTTTTCTGTGGCTACAACTAATGGAGTCCAGAAAATATTACATTAACATACCGCGACGCCGTGGCACAAAATACAAGGAAAGAAAGAAGCTTTTAACAAATCAAAATACAATAATCATTGATTCCTAAAACCTGACCACTTAACAATCTACTATCTCTGAATCTTTGAGGTAAATAAAAATACTTCATGATTGCCTGTGTTGTAGAAGAAATATTTTTGAAGGTTTGCAAGTGACAAGTACAAAGCTGATTTTATGAACAGCCATGTCTATATATCACTAAAATGGTCATTGCTTATAAATATACATATTATTTATATAATTAAGATTTAAACTAAAAATGGACTACATCAGTAAAATGTAGTGCTCTATGCACAAAATTTCAAAACAATATCACGGTATTTCAACTTTAAAATGGAATTAATCGAGATGAAATGACTCACTAAACTTAGATGTGCGGATACAACCTCACCAGAAGATTGAGTACGTGAAACACAGAGTCATGAGTGATTTTAAATTGTTTTATTTTATTTTATAGATGCAATATGTGAAGAAAAATTGATAACAAGGTAATCCAAGTAGGAGAGATTTATTGAGAAGCAAAGTCGACACTATAACGTTTCGGTTCTAGTGAACCATCATCAGGACTATGAGGGATGTCATTAGTGGTGTTAAATCAACGATGGTTATTTAAAAGAGCAAAATAGAAAAACCAAGGGAAAATTTGTATAACAAGAAAAAGTTGGTCGTATCGGAGCGGAAGAATGGGTTTGGATCTTATTAGTCAATAGGACAGAATTGGAGAAAATAATGGAGAGTAATCCGATAATTCTTCACATATTGTCGGATTACACTCCATTATTTACTCCCAAGATGCAATGTATACAAGGCTCATTAAATAGGTTTCCAGACTTTTTCGTATGGGCACTTTTATTGATAGTACACACATGAAACTCTAGTCCCCTTCGAAGTAATCTTCTCCAACAGTAATGCACTTGTTGTACCGTTCCAACAACTTCTGGAAGGCTCCATGGAAGTCCTCTTCTGTGCATGTCAATGACCTTCGTCACAGCCTCTTGCATATCGTTCTTCTAAAGTGTCCTCACGTACAGGTTGCATTTTTTAAATTCACCAGCTGTGACAACCAGGCTTTAGTAGGGTGTATTCCAATTCCTGCTGTAGCTGTTGATTTGAACCTGAAATCATAAAAATTGGTCTGTCATCTCATAAGATGTATAGCAATAACATACTGAATGTTCAAGAGTCTACGATAATTTTAAATGCCTGTACAAAAAAGTCGGGAAACTTATTGAATGCACCTCGTATACAAAGAGGAAAGCTACCGAACTTGACGAAATACCACCAGAAGTATGGAAAACAAGAAAATTCGACGACCTACTGCTCCGATACTGCAACGCCGTATATAACGAGAAAACTATAGAGATATAGACAAAAGGCTGCATCCTGCTTTCTCCAGAAAGGTGACCTCGGAATTACCAAGACCTACAGGGGTATAACTCTTACTTCCATAGCGGCTTAAGTTTATCAAGCTCTGCTACTCAACTAAATTGGACCAGCAACAGAGAAATTTCTTGGGAAGATTCAAAATGGTTTTCGGAGAAAATCATCCGTAACATCACAGATTATAATAAACCGTCGAATTTTAGGAGTACGCGCAAGAAAACTAGAGGCAACACTTATTTGGAGATTTCTCCAAGGCATTTAACACCATACAAAGAGGGAAGATGTTGCAAATACTAATAGCTTATGGTCTCCTCAGAGAAACTGTCGTAGCCATAATAATGCTATATAAAAACACGAAAGTAAAAATTCGCTCATCTGATGGAGGTACAGACTTCTTTGATTTTATTGCTGGTGTTCTGCAAAAGGATACATTAGCCTCATATCTGTTCATAATCTGCCAAGACTACGTACTTCAAATGTCGATAGATCTAATGAAAGAAAATGGTTTTACACTTAAAAAGGCAAGAAACAGATGATACCTCGTACAAACTATTACGGACACTGGCTACGCAGATGTCATAGTGTTTCTAGCAAATTCACCAACCCAAGCTAAAACTCCGCTGCTTAATCTTGAGCAGGCAGCAGGTAGGATTGGTCACCATGTGAATGTAGACAAAACGAAGTACATGAGTTTTAATCAAAAAGGAGACATCTCCACACTAAACGGTGGTTTTCTGTAACTAGTGGACAAGTTCACTTACCTCAAACAGCGTTTAATCTACTAAAAATATATCAATATGCAACAAGCAAAAGCATGGACTGCTATCGATAGGTTATCGATAATATGGAAGTCAAGCCGATCCGATAAAATAAAACGCATTTTTTCCAAGCGGCGATTATGTCAGTTCTACTAAATGGATGCACCACATTGACATTGACAAAGCATATAAAGAAAAGGCTAGACAGGAATTGCACAATAATGCTACGAGTCATATTGAACAAATCCTGAAAGCAACATCCCACAAAGCAACAGATGTACGGCCACCTACTTCCCATTCGGGCAAATACCCTTGGGAAAGGTATGAACCCCCTTATTCTCCCTCCAACTATGGATAAATAGTAGGACGGACTAGGTTCTTCAGCCTTGGTGAGGCAACTAGTCTAGGAGAAGGAAAACTCTGAATTCAAACCTGTTAAACTCCGCTTAAAAATTGACCTTGTGTCATATCCTGCCCGAGCGGAGGGGTTGGTAAATAGTACCTACTTCCCATCTCTAAAACAATCGAAATAAGACAAATAAAACATGCGGAACACTGCTGGAGAAGTAAAGTCGAACTCATAAGCAACATTCTCCAATGGACCCCTTCACATGGACGTGCAAGTGTCGAACAGATAATTAGCATGTATCTACAACAGCGCTGTACAGTCACAAGATGTAGTCGAGATCGGTCGGAGGGAATGGACGATAGAGACGAATGGCGAGAAAGAGTCAGCTAAATATGTGCTAGCGGTACGACATGATGAAGATATATATAAAGATTATAGTGCCAGTATCATATATATATATATATATATATATATGAAGATTATAGTATCGAAAAAATAAGAAATACCTTTTGGAAAGGTATGAACCCCCTTATCCTCCCAGCTATCGGTTAAATAGTACCTCTACTGTTCTTCTAGGAGAATGGCTTTGGCATTAAATAACCTAAAAAGAGTTGATATGCCATTAAACAAAGAAACCAAAAAAAGACAAAATGAGAGCATCTGAATTTTAGAAGCATGAAAATCAGGGTTACATATCCATTATAGTGTAGCACTATGTGGGTGGGCCGCCAAAGCAGACGATTCCTTTGTCTGTTTTGACGCGAAACCAGACAAAGGATTCTTGGACATGAAATCTCGCCGTATCCGGAAGTGGCGTCGGGACGCGAATGAGAGTTGGCTGGACAAAGGAGCGGAGAGCAGTTGGCGCTGGACAGCAGAGAGGCAGTTGACGGGGGACCCGGACGAGAGCAGTTGGCGTTGGACAGCAGAGAGGCAGTTGGCGGCGGGACAGCAAGGAGAGTTGGCGTGGAACCACGGACAGGGGCAGTCAACACTGGACTCCGGAGACATTAGGAGACAAGATGGGGTCCAGCGAAGAAGATTGAGTCAAAAGATGTCGGCATTCCAGTGCTTGGGGAATTTTCGCTAGTAACTCACGCTAGCGATAGTCCGCACATGCATGTAGTGTTGCAATACCTCCTTTTTGCTCTTGGTTAACCCCAAGCTTTGTTCGTGTTTGTTCGTCTGTTTTATTTTCTCCAGTCTCCCTCGATCATATTTTTGTAGCGGTAAAGAAATGTGCGTTACCCCCTCAGCCACTAGTTGATCACCGGCCGGCGTAAGAAGGAATGGTTAGAAGACTGATCTAAAATGTGGTGGGGGTGAGGGTGTAACGTTACAATAGTCATTTTGATTTTTTTACAAATACACACTGAGAGGATTTTTTTAATGAGATTCTGTCGATGTCTTAATACAATCAATATGTCTCCGACCTTTTGTATAGCTTTTTATTTTATTTTCTATATACATATCTCTCCACACATATTCTACTTTTTGATCGTCATAGGAAATGTCAAGTGTCACTTTTTTCCCCAAGTCTTTTAATCTTTCTACTTTTTTGTTTTCCTATATAAGCCCATCCTAATCAGCTGTGGCAGTAGAATACACCGACTGCATCTCTGTAAAGAGGTAATATCCCCACAAAGAGTGTCCCGTATATGACACTAAAAAATCTGATAGTAAGACTCCTTTAATGCTGGAGTTTGGGGGAATTGCCATTAATCCCAGGTCCACTCTGTCCTGGAGTGGTAACACCTGAAAGGGTCCTATCTGTTGGTCAAATAGAACTGTTTGACATTTAAACTGAGCGCAAACAAATGACTTAAGCTAAATTGAATTGTTAGAAATAGACCTGTTTGATCATTTAACTGTGTGTAAACAAATGACTGTTGTTCAATCGAATTGTTTGTTATACATTTCGATACTTGGTACCATTTTACTTTGTTGAATTTTGCTAAATTGAATTGATAGAAATAGAACGTTTTTATCATTTAACTGTGTGTATCTACAAAATGTGCTAACAAATCTTATATATTTAATATATATGTAAAAACAGGATTTAGCATTAAATAACCAACAATAGTTGATATGCCATAAAACCCAACTAAACTAAAACCTATATATTTAATATATATATATAAAGAGGATTTGGTATGAAATAACCTAGAATGGTTGATATGCCATAGAATCCAACCAAAGCAAATCTTATATATTTAATATATATGTAAAAACAGGATTTGGCATTAAATAACCAACAATGGTTGATATGCCATTAAACGAAACCAAACCAAACCTACATTCTCTCTTACAGATAATCCTTACTACCACAAAAACTAAAAGAGGGCTGAGATACCCAAAAGTTCATATACAGTGGGGAAAAAGTATTTCATCCCCTGGTAATTTTCTGAGTTTGCCACCTTACAAAAATTGGAACGGTCAATAATTTTCAGGGTAAGTCTGTCTTGAAAGTGAGAGATTGAATTTATTTTAAATTCAAGATCACAATAATTTTTGAACATTCATTTTATTTTTATCTTGGTTATCTGGTTGATATTGGAGGAAATTTGGCATCACAAAATCGCCAGCAAATAGTTGCCGTGTTCATTTCGAGTGAAAGTGTAACATCAGTAACAATATACCAAATAGGTCACAAAGAATTGAACCTTTTCTTCGTATTTCGGTCGATCATCCTTCAGCTCTTGCCAGGAGAGAAAAAATATTTTGCGAAAAAGAATAACGACAAAACACTAATAATAAGAAGCAAATTACTATAAATTATTTGTATTTGATAGGAATACTTGGAACTATACAACTGTAAATAATTTGTATTAAGAATAGTTATTTGAAGTTATAATTGTTTACTAAGGGTTATTATTATTAGTTACTTGAAACTATAAAACGGTAAATTATTTGTATTAAGAATAGTTATTTTAAGCTCTAATTGTTTACTAAGGATTATTATTAGTTACTTGAAACCATATAACTGTAAATTATTTGTATTAAGAATAGTTATTTGAAGTTATAATTGTTTACTAAGGATTATTATTATTAGTTACTTAAAACCATGTAACTGTAAATTATTTGTATTAAGAATAGTTATTTGAAGTTATAATTGTTTACTAAGGGATATTATTATTAGTTACTTGAAACTGTATTACTGTAAATTATTTGTATTAAGAATAGTTACTTGAAAATATAATTGTTTACTAAAAATTATTATTATCATTATCATTATTATTATTCAACTCATTTGAGAGTTTTTCACATCAGCGTTCGCTGATGATTTTCTATTGGAGTCCGTGTGAAAGCAAGTTCCCTCAAGTCTCCAGGACTCTTCTTAGTATCTTGGCCGACCTCAACAGTGCTGTAGTTTGGATGGTCTCAGCTCGTCCTCTTATTTACATGTCCTCCAGTCCCTGTACCAATCCTTTGGTGACTGTACTCAGCGAACCAATTACAATCGTTATCAGCGTAACTTTTATGTTCCATAGTTTTAATTTACTAACAAGGTCTAAGTACTCGTCTCTCTTTTAGTTTTCCTTCATTTTTAGCAAATTTTTCTCAGCTGATGGTCTTTCACTGGAGTCTAAGTGACAGCAAGTCTAATCAGTCATCTAGAACTCTCCTCAATATTCTGGCCGTTCTTAGTAATGCTGTAGTTTAGTTTGTAACGGCTCGTCCTCCGATTTTTAATTCTTCAAGAACCCCTTCCAAGCCTTTGGTGATCGTTTCGAGTGCACCAATTACAATTGGTATCACTGTCTCCTCCACATTCCGCATACTTTTTTAGTTCTCTGGCAAGATCTAAGAACTTGGCTTTCTTTTCGTGATCTTTGATTTTCACTCTGGGGTTCGAATGGACCTCAAAGTTCACTACCCGGCAAATTCTCCAGAACCCTTCTTAGTATCCTGGCCGATCTTAACAATGTTGTAGTTTGGATGGTCCCCACTCGTCCTCTTATTTCCATGTCCTCCAGACTGTCTACCAATCCATTGGGTGATTATACCGAGTGCACCAATTACAATTGGTGTCACCATCACTTTCATGTTCCTGAGCTTTTTCAGTTCTCCAGCGAGGTCTTAGTAGATATACATATCTCTCTTTTCGCTTTCCATCAGTTTTACCCTATGGTCAGCCGGAAAGGCAAAACCCATTTTTTTTACTATTACTAGGACATCGGGCCATTGGCCTAATGGGTAAAGTGTTCGCCAATGGCCCAGGAGATCGGGGTTTAATCCTGGGTTGTGTCATACCAAAGACTCGGTGAATAGTTTAAAGTTAACTTTATTTTTAAAGGAATTGTTAGAGCTTATTTGTTTGCACACATTTAGATTGTTTCAAATATTCCTATCCTACACTAATAATTCTATTTAATATCAATTATTTGTTTGCACATGGTTAAATGTCTTCAAGTATTACTATTCAACATTAGCAATTCTATTTATGTAGTTTTCCTAAGTAATATAGATAATTTGCACACAGCTGTATCATTTCAAATAACTAATAATAATAATAATAATCCTTTAGAAATGATTGAACAGTTCTATTTTATTCGTAGATGGAACTCTAACAAGTACGATCAATCCAGGTTAGAGTGGACCCGGGAGTAATGGTTATGAAGAGGCACTCGACATTTCCTAAATCAACAGAACTGGAGCCCTACTTTCAGAAGCTATTTCGTGACATAACAGGACATTCGTTGGCGGAGAGGAGGTTCTTATCTCACTGCAGAGATGCAATTTGTGTATTCTACAGCCCCAGTTTACAACTCGAAAATAAAAATTGTTACTTGAAACCAAATAATTATTAGTTTAGGAATACTTGAAACCATACAACTGTGGGCAAATTATTTGTGTTAGATAGGAATACTTGAAATCATACATTATCTGTATCAAATTGGAATACTTCATATCAAATAGCTGTGTGCAAAAAAAACGTTCAGATGTAATTCATAAATAACTATAAAAATAAAAAAAATACGCTGTTCCTTATCTTGAGAGGCATGAAATAGCCCTAGGTGGATTGAGTGGACGTTAAAATCAATCAATCTCTCTGAGGTTCCCATACTTCTGGCTCTCTGCTCAGTAAATGGCAACTACAGAAGAAAAAGAGGCTGGAAGCTTGCGTGATGTAATAGTTAAATAGTTTAGTCTTAAAGTGGTATCTCATACTTTTGGCCTTGTGCCAAACTAGAATCAGCTTAGCAAGTGGCAACGACATATAAAGAAGTGATGACTGCCCAATGTCACGCAGTGTGTGTTTTCTTGGCAATCACAAGAACAACAATAAAAAAATTTAGTTCTCGTTTTTTTTTTATGCTGGTCAGGCAATCACGTACAATTTGTGTGCTAATTACTTAATTAATAACTTAATTAGAAATATTCCTGCGTAACTCATTTAATTTCTTTTTTGAAGACGAACAAAACTCGATGGGTTTAGATAGCTTGTTTATCGGAGTGTAAACTTTCTAGTTTGTTTAATAGGCTTATAACTTTTTTTTCTCTTTTCAATTTACTTCCAAAAAAGGACACACTTTTCTTCGAAATTAATTATTCTTTTTTTTTTTTTCATAGAGTAACTGTAATGAAACGCTAACAGTTATGGTTGTTTATCATGAGATCAAACATTGTAATAATCACTTTTTATTTTTCCTTTGAATTATAAAACCAATTATATGCTTCATTTATTATTGTTAGTCGTCTAAGAAGTTGGGCCTGGTAAATGTTAAATTGAAAGTTCTTCATGGCTCTATGGCCAAGGCATAGAATACGCCGACTGCAACTCAGGCAGAGAGGTAAGACTCCAATCCCAGAAAAAAAAGGTGTCTCAGATAGGACAATAAATTTTCAGTAGATAGGGTCCAATTCTACAGCCCTGGGGAGTGTGGAGTAACCTTATTGGCCTGGTTCACTCTGGCCTGGAGCGATAGTACCTCAGGTTTCCCTGAGGTAAAAGACGTTGTTTTTGCTTAATGGCATAACAATCTTCTCGGGTTATTTAATACCAAGGTCATCCCTTGTAGAAAAACAGTCGTGATGATATTGACCGATTGCTGGAGAAATAAGAGGATTCATTTTTTTCCTAAGAGTATTAGAAAGAAAGTGAACGTGATAGTGTGCAACTGGGGTTCGAAAATATCGCAGTCCAACGCGTTAGCCACTAACACCCCCCCACCACCACCACCAAAGAATTTATCAGTTTCACTGTTACTATGATTAACAGTCTACAAAAAATTCTTTTGGCATCACCACCAAATCTGCAATTTCAAAAGGGATCTACAAATTGTCCAAATTACATTTTCAAGAATTAGAACACGAAAAGAATTTTTGGTATTTTGTACGGAAATTTTTGTCATATCTTGAAATTATCAAAATTAAGAATGAAGTAACGAGGCAAGAAATTGCTGATACTCGTTACAATTCACCATAATTATTTAGCTATGTAAATATCACTTAGCTTTAAATTTACTAATAAATAGGATCTTCCGTGATCATTACTCGAATTCTGTTGCACTCTAAAGGTTTTGTGCCACATTGAAGCAAAAAGCTTTGTAATTTACAACAGCTTACCTTTATGGCTGCTTACGGTCGAATAATGGTTCGCAAGCTTGACTTGCAAACCTTCATGAACGAGTTCGAGTTTCATTGGGTGCCCCATTCAAACTTGGGTGGTGCTATTATATCCTCTAACGGATGAATACCCTTGAAAAAAAACGTAAACCCCCTTATCCCCCAGGCTTTGAGTTAAATAGCATCACTGCTGTTCTTCTACGAAGATGTATTTTGAATTAAATAATCCACAAAGTTTGCTATCCGCTTAAAAGCAATGAAACCAAATTTAGCCTTGATTTGATGAATTTTCAGTTGAGAAAAAGTAGAAAAAGTTGCACAGAGCTAGGTCTGAAGGCTATGATGATGTTACACTAATATAATTCTGTGTTTCGCCAAAAAAACTCTTGACGACTGATGTTTTATTGAATTGTTAGCGATACATAACAATACTTAAAACCATTTAACTGTGAGCAAATGAATAAGTAATATTGAATAGAATTATAAGTGTTAAATAGCAATACTTGAAACACTTTCACTGTTTACCTAAATTGAATTATTAGTATTAGATAGCAATACTTGGAAACATTTAACTGAGTGCAAATGAATGATGTCGAATAGTATTAAATAGCAATACTTGTAAGCACTTCACTGCGTGCAAATAAATAGTTAATATCGATTGGTTGGTTGGTTGGTTGGTTGGTTGGTATTTATGGCATATCAACCTTTGTAGGCTATTTAACGCCAAATCCATTTTTATACAAACAAACAGTTCTATTTCAAACTATTCAGTTTAGCATGAGTACAAAGTTTAATTGTCAAAAACATTTCAAACTATTCGGTTTATTCAAGCAGTTCTAATTCAGTTAATTCAGTTGAGTATAAGTATAGATTTTGTTTACACACATTTAAATGTCAAAACAGTTCTATATTAAACAATTCAGTTTAGTGTAAGTACAGTTTCAATGACAAAAACAGTTCTATTTCAAACAGTTCAGAGAAGCATAAGTACGCAGTTTAAATGTAAGTGCACAGTTTAATAGTCAAAAACATTTCTATTTCAAGCTATTCAGTTTAGTTAAACAGTTCCAATTCAAACAAATCAGTTTAGCATGAGTATGCTGTTTAGTTTTATTTAACCCATAGATAGGGCCCTATCAGGTACTACCACGCCGGATCTGAGTGGACCTGGGAGTAATGGCAATGAACTTCAATTCCACTCTACCCTGTTTTCCTGATGCAATTTAGTGTCATAGCCAGGACGCGTTTTGGGTGTTATCATCTTCAGTCAGTGTATTCCGTCTCGCCAACAGAGTGTGCATGTTTGAGAGAGAGAGAGAGAGAGTGAGAAAGAGAGAGAGAGAGAGAGCGAGCGAGAGAGAAATTGGCCGTAGAAAATCCGAGAAGTCTTGTTGATGTGCGAAACTAAAAGAGAAGAACATAAAAAGTAAAATGACAGGATAAATTACGAAAAAAAAATGTAGTTATTCCAAAAGCTAAAAGAAAAAACCAACATCTAAAGAAAGAAATAGCGGCCAAAAGATTCTCGATAAATTTAAAAATAAAAACAAAACAGGAGACGGTAAAGAAAATATTCGAAGAGATTGATTCACTTTCCCACAAGGTTGAAATACGACACAAGGTCAAGTTTAGTTTGGGGACTTTTACGTCTATGTGTGGATAGAGACAAAATCCGGTCGGTTCTATCGGCATTATCTTTTTTAGACGCCTTAGAAATCAAAGACTGACCCTTGACCCTAAACTTTTAAAAAGATTTTAAAAGTTTAAAAAGAATAGGCGATTAAGTTCGATCATTTTGGGAATTAAAAAGAATAAGTTAATCATGAAATACAGAGTTGAAATGAGAGGGAAAAGAGAGAAACAGGAAAGATGGATCAAAAGATTGATAGTAAGAAAGATAGAGAGAGAGGGGGAAAGAAAGAAAAATATAAGAGATGATAAAAAAGAAATTAAGGGGAAGGGGTTAGAATTCTAAAATAGAAAGAAAATAAAATAAAAAGAAATCAATAAAATTAAGAAACGTACAAAAGAAAGAAGAAAGAAAGAAAGAAAGAAAGAAAGAAAGAAAGAAAGAAAGAAAGAAAGAGACATTTACATAGATTGATAAATAGATTATTACAAAGAAAGAAAGAAAGAAAGAAAGAAAGGAAGAAAGAAAGAAAGAAAGAGAGAGAGGGAAATTTAGATAGATTGATAAATAGATAATTACAAAGAAAGAAAGAAAGAAAAAAAAGAAAGAAAGAAAGACATTTACATAGATTGATAAATAGATAATTACAAAGAAAGAAAGAAAGAAAGAAAGAAAACCAGTTCACAGAGATATTACAAGATGCAGAATGGAAGAGAGAAGAAAAATCAAGAAAAAGCCTATTTAAAAAGGAATTCGAAGAAAATAGAAAGAACAAAGAAAAAAGATATATATATATATATATATATATATATATATATATATATATATATATATATACGGTGATACACGAGTGGTTTCCGTTTCGTGATGATGAGTATTTTCCTTCGAAATAACATCGATCTGAGTTTATGGTCTTGTTTTTTTCTGGAATGGTAAAGCATCGATAAGTCTGGAATGATTTCTTTCATTACCACCATTACTCCTCTTTCCTTATCCCCGTGTGTTTGTCTATCTTTCTCGTCTGAACAAATTGATCCATCAGGCCTTATTCCGAACACTGCAAAGTACACATGACCCGGGCCACTAGTTTTTTCTTGGGTGAAAAGGATTTTATTTCTTTTTTTCATGTATAAAATGTCCTGATCCAAGTATTTTTCTATCCACCGGGGAGAGAGAGAGAGAGAGAGAGAGAGAGAGAGAGAGAGAGAGAGAGAGAGAGAGAGAGAGAGAGAATAGAAGAGAAAAATGTAAGTCGAATAGATCGAAAAAAGAAAGAGAGAAAAATTCGTCTATAAATGGAAGACTGAAAAAGAAATGTAGTCTATTCTACGGTTGGCTGTGATTTCAGTTGGTCATTAACATAACTGGCTGTTACTTTTTGTGTTATTGCGAACAAAAAAAAAAATAATGAGTTGAATAAGAATTCGCAAATATATACCGTCCATTTACTGTTACCAGGATTTCCTTACAACGAAGAAGAGTTTTTACTTCCGATTTTTGCTTTCCAAAATTTTCCATCATAGTAAATTTATCGGATTTTTTCCCTAGTATATAAAGACTAAAGACATTTTAATAGATATTCAAAGAAACGGTTTGCTAAGAAAAGCTTTCAGATCAGAAAAAGTAAATATAATTGTATTAATAGATGTACATTATATAAAAATGTTATATTAATCTTCATTTTACGAATAAATTTCTGCAATAAATGCATCAAAAGTATGAGAAATAAACAAATTATTTCATTTATAGACCGGCTCATTGGCCAAGTGGTTAGAGTGTTCGCCAATGATCCAGGAGACCGAGGTTCGATCCCAGGTTGCATCATACCAAAGTCTTTAAAAATGGTACCTACTTGCTTAACACTCAGCAATATAAGGTACGTATCAAGGGTAAAGTCGGTCAATCCTGGGAAAGGAAAGTAGTATCGCCCTTCCCTACACCTCGGTGTAATAGCTATTGAAAAGGGAGCCTTCTAGTTGCCAACTTTACTTATTATAACAAAATATTTTAGATAATTGTTATACATCAAAAATGAAGGTTTAACTTGTTTGGTTTGGTTGGGTTTTATGGCATATCAACTATTGTAGGTTATTTAATGTCAAATCCTGTTAACACATGTATATTAAATATATATATATATATATATATGATCTGTAAACACATTTGGTTGATGTCATTCTTTAACGACCCAGAGTTTGTTTTTTGTTTTTTGCACACACTTAAATAGTTCCAAGTATTGCTATATAATAGTTACAATTTAACATTAGTCATTTGTTTGCATACAGTTTGTTCTATTTGACCCATAGATAGGACCCTATCATGTGCTACCACTCCGGGACAGAGTGGACCTGGGAGCAATGGCAATGAAGGAGTACTCCACATTCCACAAATCTCCAAGGTTGGAGCCTCGCCATGGTTTAATGTCATATCATGGACACTCGTTAAGTTATGGGCTTACCCCTCTGCAAAGATGCAGTCGGTGTATTCTACAGCCGTAGCCGACTGGGCTGAGGTTTAACTGATATAATCCTAAATGATCCTAATTTTAGTTGCTTTTTAATACAATCATTATTTTTACTTTTAACTAAGATTAAGTTTTATTTTCATTTTTCAAGTTGATCGTTATCAGAATTCACGTCAACGACAGTGAGGAGCCGTGAACATAGCAAACAAGAATAACTTTCCAGTAATATTCGAACTCACGTCTCCTACCGTTGCGGAGAAAATTGGTTTTATGAAACAGCGATTATGCTAAGTAAAGGTCCCAAGAGGGAAAATTCTTCAAAATACTAAGGTTTCATTACACTTCGTAGATCATTTTATCATTAATGATGATAATATGAAGATGACATGTCTTTAATTGGAATCATTTTGAGATGAGGCTTCTTAATCTGAATAAAAAGTCCGCAATAAATAAAAATTAATTCTCAGATGAAGATGACAGTACTTACTCGTACTTGTATCGGCTTTCACCCTGGTCGGGTTGAACCGGCTTCCTCCCGAGCAAGTACAACATCTGGAACCATCGCAGCCCACCTTCGCTGATCCTGAGCCAGGTCACGCGAAATAGCGAGTCAATAGCGATTCCATCGGGGACCTGATAGTGCTGCTAGGTCATCCTTGATTGTGTTGGCCCACGTCTTCAACTCCCCACCGACACGTTTTCGCCAGTTAGGAAGATAGGGGGGGTTAGAAGTACATCGCGGATGAGCTCTCCCTGTGGGCGTCGAGCTGCGTGCCCGAACCATCGGAAACGGCGCTGGAGCAGGACAGGTGGAAGAGGACAGAGGTTCAGGTGACGACGTAGAGTAGTTGTGGGCACACGATCGATCTGGCAGCATCATAGAATGTAACGAAGGCAATCGTTGTCGAACACTGCAAGCTTTCGTAGGTCAACCGCTCTAAGTGGCCACGTTTCGCAGGTATAGAAGAGGATCGTCCGGAAGATGACAGTGATACTAATTATATTAGAATACTGGGAACAATCCTGAGGAACTTGAAAAAATGACTGTAGAAATAGAGGTCCGTGTAACTTCAGTCAGGATTACCAGTTACTAGAACTACAAACTGACGAAATCTCACACAAGAAGACATGGAGTTGGCTAAAAAAGGGAAGCCTTAAGAGAGAAATTGAATCTCTTCAAATAGCTGCACAAAACAATGCTATAAATAGCAACTACGTTAAAGCAAAATTAGATAAGACGCAACAAAATAGCAACTGAGGTTCTGTGGTGATACAGACGAAATAATAAATCATATGATAAGTAAATGCACACAATTAATACAAAAAAATATTGTTATATATTGACCCTCGACCGAGCCGTCAATCAAGAGATGCCCCAGTGTAAATAAGCGGAAGAACAACGGAAGCAGGATGACGTTAAACAAAGATATAACCAGGTGCACAGACGGTTCGAGGCAGTTGGAGACAAGATGCCAGAGTGAGAACCAGTCCAGACAGAGGGCTTGCGGCCCTCAGTGACCCACGGTTAAGCAACCCCAGCCAAGATGAGAAAGAGGTGCTGCTATGGTCGAGAGAAGAACTTGGGGCGAATATAGCAGTCTGTCCCCGGTTCCAATTCATCTCTCACACACAACAAACATCACCCTTTCGAGAATAAAGTGTGAGAGATATATTTTTATAAAGAAGTGTATTCGTTTGTTCATTGAAGTTCGTATATTATGTTTGATTATGTCTCTGCCTATAGTTGTATTATGGATATAAAACAATATAAGTCTAGACAAGACTGGGTGGGAAAGGTGATCCACTAGGAATTGAGCAAGAAATTGGAATGTAACCATACAAACAAGCGGTATATGCACAAAGCAAAACCCATCTTGGAGAATAAGACGTCCAAAGTTCTCCGGGATTTTGAGATACAGTCTGTTCACCTTTGGCTGGGCCGTCTGGCATTCGTGCCGGATGGGTGCTCGAAACCAAGAGCAGACTCTGGGCCAAATAGGCCCCCAACTTCGGCTGGGCAACCTTCGGGTGGGCGAGCTGCACTTTTGTCCCCTTTGCCACCCATATACAGCACTAGACCAAGCGTCTAGTTTAAGCCGTAAACTGGCATACGTGCCCGGACCCACATTTGGGTTCGTGAAACTGCTTGCCTCATCAGGCTCACATTGCACTAAGTGAGCCGATGAGCAGCACAGACAAGCAAGGTTCGAGTCTCGGCTCGTTCCCGATCTCCCCTCCCCTTTATCCCCACTTTAATCGGCCTTCGGGCTTTTGACCTTGTGTCAAGTCGTGTCTGGTGGGAGACAGCGACAAATATCTGTCCACCTAATCTCGGCCAAACGACAACGCCTAGTGATAGTCAGCAAAAAAGAGAGAACTTGCCGAATCATGAATTTTGCTGTCCAGGCAAACTACAGAATAAGATTAAAAGAAAGCGAAAATAGAGATAAATATGTAAACCTTGCAAGAGAACTAAAAAAGACATGGTATATGAAGGTGACGTTGATACCAACAGTGGCCAGAGCACTTGAAACAATCCCCCCCCCAAATTGGTAAAGGAACAGTAAGACTTGGAAATAAGAGGACAAGTAGAGATCATCCAAACTACAAAAAGCAGTCAGAATACCGAGAAGAGTCCTGGAGATTTGAGAAGACTTGCTGTCACTCAAACTCCAATAAGAAACCATCAGCTAACACTGGTGAGAAAAACTTCCAAAAGAGTAAATAATAATAATAATAATAATTATAATATTCGGCCAAACGACCAGATCTTATAACAATCAACAAAAGAAAAGAAATTGTGGACTTTGCTGTCCCGGCTAATCACAGAATAAAATTGAAAGAAAACAAAAAAAAAGATAAGTGTCAGGATCTTGCTAGAGAACAGAAAAAAAGGCTGTGGAACATGAAAGTGACGGTGATACTAACTGTAATTGATGCGTTTGGTACAATCACCGAAGGATTGGTATAAGGACTGGAGGACTTGGAAATAAGAAGACGAGTGGGGACCATCCAAACTACAATATTATTGATATCGCCCAGAATACGGAGGAGAGTCCTGGAGACACGAGTGGACTTGGTGTCACTCAAACTCCAGGAAAAGACCATCAGCTAACGCTGATGTGAAAAACTCTTAAGGAATAATTATAATAATAATAATAATAAACTCCTATGGGACTTTAAAATTCAAACGGATCACCTAATCACGGCCAGAAGACCAGACCTAATAATAATCAACAAAAAAAAAAGAGAATTTGCAAAATTGTCGACTTTGCTGTCCCGGCGGACCACAGAATAAATCCGAAGGATAAGTGAAAAGAAGGATAAGTATCTCGACCTTGCTAGAGAGTTGAAAAAGCTGTGGAACATGAAAGTAACGATTGTGCCAATTGTGAATCGTGCTTTAGGCACAATAACTAAAAGATTATTAAAAGGCCTGGAGGACTTGGAAGTTGGTGGACGGGTAGAGACTATCCAAACGACAGCATTGCTGAGAACAGCTAGAATCCTGAGACGAGTCTTGGAGACTTGAGAATAGTTGCTATCACTCAAACTCCAGTGGAAAACCATCAGCTAACACTGTTGTGAAAACCTCTGAAGGAGGAAATAATAATAATAATAATAATAATAATGACAAACTAAGTTAAAGTAAAAATAGACAAGACGAAACAAAATTACAAGTGTAGGTTATTTGGTGATAAAAACGAAACGATAAATCCTATAATAAACAAATTCAGCAAATTATCACAAAAAGAAT
This sequence comes from Sepioteuthis lessoniana, assembly GCA_963585895.1. Lineage (NCBI taxonomy): Eukaryota > Metazoa > Mollusca > Cephalopoda > Myopsida > Loliginidae > Sepioteuthis > Sepioteuthis lessoniana. The sequence continues at coordinate 10,596,067 of OY757918.1, read as the reverse complement.
ATAAGACTAGACATGACTAGGTGGGAAAGTGATCCACTGGGAATTATGCAAAAAATTCAATTTAACCATACAAACAAGTGCTACATACACAACATGGAATCACTCTTAGAGAATGAGACGCACAAAGTTCTCTGGGATTTTGAGATACAAACGGATCACTTAATCTCAGCCAGACCACCAGACCTAGTGATAGCAAAAAAAAGGGAACCAGCCGAAGAGTATACTTTGCCCTCCTGACAGACCTCAGAGTAAAATTAAAAGAAAGTTAAAAGAAGGATAAATATCTGGATTTACTAGAGAGCTAAAGAAGCAATGGAACATGAAGGTGACGATGATACAAATTGTGGTTGGTACATTTGAGACAATCCTCAAAGGGTTAGTAAAGGGACTCAACGAGTTGGAAATGAGAGGACAATTTGAGACCATCCAGACAACAGCATAACTAAGATCAAGCAGAATACTGAGAAAAGTCCTGGAATAAAATAATAGAGCAATAGACCTGATATAGTGGTTAAGGGCTATAAAATAAAAACATGCCTTCAAATTGATATGTCAGCGCCAAATAATATTATATCAAAGAATACAATAAGATAAGTAAATATATAAATCTGAAAATAGAAATTTTAAAAAAATGTGGTATCTTAAGACTACTACTGAGCCTATAATAGTGGGCGCCCTGGGTACGATTAAGAAAGAGACATTAACAAGATACCTGGCAGTCCGAGGCTATATAAAAAAATTTAAAAGTTGCACTTTGCGCAACTGCACATCTCTTTCAGAAAGTACTCTCAATGTGATTGGAGATGTAACACCCAAAAGAAGCGACAAAAAATATGAATATTGAGAATACATATAATCGCCAGTTTCTCTTACTCTAGGTCTGAGGTAAATACCTAGTGAAGGTTTGAAATAAATCGTCATGCAGAAAATTAGGTAATAATAATGATAATAATGATAATCAAGAAATTTAAATTTGACCATACTAACAAATGGTATATGCACAACCCAGCACCTGTCCTAGAAAATAACACACATAAACTCCTATTGGACTTTAACATACAAACGGATCACCTAATCACGGCCAGAAGACCAGACCTTATAATAATCAACAAAAAAAGAGAATTTGCAAAATTGTCGATTTTGCTGTCCCGGCAGACCACAGAATAAATCTGAAGGAATGTGAAAAGAAGAATAAGTACCTCGACCTTGCTAGAGAATTGAAAAAGCTATGGAACATGAAAGTGATGATTGTGCCAATTATGATTGGTGCTTTAGGCACAATAAAAAAAGGATTATAAAAAAGCCTGGAAGACTTGGAAGTTGGCGGACGGGTAGAGAACGGCCTGGAGACTTGAGGAGACTTGCTGTCACTCAAACCCCAGTGAAAAACCCTCAGCTAACACTGATGTGAAAAACCCTGAAGGAGTAAATAATAATAATAATAAGAAGAAGAAGAAGAAGAAGAAGAAGAAGAAGAAGAAGAAGAAGAAGAATACGCAACAAAATAGCAAGTGTAGATTATGTGGTGATAGAAACGAAACAATCACATAATGAGCGAATGCAGCAACCGTAGAATAAAACTAGACGCAACTGGAAGTGAAAGATGGTCCACTGGGAATTGTGCAAGAAATTGAAATTTGACCAAACAAACAAATGATATATGCACAAACCAGAATCCGTCCGGGAGAATGAGACACAGAAAATTCTCATGAATTTTGAGATACAGACATATTCCCTAATCCCGGTTAGCAAACCAGACCTTCTGATAATTGACAAAAAACAGAACTTTCCGTATTGTGGACTTTACCGTTCCCGCAGAACACAGAGTGAAAATCAAAATAGAGGCAAGCACTTAGACCTTTCTAGAGAACTAAAAAAAGCTATGGAGCATGAGTGTGACATTGCTATCAATTGTAATTAGTGCTCTTGAAACGGTCGCTAAAGGCTTGGTAAGGAAGCGGGACGAATAAGAATTCGGAGGATGAATTAAAACCATTCTAACTATACCATTGTTAAGATCAGCCAAAATACTGGGAAGAGTCCTGGAGACGTAAGGAGGCTTGCTGTCACTCTGAAACCTGTGAAAGACCATCAGCTAACACTGGTGACAATAACTCAGAAGGGGTAATATAGTAATGATAGACACAACAGAATAGCAAGTATAGGTTATGTGGTGAAAAAGATGAAACGTTTCATCCGATCGTAAGCGAATGCAGCAAATTGGCACAAAAGGAGAACACGACATAGCATGACTGGGTGAATTTTGCAAGAGATTGAATTTGATCATACTTACAAATATTATATGCACAAACCAGAATCTGTCTTAGAAAATGAGGATCATAAAATTCTTTTTTGATACAAAAGGATCACCTAATCTCGGCCAGAAGACCAGACCTGGTGATAATAAGCAAAAAAAAAAAAAAGAACCTGCTGTATAAAAGGCTTTGCCGTCCCGGCAGACCACAGACTGGAAATAAATGAAAGCGAAAATATAGCCAAATACTTGAACCTTTGTTATATATATTAAAGTGACCTGTGGGTATGAATACGGTGGATGTTGTTGACAGATAGATTAATAAGACCGGCATGATCATCAAAATGTCATCATGACTACTGGTGCTGTGTATCAGTGGATATTGAGACAGCTGCATCCGCTCAAGGATAATATCAACAAGGTGATTACCGAAATGTCACCATGCCCACAGGTGTTGTGAATACAGTGGATGTTGAAACAGGTGCATCCGTTCAAAGATATCGGAATATCCCCTTGACTTGTAGACGTGATTGAATTCGATGATGGTGGCAGATGCGTATGCCCACAGAACCGGGCTTTGGAAAGTAGCCAATGGGAAGCAGACAACATAACCAATGGAAAGCAAAAAAGTGAGACGTGGGCTTAACCATAGTTAACGAAAAAGAGGAATTGCTGCAGGTCACGTGAGAGTTGTAGACTATGTAAGTTCCCGAATTTCGGGTAGAGTCAGTTGTTCACTGGCTCTTCCGTCTCCCGACAACTCCTTCGAGTGCGCGAACTCTCGGAGATTACTTTTCTGCTCCACACAAGTACCATCGCCAAAAATAAAAATATAATCTTATATTTTTATATACATACGTGTTCCTCGTTGTTAATAACGACACAGTATACTATACAACACTTTGCCAAAGAACGAGATAAGCTTTGAAACTTTAGAGTGATGGGGATAACAATTGTTGTTGGTATGCTTGGAAGGTTGATTAAAGGGGACTCAAAGAATCGGAAGTCAGAGAAAAATCGAGACAATCCAAACTAAAACATTGTTGAGAACGGCCAGAATACTGAGAAGAGTCCTGGAGACCAGAGAAAATTTCCTGCCAGTCGGACTCTTGTCGTATAGGACCAAAAAAATTAAAGTGTTGTGTCTGATAAAAGAAATGAATTCACAGAAAAAAAAACACCCGAAACTTGTATCTCAAGGAAGAAAATAGTAGTCGTTTTATTTTCGGGAATTACAGCGGGCTAAAAAAAAAAAAAAATCGTTCAATTGCGTTCTTCCTCGCCTTCTTTTTTTTTTTTTTTTTGTTGTTGTTATCAAACGTCTTCTTTCTTTATCACTCTTTCCTTCCGTGCACTTCAGCTAGCGTTCGTAGAAAAAGTTCACCTTCCTCTTCTTGGCAATGGCGGCGGCGTTTTTATCGTCGGCCTGTTGATGTTTATCATATCATTCGGATTGCTATGACAGGCTCGGCTCTATATGACATGCGTCGTGCGGCATGCGCTTCTGTTGAAACCTGTTTGAAAACCTGTCTTGAACTGCCAAAATCTCGCTACTTGATTTTCTTATATAGCGATTTGATGGAATTAATTCGAAGGTTCCTGAAGGTTCGATGCACACCAGTGGAACCGTAGTGCAATACATGAAAGTTCACACGCAATTATATTAAAATCACGCTTTTTCTCTACAGGTAACTCTGCCTGCACGAGCGAGGTTCGTGACATTTTTTGATCATCAGACCTTTGTACCCATTGACTGATGACAGCTGATGTGCTCGAATGTTCTTTAACCTTGAGAACGCCGCAATTTAATGACGGTGCCCGTCCGTAATATTACACTCTAGCCTACAAGGAAGAGCTGGTGAAAAAAAAAATCGCAAATGTAAACGACATCAAGCTTTTTGCAAAAAACGAAAAACTATAAACCCTGATACAAATAATAAGAATGTATAACCAGGATATAGAAATTGGATTTGTCATAAAGAAATGTGGCACGCTGATAATGAAAACTCGTAAAAGATAAATAACGTACAGGATAGAACTGCCAAATCAAGAAGGAATGAAAACACTTGGAGAAAATGAAAATTACAAGTACTGTGGAATTTTGGAAGCGGTCACGAAGATGAAAGAGAAAATTTGGAAGATGAAAGAGAATTTTGGAAGATGAAAGAGAAAATTTGGAAGATGAAAGAGAATTTTGGAAGATGAAAGAGAAAATTTGGAAGATGAAAGAGAATTTTGGAAGCGCCAACGAAGATGAAAGAGAAAATAACAAAAGCGTATCAGACGAACAAGAAAACTTTTGAAAATCAAGCTCAGCAGCAGAATCTCATCAAATGGGCTGTACCCCATATAGGATAATTTGGACCACTCTTCATCATCATCATCATGTCGTATCGCCAACACGGATATCCCTGACACTCTCTCGCCACTCCTCCCTATCGTTCATCGTTTCTGGTAGGTCCTCAGAGATACATCCCGTATCCTCACAGGGCTGCTGTATGTAGGTTCGAGCTAGTCATCCTGCTTTTGTTCGGCCATGTGAGGGGGTCCATAGGAAAATATCATTATGAGTTCGTCACTGCTTTTCCAGCAGTGTCCTGCATGTCTAGAATCGAGGAACTCAGACAAATGGACCCGAGAAGAAGAAAGTTAATGAACAAGGCCTTATACCCGATAAATTTCTTTGACAAACTACATATTTTAAGATAAGGAGGAAGAGGACTTGCCAGCAATAAGAATTGCGTAGATGCATCAACATAAGGATTTAAAGAATACATTATAAAGAAGAAAGACGAACCACAGCAACCTGTAACTTTTTGCAAAATAATATCAGACGGGAAAATAATAAAAACTAGGAAACAAATATAGGAAGAAAAACAACTGCATGGAGATTTCAAGAGACAAACTGATAAAATCTCACACGAGAAGTCCTGAACATGGATACGAAGGGAAAACCTCAAAAGAGAAACTGAATCTCTTCTAATAGCAATAACACGCAACAGAATAGCGACTGTAGATTATACGGAGATTGATATGGAACTGTTAATCATATGATAAGCAAATGCAGCAAACTAGCCCAAAAAGACTACAAGATAAGACACGACTGGGTGGGAAAAGTGATCTGCTTGGAATTATGCAAGAGATGGAAATTTGATCATACTGCCAAATGGTATGTGCACAACCCTGAATCCGTTCTGGAGAATGAGACCCATAAAATTCTCTGGGAGTTTGACATACAGACAGATCACCTAATCTCGGTCAGATTTTGAGTTTGAGTTTGAGTTTTGTTTAACGGCATATCAACCCCTGTGGGTCATTTAATGCCAAAAAGGTTATTTTTAATTTCAGTCATTAAAATAGCGGTTCTATAGAGATGTTTGGTTATATCTTGCTGAAAAAGTTTGTTTTTTTTATAAAATTAAAAATGTTTTCAGGGTTTGTATTCTTAAAGATGTCCCTCAGGTTTCTTGCTTGATAGTACTTAGTGCGGATATGTTTAAGGTTATTACAATTCAGAAGGATATGTTTGGTTGTGAGTTGTACTTTGCATGATGGGCACACTGGGGCACCCTCCCCTTTTAACAGGTGTGAATGAGTAATGTGGGTGTGCCCAATACGCAATCTGGCAAGTATTACTTCTTCTCTTTTGATACTTCTGTGGCCTGTCGGCCACTCTTCGATAGCTTCTTGTATTTCATGGAGTTTGTTTTGGGTCTGATTGTCCCATGATTTCTGCCATTTGTCTGATATAAATTTCTTTATGGTTGGTTTCAGATCTGTATTTGGGATTTTTGATTTGCCCATATCAATTTGAAGAGCTCTTTTGGCAGCTTTGTCTGCTTTTTCATTTCCTTGGATGCCAATGTGACTTGGTATCCAGGTGAATATGATGTTATTATTTTTAGAGAGGATGTTTAGTTTGTTTAGGAGCTTTTTAATCAGGGGAGATAATGTGTCTCTGTTCTGTAATGCTAGCAGGACTGATTTAGAGTCTGTGTATATGATAAATTTGGAAGCTTTATGATTTGCGATGATATTCATAGCTAGATCAATGGCTGTGGTTTCTGCACTGTAAATTGAAGCTTCATTAGGTAGGCGTTTTCGGGATTTTTTTTTTTTTGAGAAATAGCAGCACAACCTACTTTTTTTCCCAGTTTAGATTCATCTATATAGATGTGATAGTGGTCTGCGAACTTATTTTATATTTTTATGAGTTTCTCTTGATAAGTGATGGGGCATGTTTTTGTTTTGGGTAACTTAGTCAGTTCTAAGTTTATAGTTGGTTGCCTTATGGTCCATGGTGCCGTTTTGGAGAGTATGGTATGGTGTACTATTTTAGTGTTGATTTTGATTTCGTTGAGAAGGTCACTTATTCTTAAGCTATAAGGTCTGAATTTTTGGGGGGTTATTTTGATACAGGTTTTCGTATTTTGTTTTGCTGGTGTAGTCATAAGCAGGATATTGTGGACAGGAGATGAGTTTGATGTAGTACTGTAGTGCTAATTTTTGTCTTCTTAAATAGAGAGGCGGTTCGTTTGCTTCTATGTATAGACTTTCCTTTGGGGAAGTATTAAAGGCTCCTAAAGTGAGGCGAAGTCCTTGGTGGTGTATGGTTTCCAGTCGTTGTAAGTAGGATTTTCTGGCTGCTCCATATATAAAGCAGCCGTAGTCATATTTTGATCTTATTAGAGATCTATATAGCTTGATAAGGGTCTTTCTATCAGCACCCCAGTCTGTGTGGGCTATGGCTCTCAATAGTTGCATGGCTTGGTTGCATTTTATTCTTAGCTTTTTTATATGAGGGATAAATGATAATTTAGAGTCAAAGATAATGCCAAGTGTTATTTAATGTAAGTTTAGGGTGGTTGTGCATCTTGTGGATTTGACAGAAGTGTACACATTTTGTTTTACTATTTGAAATTGTAAATCCATTTTCAGTGGTCCATTTTTGGATTTTATTTATGCATTGTTGTATTTTCCTTTCTATGGTTGTCATGTTTTTGGAATTATAGCAGATGAGGAAGTCATCTACATATAATGACCCTTTGATTTCTGGAGGGAGGCAGGATGTTATGCTGTTTATTTCTATTATAAATAGGGATACTGAAAAAATACTGCCCTGAGGAACTCCCACATCTTGTGGCTTCGGATCAGAGTATGTGCTGCCAATCAGTGTCCTGAAAGACCGGTCTTCAAAAAAATTTTGGATGAAGATGGAAAGTCTACCTTGTAACGCAAAATTTTTAAGGTCTTTGAGAATTCCGTATGGCCATGTTGTGTCAGAGGCCTTTTCAAGATCAAAAAATACTGCTACCAGATGTTCCTTTTTTATGTATGTTTCTCTGATTAGGGTTTCTATATGAACCACCAGGTCCATTGTGCTTCTTTTGGTTCTGAAACCTGCTTGTAGGTTCGTGAGCAATCTCGGTCAGAAGACCAGACAACCATGTGTTAATTAAAAACAATTTCCCATCTTGAAGATTTTGCCGTTCCGGCGAACCACAGAAAGAAAATAAAAGAAAGTAAAAATGAAGAAAAATACTGGGACATTGCTTGAGAACTGAAAAAACTGTGGAGTATGAGAGTCAAAGTAACATCAATTTTAATTGGTCCACTCTGAAAGGTTTCCAGGTGGCCCAGTCGATTGCTGGTCGTGCTGTAGAATACACCGACAGCATCTCTGCAGTGGGGTAAGATCCACTCAACGAGTGTCTCGAATATGAACGCCCAATTGGCTGGAGCTGTAGAATATACCGACCGCATCTCTGTAGTGGGCAATCCCCCCCCCTCAACGAGTGCCTCGGATATGAACGCCCAGTTGACTGGAACTGTGGAATATACCGACCGCATCTCTGTAGTGGGCAAGCCCCCCGCCTCAACGAGCGTCTCGGATATGACAGATTCTCCTAATGAGTGTTCTGTATTTGACACTAAACCATCTATATGAACCACCAGGTCCATTGTGCTTCTTTTTGTTCTGAAACCTGCTTGTAGGTTCGAGAGCAATCTCGGTCAGAAGACCAGACAACCTTGTGTTAATTAAAAACAATTTCCCATCTTGAAGATTTTGCCGTTCCGGCGAACCACAGAGAGAAAATAAAAGAAAGTAAAAATGAAGAAAAATACTGGGACATTGCTTGAGAACTGAAAAAACTGTGGAGTATGAGAGTCAAAGTAACATCAATTTTAATTGGTCCACTCTGAAAGGTTTCCAGGTGGCCCAGTCGATTGCTGGTCGTGCTGTAGAATACACCGACAGCATCTCTGCAGTGGGGTAAGATCCACTCAACGAGTGTCTCGAATATGAACGCCCAATTGGCTGGAGCTGTAGAATATACCGACCGCATCTCTGTAGTGGGCAAGCCCCCCCCCTCAACGAGTGCCTCGGATATGACCGCCCAGTTGACTGGAACTGTGGAATATACCGACCGCATCTCTGCAGTGGGCAAGCCCCCCGCCTCAACGAGCGTCTCGGATATGACAGATTCTCCTAATGAGTGTTCTGTATTTGACACTAAACCATCTGATGGTAAGGCTTCAGTAACGCTGGAGATTTGGGGAATACGGAATACCCGTTCATTACCATCCCTCCCAGGATCACTCTGGCCCGGAATGGTAGATCCTGATAGGGTCCTATCTATGGGTCAAATGACTTATGTTTAATCAAATGTCTGATCAAATTACTTACACTAAATTGTATTGTTAGAAATAGAACTGTTTCATCATTTATCTCTGTGTAAACAAATGACTGATGTTTAACAGAATATTTAGTGATACATAACTATCCTTGAAAACATTAAACTGTCTGCAAACAAATGAATAATATTTAATAGAATTATTTGTATTAGATAGAAATATTGAGTGCAATATGAACTGGTGGCTCAGTTTAGAGTTTCGGCACTGCAATCTGTGGTCGCTGGTTCGATCTCCAGTGGTGGAGATTATGGTATACACTACTGATGAGACCTAATAAGGTCGAAACAGCTTTCCGGTGTTCCCGTAGGTCGTGCGTATGTGTTCGCCGGATTTTCTGGACGTGGTAATTCAATTTACAATATTAATTCCTCAACTTGAAAAATAAAAATATGTACACAGATAGAAATAAGTGAAACCATTTAACTCTGTGGAAAAAAAAATGAGCTCAGGTTCGTTTAAAAATGTTATCTACAAAATCATATATTAATATATATGTATAAAAAGGATTTAGCATTAAATAAACAACAATGGTTGATATACCATAAGACCGAACGGCCTCCAGGAGCATAAAGAAGGGATTGGAAGAACTGGAAATCAAGAAGAAAAGAGAAACCATCTGAAATCGCCAAGAATACCGAGATTGCTGGGGAGACTTTGTCTCCATTCCAGTGAAAAATCCCCGCCGAACGTTGGTATGAAAAACTCGATAGGAATAAAACAATGATGATAATAATCAATCAAATAAGAAGCGAAAGAAGCAAATTAGTACAGAAAGAGTATAAGACTAGACACGATTGAGTGGGCTAGATGATTCACTGAGAATTGAGCAAGAAATGGAAGTTTGACCACGCGAACAAATGGTAAATGCACAACCCAGAATGCACAACCCAGAAGGAGACGCAGAAACTCCTCTGAGATTTTAAGATACAAACGGATCCCTTAATCTCGACAAAACGACCAGACCTAGTAATAATCAACGAAAAAAAGAGACCCTGCAGAATTGTGGAATTTACTCTCCCGGCTGACCACTGAGTAAAATTGAAAGAAAGCGAAAAGAAGGATAAGCACCTGGACCTTTGCTAGGGGATTGAAAAAAACTGTGGAACACGAAAGGGACGGTTAAACCTATCGTAATTAGTGCTCTTGGTACAATCACCAAAGGACTGGTAAAAGGACTGGAGGATTTAGAAATAAGAGGACGATTGAAGACCATCCAAACTACGGCATTGTTGAGATCGGCTAGAATACTGAGAAGAGTCTTGAAGACTTAAGGAGACGTGCAATCACTCAAACCATCGCCTAACGCTGATGTGAAAAACTCACAAAGGAATAAATAATAATTATAATAATAATTCATACAGTTTATCGAGAAGGTACCTGGAGAATGGAATTGACAGCAAGAGGAAAAAGTTGAGCAGAAGTAAAGATCCAAAGAGGCATATTCCAGGGAGATGCACTATCACCATTACAATTTTTAATAGCGATGATGACACTCAATCACATTCTCAGGAAATGCACAACCGGATACAAAATTACAAGAAAAGATCTATCACTTAATGTACATGGACGACATCAAACTTTTTGAAAAAACGAAAGAGAATTGGAAACCCTAATACAAACACTGAAAATATACAGTCAAGATATAGGAATGGAATTTGGCATAGAAAATGCGCCATACTAGTTATCAAAAGCGGGAAACGACACATGACAGAAAGAATCGAACAACCAAATCAAGAAAAATCAGAACGCTCAGAGAAAAGGAAACCAACAAATACTTGGGAACAAACAAGTGGAGATGAAAGAAAAATTAAAAATGAGAATCTCAGGAGAAACAGAAAGCTACTCGAGACAAAACTGTATAGCCAGAAACTTATCAAAAATAATGAATATCTGGGCTGTTCCCTTCGTTAGATATTCGGCACCCTTTTGATGTGGCCCAGAGATGAACTTAAGTAAATGAACCAAAGAACAAGAAAACTAATGACCATGAATAAGGCATACATCCCAGAGGCAACGTGGACAGACTATATGTATCAAGAAAAGAGGGAGGAAGAGGACTTGCCAGCATTGAAGACATCGTTTACGCATCGATTCAGCGACTCGAGGACTACATAGAAAAACACGAAGGAGGACTGATTACAGCCACCAGAAACCAGACAGACAACACGATGGACAACAGAATGACAATAACTAGGAAACAAAAATGGGAAGAAAAAACAACTCTATGGGCGTTTTAAACGACTAATAAACAACACCTCACACGAGAAAAACTGGACGTGGCTAAGAAAGGGATACTCTAAGATAGAAACAGAATCTCTCCTAATAGCAGCACAAAACAACGCCATTAGAACCAATCATATCAAAGCGAGAATAAATAAGACGCAACAAACGTAGACTATGTGGTGGTAGAGACGAAACGATCAATAACATAATAAACGAATGCAGCAAATTAGTTCAAAAGGAGTATAAAACTAGACACGACTGGGTGGACAAGGTTATCCACTGGGAACGGTGCAAGAAATTGAAATTTGACCATACGAATAAATGGTATATGCACAATAGGGTAGGTTGATTTTTCACTTTTTTTTAAATATCAAAAAGAATAATGCACTGAAAGTTGTTTATATACCTATTAAATACTCATACCAAAAATTAGATCTGAATCTTCAACGGTTTTTTGCTAATTTGGCATGAAAGATTTTGAATAAACACGTACTGAAAAGTCCTCGATTTTGCCAGATTTGGCCTAAATATTGATGTAAAAACCAAACAATTTCAGTATTTAAATTAGGAAATCTTATTTTATTTTATGGAAATATAATAAATAAATTATAACAAAACTTCAAATTGAAAATTGAACCCCTACCCCACCCTGCTTTACCTGTGTCAAATCTAAAATGCTATTATTCAAGCAGTAATATTCAAATATATTAAAAATAAAACTTTTTCCTGATATGAATTGAAATACAACAAATAAACAAATATGGAAAAATAAATAATTGTTTAATAATTTTTAATGTATAGAATCAAATAGTTCCATATATGAGCCCTTAGATGAAAACGCTGGTCTCAATTGTTGGCACAAAACTTTTACAAGTATGTGCTGGTGCCTTGCTTCAAAGCCATACACGGATTGAGAAGCCTCCGTTACTAACTTAACTGCCCGTTCCACACCTTGGGAATGTGAAGGGAAATCTGGCAAGTTAATCTTTTCACCAGTTAACAATGACTTCTGTTATTCATCGTCAGAAAAGTCAAAAGTGAGTGGTGGCTCACAGACTCCATTTACTGACAAATCAATTAAGTCAGTCCAGTGCACAGCTTTAAAGTTGATCATTGGGATCTTTTAAAATCTTTTCTTGACTGGCTTCCCTCTTCTGAAAGAATATAAAAATAATCTGAGTTTAATTTTTAAATGCAATTTGTTCTGCTTTAATAATATTTGGTGAAATCAGATGTAATCTTTAAGATGTTTCAATAAATTGGCACAAGTACTTCAACCAGTTTTGTATGAATAAATATAAACGTACCTAATGGCCAAAATTCTTTTTATACCCTCTTCTCTCACTTCAGGTTCATCAAATTTCACCATTGAAAATAAAACATTCTCGAGAAGTAATGCCAAGGCATTATACTGGAGGTTTTTTAATGTAATCCTTTGAACCTCAATTGGTTTCTTTCGTATCCTGTTAATCATATTGTAAATATAAATTTGCTGGTGATGGAACTTGTTACTTTTTTATATCAAACCAACAAATAGCATAAACATTCATAATAAAATTTATCAAACTATATAGTTTGGTCGAAAGATTCTGTGGATATGCCTCACGAGTCCATAGGCACATGAGGCTGATGGCCAAAGTTAACCACCTTGCCTGGTTTAATGGACCAATTTTCCACGATGCAAATCTAGGGTCCACCTTACCTCTAGAAATACCAACTGTATATTCATAGAGTAGACTTTGGTCACTACTAAGACTATCCATATCTTTCATTCCAAAATGAAACTCCAGGGGATTCTCAACAGCTGAAAAAGATTTTTGGGGTAAATTATGGCAATCATTTGCACATAATTTACCCAATGGACCATTGAATGTAGTGTGGCTTTTTGTGGTGCCATCTAAATGTTTGAATAGAGCTTTAAATGGAAGTTTATTTTGATGTAAGGAGCAACAAATTGTGTGAAGACTTTTTTTTCTAAAAGTGTAACAAGTCCACCTTCACAGCCTGTATTTGTATTCGTGTTGTCAACAAGGACAGCCTTAATAGTGTACCAGTCGTACTAATCTCAGGAAGAACCCTGTGAGTCAAATATATACTCTCATTTGGTGTCTCCTTTGTGATTGTCAAGTGGCATTAGGTCCTTAGGCTTTTTTCAGAATTTTACTTCCATTTTCCTCCACTGATTCCTTGTAGTGTAGTGTGTCTTTTTCCTCCCATCAACTCCTATACAAAGAAGATTCTCCACATTTTCATTATGCTTTTCATAGGCATTTGTTTTCACTTTAGCCTTTGCTCTATTTTACATTTATCCATATAGATATTCTTTATATCTATATTAGGGATAAGAAGGCCAATAGTCCTCAAATCCAAGAGCAAGGCATGGGCAAGGCTGGCTCCAAGATTAGAAAATATATCACCCCTAACTAACTCAAGAGTATACCTTGGAATTTTTGTAAGGTTATAAGGCACTTGGAGAGGACTATCTAGCTGTTTATAATCCTCTGTTTCATCACTTGGAGAAGATGAGTAAGAATGGGAAGAATCACCCTGAACATATAATGTTGAAGCTATTGGTGGACATATCTTCATACTTTTTTTTTTGGCTTTTTTGTCAGAGGACAAGTGAAGATGATGTGCTTAGTCTGGCAATTTTCTTTGGTGCATTTGACATTAATATTGTCACAACTTAAAATTGGCAGGTTGCACGAACATGATGATATATCAAAAAATGTATCCAACTTTTCCTTCCAGAATTTTATTTGGGCAGCTGGTAGATGTTTCCTATTTATTTGCTTTGCCTTCTGAAAGCATAGAATTTTCACCTTGTTGACAACACTAATTTCCTTTAACAAAGGCAAACGAGGGTTGACAGCCTTCCAAATATCTATCACGTCCTTTGCTATTAATTTATAAATACCTAAACAAGAAAGGTGGGGATAATTGTTCATTAAAAAATAGCTGTATTGAATTATTTTTTGACAAGTTCGTAGCTCAGTTTTATCCAAAGGTGATGGTAAACCTGAAAATTTAATTGCACCTTTACTTCGAGTGGAAACTTCAGTGTTTTTTCCTGCCATTTTTTTTATCAAAATATCTGTAAAAAGAATATATATATATATATATATATATATATATATATATATATATATATATATATATATATATTGTCTGAAAATACACGAAGATGTTTTTAAGAAATTGTAAATAAATTTCGAAATTCATTAAAAAAAAGTAATGTTTACTTACCAAACAACAGTATTGTACTGTTTAGCTCCAAAATTAACTCGTAAACCGACTTTTCACTTAAAAAAACACTAAATTTTAAAATATAAATAAATTACAATAATTATAAAATGTTTAAATATTTTAATAGTATGTCTACTTTGCGAATTATATATATTTGCGTTAATTATAAGGGTAAAAAACATAAACAAACCGAAGAACTCCGGAGAGATATTTACCACCGGTGAAAGACGGAAAAATATCTAGTAAATAAAACAAGGTTTAGTAAGTCGTTATTTGTATTTTAAGCTATATATTTTAATGTATTTTATTTTTGCTTTTGGTCGTTTAATTAAACATAATATGAAAATGGATAATAAACTTAAAAGTATCAGTTATTTAATAAATTTTATTATTTAATTTTCCTTTAGTCTCAGTTTTAATTTTATGGATACAGGTTTCCAGCGTCACCGATATCACGACTAAAATCACAAAATATTATGTCTTTAAATGCGATTTCACAAAAAAAAAATTTGGAAAAAAATATTTCGTGGGGTAATTTCTGATGTTATTTTGCAACTTTCACCGCATTATTCTTTTTACAGTTCCAAAATCAACCTACCCTAATGCACAACCCAGGAGCTGTCCTAGAGAATGACACTCATAAATTCCTATGGGAATTTGACATACAAACGGATCACCTAATCTTGGCCAGAAGACCAGGCTTAATAATAATTAACAAAAACAAAAAAAAAGAGAATTTGCAAAATTGTCGACTTTGCTATCCCGGCTGACAACAGAATAAAACTGAAAGAATGTGAAAAGAAGGATAAGTACCTCGAACTTGCTAGGGAATTGAAAAAATTATGGAACATGAAGGTGAAAATTGTACCAATCGTGATTGGTGCTTTTGGTACAGTAACTAAAGGATTATTAAAGGGACTGGAAGACTTGGAGGCTGGAGGTCGAGCGGAGACCATCCAAATTACAGCATTATTGAGAACAGCCAGAATACTGAGAAGTGTCCTGGCGACTTGAGGAGACTTGCTGTCACTCAGATTCCAGTAAAAACCATCAGCTGAGACTGATGTGAAAAACTCTCAATGAGTACACAATAATAATAATAATAATAATAATAATAATAAAAGATCATTGTGGACACTCGTTTTTAACTTTTTATACAAAGATCTTTTTAATTACTAAAAATAAAAAATAACGGGAAATGTGCCGGCATGAATTTAGCATAAAAATTCTACCTGTAAAAAACGCAGCAATATTAAAAGTCAAATTCGTTGAGGTACCTCAAAATGGCGTCATAATCCAATAAAGTGACTTAGATCAGAGACTATATTTCAGAAGTGAAAGATGGCTCCAGTCGTTTGACACCATGTTCTTTAAGGAGGGTATTTATGCCCTCCGATGAGACACGTCAATCAATCTTGATGGTGACTACATAGAAAAGAATGTAAGTTGTTCAATTACTTTTAGATATCCGTTGTAATGTATATTTTCTTTTGCTTATCAAGGCTGTTTTTGTATCTTTTTTGCTTTAATGTTATTGTGAAGAAAGAAAGAAAGAAAGGTTTATGCCATCAATCAGTTAGTAACACCTGTTTCTTTGCATTTCATTGCCTCCCGATACCCGAACGCAAAAGAACAACATAAAAAAAGAAAAAGAAAAGAGACTTTCGAAGTCCGTTTTTCCTTTATCGGCTTTTTTTTTCATATGTATATATATATATATATATTGAGTGTTCTTCGATTATTCCTTTTTTTTTTTCTTTTTTTGTTTAATATTCTTCACATGAAATATTTCGGAAAATGATGAATGATACGTTAAATAGCAAAATAACGCAAGAAGAGCATCAAATTTTCTCTAATACTCTAAGTTCCATTGCATGTTGATAGCACAGAGAGACAGAGAGAGAGAGAGAGAGACAGAGAGAGAGAGAGAGACGAAGAAAGGAAAGAGAGAAAGGGAGAGAGATATGTAGAGAGAATGACATATACTATCCCTAACCCTAACCCTACCAAGCGTATACATAGAAGTAAATATATTTGATGCGTGGTTGTTTGGCGTTTTATGGCATCTCAAACCTAGTGGGTTATTTAATGGCAAATCCTGTGCGCATATATATATATATATATATATATATATGATTTGTAAGGGAATAGTTTGTCGGTGACTTAAGTTTTCATCATCATCTCACCATCTTGTCGTTTCATCAGCACAGATATTCCTAACCCTCTCTCGCCACACCTCCCAATCGTTCATTGCTTCTGGCGGGTCTTCAGGAATACACCCCGGATCTACATAGAGCTGCTGTATGTATGTTCAAGCTGGTCGCTCTGCTTTTGCTCGGCCATGTGAAGGGGTCCATAGGAGTACATCACTTATGAGCTCGTCCCTACTTCTCCACCAGTGTCCTGCATATCTGGTTCGTCTAATTTTGATAGTTTTCGTGATGGGTGGTTGGTGGCTGTACAGCTGCTGCTTTATGGGCTACTGCCTACAGTACTTGTTCAATATTGCTCGCAGCATTCTTGTTTAGTCGCCGTCAAGCCTTTTCTCCATCCGTTTAGTTAGCGTCCATGTAGTGCATCCATATAGCAGTATCAACACGACCGCTACCTGGAAGAAAATGCGTTTTATTTTATCGGTCAGGTCTAACTTCCGTATGACCGATAGCCTATTGATAGCTATCGATGCCTTTGTTAGTCGCATGTTGATGTCTGTCTCAATTGATGAGACACTGCTTCCTTGGTAGGTGAACTTGTCAACTAGTTTCAAAGAGTTACCGTTTAGTGTGGAGATGTCACCTGTTTGATTAAAGCACATATATTCTGTTTTGTGTGCATTGACATGGGGGCCCATGCCTGCAGTGGCTCGTTCCAGACTATGTAGTAGGGTTTCGGCTTGGCTGGTTGTATTTGCCTGAAGCGCTATGTCATCGGCGTAGTCGGCGTCGGTAATTGTTTTTGTGGGATACCTTCTGCTTCTTTCGTTTGTTAGCTTGTAGTATTCATGTACCATCGTCTAATACTTATAATTTTATCTAAAATTATATTTATCAATCATTTCTATCACATATAAACAATTTGCATACAACTGTATGGTTTTAAATAACTAATAATAATCTTTAGTAATTGATTAAACGGTTCTGTTTGACCTATCAATTGGGCCCAAACAGGTCCAACCCATTTGGATCAGAGTGGACCTGGGAGTAATTTAGAACTAATCCTGAAAAATAAATTCTGAATTTTTAGTGTTCAAAAATTAATCACTAAAAATTAAGAATTTACTTTTCACGATTGGTTCATGAAATTGTTTTAAAGCCAGAAGTATTTTTTTAAATACCATTTTAAACATAGACAACAAAAAAGAAATTATGAATTGAATTGCCATGACCAGAAAATCCACCGAACACCTACGCACGATATACGGGAACACTGGACAGCTGTTTCAACCTTATTAGGTCTCATCAGCAGTATATACTGTAATCTAAGTTACATAACTTGCAAGACACATTTAGGTTATTTCGCCGCACAATTACCATGACTAGTTGATTTGGCGACACTTCTGAGCGGTAAGAACTGATGGCTCAATTGTAGAGTTTCGGCATTGCCATCTGTGGTCGCTGGTTCGGTCTCCATTGGTGGAGATTATGTTATATACTGCTGATAAGACCTGATAAGGTCGAAACAACTGTCCAGTGTTCTCGTATATCGTGTGTAGGTGTTCGGCAGATTTTCTGATAATTCAATTCACTATATTAATTCCTCCACTTAGAAAATATGTACAAAAAAGAAATTGTACCACAAAAAAATTTCGGTCTTTAATTTTTAGCTTATTACTTTGAAAGGACACATTTTTATTTCTTAGCTTCTTCTTATGGGTTCTGGGAGACCTTGGTTCAATCCTAGGTTGCGTCATACCAAATACTTTAAAAGTGGTACTTGATACCTCCTTGCTTAACACTCAGCAATATAAGGTACGTATCAAGGGTAAAGTGGAGCAATCCTGGGAAAAGGGTAGCGCCCTTCCCTACATCTAGGTGTTGCAGCAATTGAAAATGGAGCCTTCTGGTTGCCCTCGACTACGGTCGCCAACTTTACTTTTTAAATGAATACCTTTCATGTTTCTTAGAATAAAATATTTTATTTTTTGATCAGTGCAACTTACGAACATTTTTAGAAAAAAGAAAACTACTGATTGATAGTTTTCGTTTGAATTAAAACGCGCAATTTTCCACCTAAAAATAAGGAGACATTTTTTATTCTTAACTTTTTTTATTGATATATTTTTATTGGATTAAAAAAGATAAATTAAACAAATACATTTTTTATCACTGTAACTCAACAAGCAATTAAGAACTGAATTTGAATTTTTGTCATATTTTTTCACAATCCTCTGAAAAATAAAATTATGATTATGATTCAAATGACTCCCAAGTTTTTGGTTAATGACCCAGTCGGAGGTGGCCGCAGAAAACACCGATTGTAAATCTGCAGAGGGGTAAGACTTCCCCAACAAGTGTCTTGGATATAACATTAAACCATTAAAGCCCAGTCGGTTGGGGCAGCAGAATACACCGACTGTATCTCTAAAGAGGAGTAAGACTTCCCAACGAGTGTCATGGATATGACACTAAACCATCTCAGTCTAATCAACTGGGGTCGCAGAAAACATAAACTGCATCTCTGCTGAGGGATAGAACTCCCCTATGAGTGTCCTGGATATGACACTAAACAATCTGATGGTGAGGCTCCAGTAATGACGGAGCTTTTGGTGAATGCGAAGTAGTCCTTCATTGCCATCGCTCCCAGACGAAATTCAATTTACCTTCTTTGAAATTTCGTTTCCGTTTTCTAGGTATTATCACATGAGATGCATGATGCCTTCAATAAGTTTCCAGACTTTTTTGTGCGGGCATTTAAAATTATCGTAGACTGATTAAAATTCAGTATGTTATTGTTATACATCTTATGAGATGACTGACCAATTTTTATGATTTCAACTTCAAATGAACAGCTACAGCAGGAATTGGAATGCACCCTACCAAAGCATGATTGTCACTGCTGGTAAATTTCAAAAATGCAATCTGACACTTTAGAAGAACGATATGCAATAAAATTCTTTATAAAACTTGGAAGAAATGCCACAGAAAGGTATGGAATGCTTCAGACTGCTTCTGGACCATCTTGCATAAGAGATTCAAGGAAGGATGGGAGTCTGTGAGGGATGATGAGAGGTGTGGCAGGAGTAAGGAAGTCAATACACCACAGTTGATTGGCCAAAGGGTTAGGGTTACTATGTTGAGGTTTTAAGGGAGTTCAGGAAGAGATTCCGTCAAAAGAGGCCAGCACTCTTCAAATCGGGTCAGTGGCATTTCCACCAGGATAATGCACCAGTCCACAACTCCATCCTTGTCAAGGACTATTTGACGAATATAGGCATCAAGACCTCAGCTTCCCAATAGTCCAGATCTTGCTCCCTGTGACTTTTGATTATTCCCTAAGATCAGAGGCTGTCGTTATGAGACAATTGAGGAGATGAAAGAGGCTGTGACGAAGGTCATTGACACGGTCACACAAGAGGACTTCGATGGGGCCTTCCAGAAGTTGTTGGAACGGTACAACTAGTGCATTGCAACCGGAGGAGACTACTTCGAAGGGAACTAAAGTTTCCTGTGTGTACTATCAATAAAAGTGCCGATACGAAAAAGTCTGGAAACTTATTTAATGATCCTCGTATCACTTGACCTTTGGAATTTGCTAAAGTCATCAAGTATGTAAGACATTTTAGTAAAGTAGTCAGAATGCTTCAGAATGACTACACCTGCACCTTTCTCAGGTCTTGTAATGAAAATATCTGTCTTGGATTTTAATAATCTAGCACTCTGATCACATTTTTCTGCTCGAAGAACTCTGTGATTTGGGAATGGAGGAATTTGTGGGCCAAATCATTCAGAGAAACTTTATGACAACTTAGATTTTTATTGTAAGTAGGTAAATGTTTTCCAATTGGGAATATCATATTTCAAATTCGCAAAAATTTTCAGCCTTATCAACTTTCCTTAGGAGGATACAAAAATATATACCCCGAGACAAGACTAATTTATTATTACCAAATAAAATACAATTAGAAGTATTTGGAATTGTTTATCTGAAGTAGTACTTGAACCAAATTTTCTTCGAATTAACAATTTTGATGAAAATATCACCCTTTGACAAATAAAAAGAAAAAAGGAATCTTTCAAAAAAGGATAAAGTAGACCAGACTTTGCCCCAAAGAGAATGGTATTTGATTTTTACAAAATTCAATAAACTGAAATATTGAATTTCATCTCTAAGAATAGCACTCTCAACATCAAGGGAATTTTGCCATTTTATCTTTGAAATGCGCTTAGAGATATAACCAGGAATAGGATAGTTGAGGGAACCAGATACAATAAACTCGATCTTATACTGAGGGGAGCTTAATATACCTCTCAAACAGATGGTGTTGTTGAGGACATGGATAAAGTGGTGATTGTATCGACACTGCATATATAAAAATAAATTCCTTGTTTATCACAAAGGTAAAAAAAAAAAAGTTGTAAAATTGGGAAAATCGTTTTTTATAACGATTAAAACGATTAAAACAAACATAAACTTTGGCGCCTTTTTTATATATAAGTAAATTAAGGAATAATTGTTTTCTAATGATAAGAGTTGTTGAAACTGTACTTGAAAACGACTGAGTTCGGCTCAGAATAAACCAGCAAGAATTGACATGACGGAAAGCAAAACAACCAGACAACTGACCATCAAAACTGAATTTTAGTGACAATAATAGAAGTAGTTTTTCTTAAAATACAATTTTTTAGACTGTTTTTGTCAACACTACAATTAACGAATTATTTATTTTACTTGGAAATTTAAAAAGATTTCATTGCATGATTGCTAAGTTATGACAAACGACCAAGAAAAATATATCTTCAAGAGAAATGGTTTCTTGGAATCCTATTCAAGATTTTATTGGATTGGGTAAACTTTATTTTTGGTTGGTTGGTTGGTTGGGTTTTATGGCATATCAACCTTTATAGGTTATTTAACGCCAAATCCATTTTTATGTAAATAGTCAGTTCTATTTCAAGCAATTCAGTTTAGTATGAGTTCACAGTTTAATTGTGAAAAACATTTCCACTTCAAGCTATTCAGTTTAGTCAAGCAGTTCTAATTCAGCTAATTCAGTTTAGTATAAGTGCAGATTTTGTTTACACTCAGTTAAATGTCGAAACAGTTATATGTTAAACAGTTCAGTTTAGAGTAAATACGGTTTCGATGTCAAAAAACAGTTGTATTTCAAATAATTCAGTTTAGCATGAGTTCACAGTTTAATTGTCAAAAACATTTCTATTTCTTGCAATTCAGTTTATTCAAACAGTTCTAATTCAGTTTTGTATAAGTAGAGGTTTTGTTTACACACAATTAAATATCAAAACCGTTCTATATTAAACAAATCTGTTTAATGTAAGTACAGTTTCAATGTCAAAAACAGTTCCATTTCAAATAATTCAGTTTAGTATATATTTTTGGAATTGCAACTTAATTTGTATCTATGCTTTATTATGTTGTTAGGGGGTTTCCTTTCATTTTTGCATTTTAAGAGCCCATGCGCTGTGAGTTCCCCAAATTTAGATAAGGTTAGAATGTGCTTTAAATTCTTTGTTTGTCGTTTGCTTTTAATGATTTTTGGTGCCTCTTGTATGTTTTGAATTCCGTTTTTAAGTCGATCTAGATTCTTTGATATTTCTCTAAATAGTTCTGTGTTGTTTCTGCTGTATGTTGAAGCATATGCTAAGGGTTATTCGTTGCTAAGCTTTTTAAGGGTTCGTAGTTCTTCTGATGTAGCGTTGTCGGTCGGACTGTAGAATACATCTCTTCAGTGGGGGGTAAACAATCTTATGGTGAGGCTCCAATAATGCTGGAGCTTTTGGGGAATGTGGAGTACCTTTCATTGCTATTGCTCCAAGGTCCACTCTGATCCGGAGTGGTAACACCTATCCATGAGTCAAATAGAACTATTTGATATTTTAACTGAATGAAAACAAATGACTTATACCAAGCCGAATTGCTTGAAATAGAACTGTTTGACCATTTAACTGCGTGTAAATGAATGACTGATTTTTAACTGAATTGTTAGTTAAACATACCAATACTTGGAACCAATTAACTTTGTTGACATTCTTAACTGAATTGTTTGTGTTACATAGCCATGCATGAATACGTGAAATAGAAATATTCAAAACGTTCATAATGTCCATAACGTACATATATAGATAACATAGGAATCCAGAAACACGAAAAACACTCACGACTTCTTAGTTCAGGTACGAAACTTTTTATTACTGTTGAGTTAAAAGGTTTTTCGACATAAAGAGAGAGAGATACACCTGACTTTTCCATCTGCGCCAAACCACGTGCACACCCGACACAAGTCTTCGGCGAGCGAGCGAAAGTCAACCTTCTTACTCCGAGCCAAGAACTCAACTAACTGACTTTTCAAATCCCCCCAAATCCTCTGCGCACACTTCCGGTGCATGACGTCATTCACATCCCCCTGGTCTCATCTTCTATCTGGGATTTTTATTGTGATATCTCTGAATGACACGTCCGCTCCGCGCGCACGCGCGAGCACCTGCGCTCATGTTTGCACTTGACTAACCTATGCACTGAGCTGAAAGGTTCTCAGCCTAACTAAACCCAAAGGCAAGATATATAAAACGAAATCCCTCGGCCATTATATTACATTCAAAATAGAACTGTTTGATCATTGTTAAATAGTGTAAAATAGCAATACTTGAAAATATTTAACTGTGTGCAAACAAATGATCAATAGTAAATAAAATTATTCGTATTAAATATAAATAAGCGAAACCATTTAACTGTGTGCAAAAATAAATGACCTTAAGCTCGTTTTAAACTGTTATCTGTAAAATGTGTTAAAAAATCATTTATTTAATTATATATATCTAAAAAGAATTTGGCATTAGATAACCTGCAATAGTTGATATGCCATAAAACCAAACCAAACTAAATCTTCTTCTGGTGGTATTTCTTCTGCTAATTCGAATCTCTTATTTATTAGTATTGCAAAATGGAGGGTTATGTGTAATTCTTCAAGGTAAATCAGTCGAAGATTTTTATTGATGAATATGGTGAATATTCCACGTACTAGGTAATTAGTGATAGATTTTATGCAACTTTAGGGGTGAGAGCTATAAGAAAGGTATTATTTGGTGTCTGTGAGTCAATGATAATCTGGCAATTTTGGTTTTTAATAAAGATATCTGAAAATGATAGTTCTTTAAAATTATGTTCTATGGTAAATTTTATCTGAGATTGTAGGTTTGGGAGCAAGTTTTGTATATTATCGATATTGCCCTATAAGCATTTTCAAAGCTTAAAGCAGACATCTAGCTACCTTTTCCATGATCTAAGTGTTGGGTATTACCCACCTTTTTCCACACAATGAACTAGTCCATCTGCCATATATAGCAGTAGCTACTAATACCAGAGCAGACTAAAAGGTGAAGAGCAGCTTCTTATAGGAATAGTATTAGAGCGTTGGAGACTGGAGATCGCACTAGATCACCTTACTTGCTTCCGTAATAACGGAAGCCAATACTATCGTTGGACTATATCTTTATTCTGTATTCACTAATCCTATGTTCTTGTCTACTAATAGTCTCTCTATTGTATATACTTTTTTTCCTGAGAATATATCTCTATTTCCTCTCATATCGTGGTTTGTCCTTTATTTAATATTACAAGCGTTCACTAAACAGAAGGCAATACTAAGAAAATAATTTTTTGTATTATGTCGTTAACAATCGACCACATTTTTTATGCAAACTTTTGTTTGTGTTGTTACCTAAGAGAACTCTGAATATGTAGCCCAAAATATCTTAATGAAGAATTTGAATACATCGAACATCCCTTCAAAAGCCTAAAATACCCAATATTTTCCATATTAAATGCTAGAAAAAACGCTCTTTAGGTACACGCATAAAAAAAACTTACAAAACCAACCCCACTATTCCCTATCACCCATAGACCGATCTCTTTACTCTCAAACACACATAATATAACACTCCACGACAAACTTAACCAAATTAGTAATACTAATCATACAAACCATATCAAAAACCATTAAAAACCTCACAAACATCACCTAACGGAACAACAACGAAACCACCTCTCACGCAGGCATATACTCCATCCTATGCAATGATTGCAACAAACATTACATCAGCGAAACCCAACGCAATCTAGAAAAAAAGAATTTACGAACACAAACAATCAATCAAAACAAATGACGATCGAAACGTGCTTTTCTACCACATGTTAGAGTTCAAACACATTCAATTATTCCCAAGCCACTCTAATCAAACCCATACACTGCAAAAAAAAAAAAATCCTGAAGACTACTAAATCATATAAAACAACATCCAGGTTTTTACCAAATCTCACCATACCGGGCGAACATCTTACTAAACGAAAAAAAAATCAAAACGGATAGAAAAAAATTTTAAAAAATCTTTTTTCCCTCTGTGTCGCCATACTTTTGAGAATCCCTTCCTTTTCCTTATCACTTTACTTCTTAGCCCTTCCTCGGCCTAATTACAACCTAAACACCACAATATAGACAATTTTCTGTGGCATCACATTATAGTCAATATCTTTCCATGAAACAAGATATACGAAAACCCCTTTCACCCAAACCCTTCCCTACTTTTTTCTCATCGACTCTCTAAAATCTAATTCCACTTTCAAAAGAAAAAATCTTTTATGAAACCTGATACATTTGACTTTAAATCCCTCCCAGATTTCCTGCTACAACTATACCCCCTCCAGTATCTTATAATTTCTTCTTACATACTTTTAAATTGAAAAACTCAGAAAACCGTCTCTATCTGAAGAAGTTCGAGTTGAAATAAAACTGAACGAAATATCATACATATAAATTTGAGTTAGGTGTTTGATTTATCCAACTTTCCACATATTTCTATCATACTGTCAGATTCAGTACAATCTATCATTACAACATATATATATATATATTCAGAAAGAATAAAAAAAGGGTGAGAGAGATTATTATTAATATAGTTTGCTTTATTTATTCATATCATCAGTATTATTATCTACAATTCGTGCTGATTGCACGGAGTTCCCTGATTCGCTTTCGCCATCCGTCCCATCGTCCATCGTATCTGGCAGGTCCTCTACATTTCATCTGATGTCCGTTCAGACCATATGTATGTAAGTTCTTGCTGGCCAACCGGCACTAGCCTGTCCATGTATAGGAGTCCATTAGAGAACATTAATATAATAATAATAATATGTAATATAATTCCGTCTTTACTTCACTTACTTGAATGGTTCGTGAGAAGTGAGATAAGTGGACGAACAGCCGCTGTTCGGTGGGTCTTGCTTCCAGGATTTGATCAGATAAGCACATAGTGTTCTTGTGTAATCCCCATCTATTTTTTTTCCCATTTGTTCAATTACTGTCTAGGTGGTGCATCCTTACAGTAGTATTGTTTAAAGCGCACGAACTCTGCGATGTTTGTGTTCACATAGAGTTCATTGCCTTCTGCTGCTTCCTCTGGGATCTACAGCAGAGACTCAGGAGTATTTTCAAGAAGTACTAGATCAAATGCATTGTCTGCGTCTGTCATGGTTTCAGTCGGATATTGTCTGTTCCTGGTCTTTTTTAATGGGAAACTATTTTCTCTTATTTGATCTATTGCCATTCGTTGTCAGTTATCTAAGCAGATGATAAACAAACATAGTGCTAATGTACCTCCTTGCAAGAATCCAGTAACAATGTTGATGAAATCGCTATTACCATCGGGTTAGCGAACCATTGCTTTTGTTCTTTTGTAAAGCATCTTTACTGCGGTAACAGTTTCTTTGGGGAGACAATATGCTAGTTATATCTGCTCCATCTTTTCTCTGTGTATGGAATCAAATGCCTTGGAGAAACCTACAAACAATAGGGCTCTCTCGATATTCTTAGTGCATACTTCTTCAATGGATTGACAAAGTGTCAGAATCTGTGATGTTCTGGATCGATTTCTCTGGAAGTCGTTCTAATTTTTCATAAGAATTTTCTCGACTTCAGGTCGGATACGATTGAGAAGCAGGGCCTTATAAACCTGATCAGTTATGCCAATAATAATTATACCATTGTAATTCTTGATGATTCCAAAGTCGCCTTTCTTAGAGAAGGCAAGAATGTATCCCTTCGTCCATTTCCCTATTAAGTTTTATGGGGGGGTTTATACAGTGTTGCATAATCGAAGAAGTATGTCATGAAATTTCCCTATCATAGAAACTTCATCGGGGCAACTCGAGTTCCAATTCACTATGATGTCACTGTCCAACATGTTACCTACTATACTGTGAGGACTCCAATTAGACTATTCCAGAAGGGAAAGTGAATGAAATTCTCATATATGGTGAAAAAAGCTTGAGAATCACTATGTTAAAGTAGAATTTCTTACAAATTTAAGGAGGTAGAAAATACAAAAAAGAAAGGAGGTTCAAAAAAAGAAAAGGAATGGAAAAAGAAAGACAAAAGTAACCTTACCCGTAAAGGTAATAGAAAAAAGAGAGTAAGTAGAATGCTAATTTTACCCATCCTTCCCTCATGGCTCTGGATAATTCATCAGCATCCATTATTGTGGTTGGATCATATAAACCATGGCCATTCATATTAGATGGACGGTTCATTTAAGTTTTTTCAGTGCTACGTCAAGTTCGTCCTCCGTAAACCGTCAAATTTATTCTTTTTCGAAGTTTATCAGTGATTTTAGAAGGATTCCTAAGCAGATTCTTGAAATGTTCTTTCAAATTCTGAAGTCTTTCTTCTTGGCTGGTATCTTTTAGCTTTTCCCTCCTTTCTTCATTTACTGTCTGCTACACAGTGCTTGTTGATACAACATGAATATCTACGAAAGTATAGTGAAGACAATGTCAACGGCGTCAGTTTCTTGCCCACGCGGTCGTCAAACGAAATGTACCTCTCCTAACTTATATATATATAGTCTTTAAAGATCTCTCTCTCTCTCTCTCTCTCTCTCTCTCTCTCTCTCTCTCCAGATGCGTGAAATCGTTCGTACAGGACAATATTTTATATTACTAAGTTTGGTTTTATTTTGTTTATTCACTTATTTTCGGTGGGTGCGACCGGCTCTGTCTTAATAAAAAGCTTTGAGCACATTTCAGAATTTTAAAATATTTTTTTAGTAAACAAACTAAACAACCTACCATATTTATTTATCTTTGGTACTCACATTCTCTGCTAACAGTTAAAAATTTTGGTTGTTGTCCCCAATTTTCAGCCTTTTGAGATGTAACTTCTAAGATAGCCAATAACATAAGTTCATCTTGTAACAATAACAACGTACAAATCAGTATATATATATATATATATATAATCAAAAAAGGTACTTGATATTTCCTTGCTTAACAATCAGTATTATAAGGTACGTATCAATTCGAGCAATCCTGGGAAAGAAGTAGTGCTCTCTTCTACACCCCTGCTGTAGTAGCTATTCAAAAGAGAGCCTTCGAGTGGCTCTCGACAGCAGTCGCCACTTTACTTTTTTACTTATACATACCCAAAATGTTCAGGCAATTGGAACAGTGAATGTTAACGAACTTTTGAAGCAGCTCTTCGCGAACAGAACTCCTTGCGTTCCAATCTGCACACTGCATCTGAGAGACTACTTCAAAGACAGTTGAAAATAAAAGTAGAGCTGTTCTTTTTTTTCACGGACACATTTTCCAAACTTTTGGGTAGTTCTTAGTGTATATATATATATATATATATATATATATACGTGTTTGTGTGTATGCCTGGAGGTATTTTTGTTAGATATCGCATACTTCCCAGTGTCAAAAAAAAGGAAAGATAAAGTTGCTGCTTCCTCTCAAAAGCAGGAAAAGTACAAATCATAGACAATCAAGATATTTCTGTTAGAAGAAAGAAAAAAGAGTTATTCGACTTCCTCGCCTTGGGGAAATATTTATGATATACCATATGCCTTACGTTGAATTTTCAGTAACAGATATCTACCACCTGAAATTTAAATGTATACTTCTCAGCTAATAGCTGAGGACTCACAGTAACTGTACGAAGTTGTTTTGTTTCGTTTTGTTTTAGTTTTTGTTGTTGTTGATTTGTTTTGTTTTTCTGTGGGTTTTTTTTTATATATTTTATTGGATGGATTTTTTTAACGTTTATTTTTCTGATATGTCACCACCTTTATTGAAGTGCAGCATTCGAAATCCCCACTGGTGAGGCTAAGAATGGACCGACTGCATTCCCTGCAAAGGAGTTAGATCCCTAAAAACAACTGTCTTTGATATGACACTAACAGGTGTCTAAAAATGAGTTTCCAATTCTAGAGATCTAAAAAGTGTTGCCATTACTCTCTGGTACACTCGGAGTACTTGTAAATTGTAGGTATTAAGAATAGTTACTTGAAACTATATTGTTTACTTTTTTTTTTTTTTCGTCAGTTCGATCGGGGAACTACAGCTGCTCATCTATAAAAGTGGCTTCTATAGATGAGAATAAAACAAGCCATCGAAAGATAACCATGACCCACACTCAAACCATATACATAAACCGCATCACTCTTCGCGCGGGTAAAAAAGGGGCGCGTCCTGCTGAGGTTGGAGCCCTGACCTCAGTGTCCGAAAAATCAGCTACAGAGCTCAAACAACAAAAACTACTAAAATGCAAACAAACAATACAAATAGCGACATTTAACGTTAGAACTTTAAATAGAATAGGTTAACTACCAGAGCTGACTGCCTCGGCCGTAGTACATAAGATAGACATAATATGCACACAAGAACACAGATACACGCACACCGAAGATATCAAATATCACGATACTGGCAATGGATGGACGCTAGCCACTGTATCAGCATAGAAAAACTCTGTCAATGCTACAGTAGGATGGGTAGAAATGCTTATAGGACCAAGAGCGTTAAAAACACTTGATAGCATTGAGAGAGTACAACCGAGGATGTTGGCAGCTATGTTTAATGGCAACCCCAGAGCAACAATTATATCCTGCTACAGCCCTACCAATGTTAGTGAAGAAACTGAACTAGTCGCCTTCTACGATGAGCTATCCTCTCTAGTGTGTAGCATTCCAAAACAAAATGTACTAGTCATTGGCGGAGATATGAATGCCCAAAACGGATACAACAAATACAGCTTTCACAACACATCAAATAGGAATGGACAACATCTAATAGATTTCATGATAGAAAATAGATAAACATGCCTCAATACAAACTATCAAAAAAGGGAGGGAAATTATGGACCTACACATACGCGAACAATAATAAAGCAAAGATAGACTACGTCTTTATAAACAAGAAATGGAAAAAATAGCGCTGTAGTGAAGGGAAAATTTCGTATTCTGGTTTGGTGCGCAATTCAATTTGACACTTTTCAGCTGGACAATGCCGCTCAGTGCGGACGCCTCACCGCGGCTCTAGAATAGCAGCGGCAGCAGCATGGACAAACGAGGGAACCCATCTAATTTATGGATTCCTTACAAGGAATCCTAGTTGAATATAAATTAGATGCATTCAACATGCCTCGCACAGGCACAACTTTATGTCACCCCAAAATTGGCTATGTCGATCTGACGCGTAATCCCGCTCTCGACACGCTAGCTCTCAATTCACCTCTGGGCCACCTTAATGGAGATAGCGCAAACTCCCCACACCAAATACCAGACACGAAACTACACAGTGACTCTAAAGCACAATCCCTCACACGTCCGACGACACTCGCTGCCATCTCAACCTTCTCAACATCTCATAACTCAATTTCGTCTCAATAAGCATAACCTCTCCACGAGTCTTGCAGCACCAAAAGCAAACCTAATATTCCATGCTGCAAATAAAAACTTATTTCTAAAAACTCCTTTCGACAATCGCCATCTTACTTCTTCTTCATCATTCAACCTACAAACTTAGCGAGGGCCTTACAACACTAAGCGAGGAAACAACTCAACGTAAACACACATACGTTACACCCATCTTCCTCGCTAACAACAAACTTTCCCTCGCTACTAACAAACCAACTTCTCCAGCTAAAATCATCCTACAAATATCACTCCTACAAAATGGTTCCCCCTCGCTACCAACAACTAAACCCAGTACAGCGCAATAAATTGCGAGGCATACTCCTCTTTCGAGGGTGTGGCCTCCGATCACCGAATAGTCACGGCAAAAATACGATTAGCCCACGAAAAACGCCACACGAACACCGACCACCAAACATTATGACTGGGCCCTTCTTAACAACAGAGATATTAGAGATAAATTTGTATTAAAGTTGAGAAAAAGATTCGAGACACGACAAGAGAAAACAGAAAAAGGTACCCCAAATGACGAATATGAGAATTTCGTCAATGCGCACCTCGAGGCGGCAGCGAAGTGTATTCCAACAAAACCTAGAACTAAATATTGAGTCCCATGTGAAACGTTAGCGGTTAGAGAAAAACGTGCACGCGTGAAAACTGCCTCGAAAAGCTATAGGAAGAACCCAACAAACGCAAATGCCATGAAACTAAAAAGGC
Organism: Sepioteuthis lessoniana; assembly: GCA_963585895.1. Taxonomy (NCBI): domain Eukaryota; kingdom Metazoa; phylum Mollusca; class Cephalopoda; order Myopsida; family Loliginidae; genus Sepioteuthis; species Sepioteuthis lessoniana. Next base: position 10,565,008 of record OY757918.1, on the reverse strand, counting down.
ACAATATCAATTAACAGGCATATATCTAAAAGAACAGACAGAATACATACAAAATCAGATAGATAAGATTAGAGACTCAGTGGAAGATAGGCAATCTAGGATAGCCTGGCAAACAATAAACGAAGTGAGTAGAAGGAAGAGCACAACCAAAGCAAAATTGAAAGCTGCAAACCAACAGGAAAGAATAAAACTGTGGAAACAGCATCGCGAAAATCTACAAGGAAACCCAACGAAAGTTACGCATGAACCAATCTCCAGAATTATTAGTAAGCAATTGGACATTAAACTAAGACCGTTCACACAAGAAGAACTCGACTCGGTTCTTAGAAAAATTAAAAAGAGGAAAGCTGCAGGGCTGGACGAGATTCCCCCAGAAGTATGGAAGATCAGACAATTTGACGACATACTGCTCCGACACTGCAACGCAGTCTATTATCAAAATCCGATAGACAGCTGGATGAAGGGATGCATCCTCCCCTTCCCTAAAAAGGATGACCTCGGATTAGCCAAGAACTACCGAGGCATAACACTTACATCCATAGCAGCGAAAATTTACAATGCCCTACTACGATACCGCATAGAACCCAAAATCGACAACATCCTTAGGAAAAACCAAAATGTTTTTCGAAGAAATAGATCCACGACCTCACAAATATTGACTATCCGTAGAATCCTTGAAGGCGTACGGGCAAAAACCTACTGGCGACAATACTATTTGTCGACTTTACCAAGGCCTTCGATTCCATTCACAGAGGGAAGATGGAACAAATCCTACAAGCATACGGCCTACCAAAAGAAACTGTTGCAGCAATAACGATTCTCTATAGAAACACCAAAGTGAAAGTACGTTCACCGGATGGAGACAGAATACTTCGACATTGTAGCAGGAGTACTACAAGGGTACACGTTAGCCCCATACCTCTTTATCATCTGTCTAGACTATCTGCTTAGAACATCTATTGATAAAAATCAAAGAAAAAGGCTTCGAGCTGACAAAGAAAAGAAGCAGAATGTACCCCGCAACAACAATTACCGACACCGACTACGCCGATGACATAACGATACTGGCAAATACACCCAACCAAGCCGAAACACTAGTGCATAGTTTGGACCGAGCCACCGCAGGCATTAGCCTCCATGTCAATGCACACAAAACTGAATATATGTGCTATAATCAAACAGGTGACATCTCCACTCTAGAGGGAACCTCTCTGAAACTAGTTGACAAGTTCACCTACCTAGGAAGCAGTGTCTCATCAACCGAGACAGACATCGACACGCGACTAGCAAAGGCATGGACAGATATCGATAGAGGCTCTCGGTTATATGGAAGTCAGACCTGACCGATAAAATGAAGCACAGTTTCTCCCAAGCAGTGGTCGTGTCGATACTGATGTATGGATGCACCACTTGGACGCTAACAAAGTGGCTGGAGAAGAAGCTAGACGGCAATTACACAAGAATGTTGCGAGCAATATTGAACAAGTTCTGGCGGTAACACCCCACAAAGCACCAACTATAAGGCCACCTGCCTCCCATCACGAAAATTATCCAAGTTAGACGAACCAGACATGCAGGACACTGCTGGAGAAGCAGGGACGAGCTGATCAGTGATGTACTCCTATGGACCCCTTCACATGGCCGAGCAAAAGCAGGACGACCAGCTCGGACATACATACAGCAGCTATGTGAGGATACTTTATAGCCCTGAAAACCACTAGCCAAAGGGAGAAATGGCGAGAGGGGGTCAGGGATATCCGTGCTAGCGGCACGACATAATGATGATGATGATGATATTGTTTACTAAGGATTATTATTAATTACTTAAAACGATATAATTAGGCTTACAAATTACTTTTATTAAATAGAAACAATTACTTAAAGTCATATAATTATTAGTATTAAACAGGAATACTTGAAACCATACAACTCTGTGCAAATTATTTGTATTAGATAGGAATACTTGATATCAGATGACTGTTAGGATCAAATAGTTCCATTTACAAATTATTTGTATTAGATAGGAATACTTGATATCAGATGACTGTTAGGATCAAATAGTTCTATTTACAAATTATTTTTGTTCGATAGGACTGTATGCAAAAAAGATTTTAAGAAACAACAACACAAAAAATTTAAATACGAACGTACAATGGATGCGATTCCCTGAACTGGACATAAAATAATGCTACATGGGTCGATACGCTGATAAAATCAATCAATCAAAGTCCAGTCAAGCCTAAATAGGGTTCGAACCTGTGTATACAAAATCAATCTCTTTCAAGTATGATAATACGAAGTTGTTTAATAATAAAGGTTTTATAGACCATTTCAATTACACAAACGACATTTGGTACCTGACCCAGTCGGCTGGGGCTGTAGATACACTGACTGCTTCTCTGCAGAGCGGTAAGACCCCTACCTCCAACGAGTGCCCTGAATATCACAGTAAACCATCTCAGCCCAGTCAGCTAGCGCTGCAGAATACACTGACTGAATATCTGCAGAGGAGTAAGACGACTCCAACGAATGTGCTGAATATGACACTAAACAATCTGATGGTTAGGTTTCTGTAATGCTGGCGCTTTAGTGAAGGTGGAGTAGCCTTTCATTGCCATCACTCCTTGGTCCACTCAAGCTTAGAGTGGTAGCACCTGAGAGTGTCTTATCTATGGGTCAAATAGAACTAAACTATGTACTTATGCTAAGCTGAATTACTTGAAACAGAACTGTTTTAACATTTAAACTGCGTACTACTAATACCAAACTGAATTGTTTGAAATACAATTGTTTTGACACTTAACTGAACAGTTTGGACATTTTAACAATGTGTAAACAAAAAAGTAAAGTAAAATTGGCGAACGTAGTCAAGGGTGACCCGAAGGCTCCTTTTTCGATAGCTACCACACCAAACTGTAGGGAAGGGCGCTACTCCTTTCTCAGGATTCCTCCACTTTACCTTGATCCTTACCTTATAATGCTGAGCGTTAAGCAAAGTAGCATCAAGTACCATTTTTGAGTCTTTGATATGACTCGACCTGGGACTGAACCCAGGTCTCCCGGGCCATTAGCGAACACTCTAACCATACTAAACTGAAAAGTTTGAAATTTTAATCGGCGTTAAATGACCCAAAAAGGTTTGGTATGCCGTAAAACAACAACAATGACAACAATTACTTTTGTTATCACAGTTACTCTAATGTTACCACATCAACAGGACACCATCTTGAATATCAATATGTGTTACATTTCACAAAGTACAAAGTGGACCCAAATTATTCTCATACAAAAAGTTATTTGCTGACAGCAACATATCACACAGCTGTCGGTATCTGAAACGAGAAAGAAAGATAGGGTAAAAGATACAAGTTTCTACAGAGAAATACTAAAATTATCATTCGTAAGAACCGAGTGATCAAATCACCGACTTCTATTTCTTTATCTCAATCGTCCCGTGGATCCAAATCTGTCTGACCAACTGCAACCCACCTCTCCCCATTGAACTGAGTGCTAAATTACCTAGCTTATATAATATATTAATTATTCTCCTCAACTAACGATGATGAGAACACGTGTCATAAAAACTTTCAAAAAAAACCTTACAGCTAAATTAGCTGTCATTGCATTAAATGTGTTTATTTTCAACATCCTGCCTGCTGCAGATTTTAAAACACCTAATTCAACCTCATACCCTGTAACACGTGCACCATTTGACCTTTCACGTGCGACTTACACGCCAACTCAAAGATTTTAGCTAACTCACAATTTATTACTTCAAATAAAATAATTAACTCATATAATTATTTACCATCCTTAATTATATTACTTTACCTTTATGTTCCACAGTTTTTTCAGCTCTTTGACAAGATCCAAGTATTTGTCCATCAGCTGTCACCTCCACGTTTCACAGCTTTTTCAGCTCTTTGACAAGATCCAAGTATTTGTCTTTCTTTTTACTTTCATTTAGTTTCATTCTGTTATCAGCTGTCACCTCCATGTTCCACAGATATTTCATTTCTTTGATATGATCCAAGTATTTGTCCATCTTTTCGCTTTCTTTTCTTTTTTTTTCTGGGGTTTTATTATTTTCACTCTGTGCAAGTTTTTCACGTCTATTTTGACTGGTGTTTTTTTTTTTTTTTTTTTTCGCTGGAGTTTGAGTGACAGCAATTCGCCACATATATCCAGGACTCTTCCATGTATTCTAAATAATCTTAACAATGCTGTGGTCTTGGTGGCCATAATTTTCTTCTTTTTTTTACTATATCATCTCCCCCACCCATTCTGGAAAAGTAATTATGGACACCCATTTTTACCCACCTTTTCCACTAGCAGTTCTGAGTTAAAGATCAAAGGACAAACCAAAAAAGTTACCAACTCTTTAACGTAAATTATTATTATAGACTGGAGAAGTCTCATACGATGGAAACTGCCACATACTAATTTTACATACATTTTAACTAAAGTACTAATATAATTATCTCTGTGAAAGCTCGGAGTCGTTCGCCAAGGATAAAAACGAAATGTAGCCAGTAGTACTTTTAACTAATGATTATAGTTGGGGGCGTGATTTAGGGGAGTAAGCCAAGTGTTTGACATGCAAGACACCTTACACAAACATATCTTAATGGAATGTGGTGTACGAGGTAACGCCAGAGAGCGACATTTTAAAGCAGATAACATGAGAGATCTGTTCGAGAACATCAACATGGATGATGTCCTCCCTTTCTTAAGAGAGGCAGAATTGTACCTAAAAATATAAAACATCATTACAATCCGAAATATTCAATGGATCAACCTACCAATCAACCAAATATTAAAAAGTTTTCTCAAATAACCCTTTCTCAAAACCATAAATCTCAACAATTACTACTTGTAATGGGTCCACTCTGACCCGGAGTGATGGTGCCTATTGGGGTCCAACTTGTGGGTCGAATGGATCAAAACGTGAACTTAAAAGAAAAGTGAGTTTACGAAGAAAAAGTGAGTTCACATAAAAAAAATTGTTACAAACCACATATAATTCATATATGTAAAACGGATTTGGCATTGAATAACCCATAGTGGTTGATGTGTCGTGAAACTCAAACAACCAACCAACCAAGATATTTGTACTTGCACAAATAGTAAACACTAATTAATAAGTTATATTTCTCATGTTAATGGTACATAAGGCCTTACACCCGAGAGATGACATTAACAGACTATATGTATGAAGAAAAAAAAGGAATGTAGCATATCCACGTCCAAAAATACGACTAAGATATTCACATGCATAAAACGTTCATAATGTTCATACGCATATAGGAATCCGCGAAATACTTACGACTCTTTTTCTAATTGGTTCAGGTACGAAACTTTTATTTACCTTTTTGAGTTTAAGGTTTTTTGACATGAAGAGAGAGAGAGACACAATTTCTTACTATGCTGACTTTTCCATTTAACTTCACCCCGTGCGGCCCCCACCGCAAACTACTGGTCTGGCCTCGGCGAGCTCCGAAAATCGACTTGCTTCGTCAAAGCCCAAATCTTAACTCACTCGTTCGGAGTTTAAATCTCAACTAACTGTTTTTTGTTTTTTGTTTTTTCAAATTCCAAAATCCTTAGCCCATCGCTTCCGGGCATGACGTCATTCACATCCCCGGTCTGATTTTCTCTCTGGGGTTTTTATTGTGACATCTGTGATTGTCACATCCGCCCCGCACGCGCGTGAACACCTGCACTCAATGTGTGCACCCAACTAACCCATGCACTAAGCCGAAAGGTTCTCAGCCTAACTAAACCGAAAGGCAAGATATATAAAACGAAAAATGATTATATAAAAAAAAATTCCTCCACAATTATACAACAGGAGGAAAAGGACTTGTTAGCAGAAGATAGAATGGATTCATCAGTATGAGGAATAGGTGCCTACATAAAAAAAGAGCAAAGGAAGCTTAAGGACAGCAACTAGAAACAGCACAGACAATATAAGGACCAATAGAACTAAAACTATAAAAGAGAAATGGCTTTAAAAAAACAATTCTACGGATATTTCAAGTGACACACGAGCGAAATTTCACATGAAAAGACTTAGACATGACTAAGAAAAGGACACTTTAAGAAAGAAACTGAATCTCTTCTGATAGTACCAGAAAACAACGTCATAAGGACCAACTATGTCAAAGAAAAAATAGATAAGACGCAAGAAAATAGCAAATGTAGGTTATTTGGTGAAAAAGACGAAGCGATCATTCACAAAATAAACCAATGCAGAAAGCTAGCACAAAAAGGGTACAAGACGAGACATGATTGGGTGGGAAAGATGATCCATTGTGAATTATGCAAGAAATTTTAATTTGACCATACTACCAAATGGTAGAAACTAGAATTCATCTGGGCGAACGAGACACACAAAATTCTCTGGAATTTTGAGATACAAACAGAGCATCAAATCCCGGCAAGATGACCGGACCTCATGATAATTTTTTTAAAAAAACAGACTTTGTCGCGAAGTGGACTTTGCCGTCCCGGTAGATGAATTTCGAAGGAAACGAAAAGACAAGAACTTAAACCTTGTCTGAGAACTAAAAAAGTAATAAAACATGAATCTGACAGTGATACCAATTATAATTAGTGCTCTCGGAATGGTCCCAAAAGGCTTGGTAAGAGAACTGGAAGAGTTGGGAATCGGAGGACGAACCGAAACAATCCAAACTACAGCATTGTTAAGATCGGTCAGAATACTGGGAAAAGTTCTGGAGACTTGAGGAGACTTGCTGTCACTCAGAATCCAGAGGAAAACCATCAGCTAACGCTGGTGTGAAAAACTCACAAGAAATAACAATAATAATAATAATAATTTGCAAAATTGTCGACTTTGCCGTCCCGACGGACCACAGAATAAATCTGAAGGAATGTGAAAAGAACGATAAGTACCTCGACTTTGCGAAAAAATTGAAGAAACTATGGAACATGTAGGTGACGATTGTACTAATTGTAATTGGTGCTTTTGGCACGGTGACTGAAGGATTATTAAAAGGCCTGGAGGACTTGGAAGTTGGCGGACGGGTAGAGACTATCCAAATGACAGCATTACTGAGAACGACCAGAATACTGAGAAGAGTCCTGGTGACTTGAGAAGACTTGCTGTCACCTAAACTCCAGTGAAAAACCATCAGCTAACACTGATGTGAAAAACTCTAAAGGAGTAAATAATAATAATAATAATAATAATAATAATAATAATAATAATAATAATAATAGAACCTGCCGAATTGTGGACTTTGCTGTTCCGGTCGATCACAGGATAAAACTGAAATAAAGTGAAAAGATAAGTACCTAGACCTAGCTAGAGAACTGAAAAAACTAAGGAACATGAAAGTGACGGTAATACCATTTGTAATTGGTGCACTTGGTACAGTCACCAAAGTAGTGATAATGGGAGTGGAGGACTTGGAAATAAGAGGATGAGTGGAGACCATCCAAACGACAGTATCATAAAGATCGGCCAGAATACTAAGAAGAGTCCTGGAAACTTGTGGAAGTCCATTGGCTAACACTGGTGTAAAAATCTCTGAAAAGAGTAATAACAATAATAGGAGCATTGAGATTTAGTTTGGTTCCTTTTTTAATAGCATATCAGCCTCCGTGAATAATAGAGTGAGTCAAAAGTTTTGCAATATTTTGGTAGCATGATACACAATTCGGCAATTCTGGATGTTTTTGTCAAAATCGTGAAGGTGACAAACGAAACTAGAAAGTGAGATAACTAGCTCTCCGGATATTCTCCGGATTTTTTCCGATGGCTTGGAACACAGCCTCAGAATCCACACTTTTAAGCCTACCTTACTTTGCCTGATCGTCGAGGTCCTTGCAACCCGAGCGAAATTTCATGAACGATCTGGTTACTGTACTGCGATAACAGCACCTTCACCTTTCGCTCAAGAAATGTTTTTGCTAGCTTCCACAGCATTATTTCCAGTTTGAATTCGTAGAGTATAATTTCCTTAATTAGACATCGTTGCACATTCATCTGGGCGACTTTCAAATCACATACAGTATGCTGCAATGCACAACGTGTCCGGGCACCATCTATCACAATATCACAGTATGTATCGTTCACAGCTTGAACTTTTTTGGTCATGGTGTTACATACTGACCCTCGACCGAGCCGTCAATCAAGAGATGCACCTATGTAAATAAGCTTTGGGCCCTCTGTGACCCACGGTTGAGCAACCCCAGCCAAGATGAAAAAGAAGTGCTGCTATGGTCAGAAGAACTTGGGTTAATATTTAGCAGTCTGTCCCCGTCTCCAGCTCATCTCTCACACACGACAGAAACATTACCCTTTCGAGAATAAATTGTGAGAGATTATATTTTTATAAAGAAGTGTGTTCGTTCGTTCATTGAAGTTCGTCATTATTGTTGACTATGTTTCCGCTTATATTTGTATACCTATACGTATATTTATATTTGAATTATGTATATGGATGTGGCTATAAACAATATGATATACGGACTTCAAATTCGAATGTACCAAAATATCGTAAAAATTATGACTCACCCTTAGTATTATAGAAAATTCCATGTATACATACTTGCAAAATATTACAAAACTTTTGACTCACCCTATTATTATAGAAAAAGACATGTCTATGTTCTAGCAAGATATTGCAAAACTTTTGACTCACCCTATTATTATAGAAAAAGACAGGTCTATGTTCTAGCAAGATATTGCAAAACTTTTGACTCACCCTATTATTATAGAAAAAAGCCATCTACACGTAATACCAAAATATTGTAAAACTTTTGACTCACCCTATTATTATAGAAAAAGCCATGTCTACGTTATAGCAAAATATTGCAAAACTTTTGACTCACCCTTTATTATAGAAAAAGCCATGTCTACGTTCAAGCAAAATATTGCAAATCTTTTTACTCGCCCTTTATTATAGAAAAAGCCATGTCTACGTTATAGCAAAATATTGCAAAACTTTTGACACACCATATTATTACAGAAAAAGCCATGTCTACGTTCTAGCAAAATATTGCAAATCTTTTGACTCACCCTTTTATTATTGAAAAAGCCATGTCTACGTTATAGCAAAATATTGCAAAACTTTTGACTCACCCTATTATTACAGAAAAAGCAATGTGTACGTTCTAGCAAAATATTGCAAATCTTTTGACTTACCCTTTTATTAGTGAAAAAGCCATGTCTACGTTATAGCAAAATATCGCAAAATATTTCTAGTTCATATACATTTAAATGAACCAGTTACCAGAGAGTAACACATTTATATGTTAGCTAATTTTTAGCAATTGTAGGATTGTATCATATTTGCAAACAACGGTGTTTTCATGTCTTAATACAATTCCTCTGATGGCTGTCGTCTGTTAACCGGACAGCAAAGTCCCCGTCACCTTTTGACCGATTCCAAACAAACTTTCAGAAATTTTTAAGCCTGAAAAGATTTTAAACTGTATTAAAAGACCTGACTTATGCTGATTACTCTTCACCCAATCCTTCCTTTCTTTCTTTCTTCTTTTTTGTTTCTTTCCTTTCTTTTCATTATTTGTTCATTTATTCATTTTGTTCTCCACTCCATCCTTACTTTCTTTTTTCTCTTCCATTATTTCATTCTTTCTTTCTTTTGCTCTTCACCCTTTTTCACCTTCCTTTCTTTTGTTCTTCCTTCTATCTACGCTTTCCTTCTTTTTCTTTGTTTTCCTCCATATTTATCCTTTCTTTCTTTCTTTTTTTCTTTCCATGGTTATTTTTTCTTTCATCCTTTCTTTATTTATTCATTTCCGCCATCAATCTATTCTTTCTTTCTTTCTTTCTTTCTTTCTTTATTCTTTTCCTCCTTCTATACGATCTTTCATACTTTCTTTTTCAATCTTTTCCTCTTTATTCGTCCATTTTTTATCTTTCTTTCCCTTTTCCCTCCTTCCTTTATTTCTTTCTTTCATTTTTTCTTTCTTTTTGTGTTCTACCTATCAATACTTTCTTTCTTTCTTTCTTTCTTTCTTCTTCCACCTTTTCATCTTTTTCTTTCTTTCTTTCTTTTTTTCATTTCTACACACTTTTTCCTGGTCTTTTAAGCGGTACACAATCCCTTTAGACCTACAAGTCACTTGGACAGTAACAAAAACAAAATAGATTTAACGAAAATAAGAAGTTGAACGTCAATCAAAATTGACACAAATAATAAATACAAACCAAGATGGAGTCCTTTAATTCAAAGAAATTGACAGTTGAAAGGCTGAGTGAGAGTCTTCATCAACTCTCGCTCTTCCCAATGTAAATGATGGCGTATTTCTTCCTTTGCTAAAATGAAATGCAATGTGGAACCTTACTAAAAAAAATCTTCTTTTCTATTGTCACTCGAGACAGCTAAAAGAAGACACGTATATTAAATCGTTTAGATCCTAATCCTCCCAAAATGCTAAAAGCTTACGCTGAAATAAGCACATGTTTTAAGAGTGTATTTCTGTGTACTTACCGGCCAATGTATGTTATGAATATAGTTTCAGAATGAAAAGCTTCTTCTAATTGACTACACTAAGTAACTTGAAACTTGTATCGTAAATTTTAAGCAGATCATGGAACTTTTTTTTAAACTTCTAGTGTTTCGTAAGCATCTTAACCATCCAGAAGTTTCTATGAAAGAGCTTTATATACAAGAGACACTCCGGAAGTACTGCGTTTGTCGGTATATGAAACGCATATTTAAAGACAAAATAAATCTATGATAATATTATGCAGCGTCCTCTAAGCCGGTATGATAACACGAGGGATATCTCCTGAAACTTGAAATAAATACCTTGAATGAGTTGCTGTTTTTAGTTGGTCCACTAAATACCATTGTAAACCAGGCGTCTTATACATGAAAAAAAAGTGAAGCCTTCAATTCATTTCCGTGAAAACTTCAACAAATTTAGTGAATACAAAAAGATTGTTCTATAGAGGATATTTTTTATTCTTTTGCTTACAAATCCATCCATTCTTTCTTTCTTTCTTTTACTTCACCACTTTTTCTTTCTTTCTTTCTTTCTTTCTTTCTCCTCCGTCCATTCATTTTTTTCTTTCATTCTCAGTAACATTATTGATTGGTTTAATTTGGTTTCTTTGTTTCATGGTATATAAACCTTTACAGGTTATATAATGCCAAAGCCGCCGTTGCAGAAAAACAAGAAAAAACAAACTTTTAGTCAACATCTCGGTTCAGTAACTATAGCCGAAAAAAAAAACAAACAAAGAAATAGCGTAGATATCTTTTATTCTAATGGCATATGAACCTTTGTAGGTTAATTAATGCCATAGACATCCTTCTAGAACAATAGTAATCCCTTTTACCACATAACTGGGTGGATAAGAGATTTCATGCCTTTTCCAAGGGTATTAGTCACAAGTGAGCCTAATAGCAAGACTACAGTTCGAACTCGCATACTTCTACGTCGCAGTCCAACACTGTGGCGATTAAACCACGAGGACTCTCCAAAATCTCGCTGGCTAACCTTTGTTTCTCCACCAACGTTGAGATTGTTTCTAAAAAGAGACCTATCAACTACCAAGTTTTGTCAAAATCGCACACGACATGGCTCAGCTACGCAAAGGAGAAAAAAAGAAACAAAAATGGATTTCACAATACACACCTACAACCATCTTTATTGAGAATCATCTTGATCGAATGGCGCGTGCGACACTTCACAGTATCAACTTAGGGGGTCACTGATCCTTCACTATCGTGATATGGACGGCAGACGAAGACTTGGTCAGTTTTCTATCCTATTCTCTCTCTCTCTCTCTATTTATATATATATATATATAAACGACTCCTAAATCTAATATCAACGCTTTTCTTATGACCCATTATTGTGGGCGGAGGAGGACCTCGCCCAGCGTCAACTCAACCCTCACTAATCTGATTGATGTCCCGCAACTGATCTATTTAATCCATAGTTGCTTCCTTGAATATATGCAGTCCAAACTTACTGAAAAGAAAACCGTTTTGCCCGGACAGATCCTCCAAAATTAGAGTATTTTTAAATGATATTCTTTGCTTTTGGTCACTGACTGTACTAGTACTTAAGACTTAAATCTATGACGTACTTTCAAGAGCTAATCCTTTAATCCGCTTTCAAGCGTTTTAATAAGGTCTAGGCATAAAATAACTCAAGACAGGTTAACATGCCTTTAAAATTGCGTGGTGTCTCACATGTTTTCACAGCACTATACCATTGAAGTATAGGCAAATGCTTTCCAAGATCGAGGCGGACAATTTTTTAGACTTAAGAAAAACTTAAAGTTTATTAGATGAGCCACAACCATCGCCTAGAGACGCATAGAAAAGATTTCAAAGAAACAGACGACATGAGGGTCAATCATCTCAAAATGTGACTATTCGTTGATGGATGGGATAAGAAGTTATATCTTTGTCTTGTGAGGATTAGTTTGGAATTAGAAAGAATTAATGCCAGTATCTAAGCTGACGTGCATTCTCGTTCCAATCAGTTTATATTGGTCCAAATACCGGCCATTTTCTTTTTCTTCTTTTTTTTAATAACCCCCTCTCTCTCTCTCTCTCTCTCTCTCTCTCTCTCTCTCTCTCTCTCTCTCTCTCTCGTAATGGGGGTTATCGAAAAGTTCACAGTATAACAAAAAAGCATTCATTTTATTCGGTAAATATTTATTTACTAAACAAAAGAATGGTTTCTCGTTGTGAAAGCAATGATTATATTGACGCTCTGTTAAAGAAGAAATCATCATCATCATGTTGCGTTATCAGCACTGATATTTCTGACCCTCTCTCGCCACACCTCCCTATTGTCCATTGCTTCCGGCAGGTCCTCAAGGCTTCATTCCAGTATCGGCACAGAGCTACTATATGCAGGTTCGAACTGAACGTCCTGCCTTTGCTCGTCCATATGAAGGGGTCCACAGGAGTACTTCACTTATGAGCCCGTCCCTACTTCTCCAGCAGTGTCCTGCATGTCTGATTCGTCTAATTTTCATAGTTTTCGTCATGGGTGATAGGTAGCCGTACAGCTGCTGCTTTGTAGGGCGCTGTCTCCAGGACTTGTTCAATATTGCTAGTAGCATTCTTGCATAATTGCCGTCAAGATTTTTCACCAAACGTTGAGTCAGTAGTGTCCATCTGGTGCATCCATATAGCAGTATCGACACGACCGCTGCTTGGAAGACATTGCGTTTCATTTTATCGGTCAGGTCTGATTTCCATATGACTGATAGGCTATTGGTAGCTGTCCATGCCTTTGCTAGTCGCGTGTCGATATCTGTCTCGGTTGATGAGACGCTGCTTCCAAGGTAGGTGAAATTGTCAACTAGTTTCAGAGGGCTACTGCTTAGTGTGGAGATGTCGTCTGTTTAATTAAAGTACATATATTCCGTTTTGTGTGCATTGACATGGAGGCCAAAGCCAGCAGCGGCTCATTCCAGACTATGTAGTAGAGTTTCGGCTTGGGCTGTTGTATTTGCCAGAAACGCTATGTCATCGGCATAGCCGGCGTTGGTAATTGTTTTTGCGGGGCAGCTTCTGCTTCTTTCTTTTGTTAGCTTGAAACCGTTATCTTTGATTTTATCGATAGATGTTCTAAGCACGTAGTCTAGATAGATGATTAAGAGGTATGTGGCTAATGTGTCTCCTTGTAGCTCACCTGCTACAAATGTCGAAGTAGTCAGTGTCTCCATCCGGGGAACGGACTTTTACTTTGGTAAAGGAGAAGTAAATGATTCTAATTAGCATTTCATTTGATAATTTTTCCCGTTCCATGGACAGTTCGGATGACTAAAAAATGAGGTTCGGTGCAATTGTTGACTCCATTAAACCCAGTTACAAATTGGACAGGAGTTTGTTTTATTCTGAAAAATTGGAATTTTTAGGTTTGTTTTGGTTTGGTTTGGTTTGTTGGGTTTTATGACATATCAACCTTTGTAGGTTATTTAACGCCAAATCCATTTTTATGTAAATAATATGTTCTATTGAAAACTATTCAGTTTAGCATAAGTACACAGTTTAATTGTCAAAAACATTTCCATTTCAAACTATTCAAGCAGTTATATGTAACAATTCAGTTAAGAGTAAATACAGTTTTAATGTCGAAAAACAGTTCAATTTCAAATAATTCAGTTAAGCATAAGCACGCAGTTTAAATGTAAGTACGGTTTAATTGTCAACAACATTTCCATTTCAAGCCATTCAGTTTACTCAAATTATTCCCTTTAGCATAAGTATGCTGTTAGTTCTATTTAACACATAGATAGGACCCTATCAGGTGCTACCACTCCGGGCCAGAGTGGACCTGGGAGCGATGGCAATGAAGGGGTACTCCCCATTCCCCAAAGCTCCATCACTGCTGGAACTTTACCATCAGTGTAATATCCAGGACACTCGTTAGGGGGGGGGGTCTTAGCCCTCTGCAGAGGTGCAGTCAGTGTATTCTACAGCCCCAGCCGACTGGGCAATGGAATTTTTAGTTTCTTACCCGAACAAAAATTCGCCATGTTATGCTGGTTTTTACCGGGTTATGGTTAGATATATACATATATACATTTACATACGTATATATATATATATATATATATATATATATACGATGTAGTTTTTTATATTTGTGAATAAAAAGTGCTCAGTATTAGTGATGATAGAGCATATGTAGATAACATTGACAAAGAATAAACAGCACTTGGTGACTGTCACTTTCTTACCTATGTGATTATCAGACAAAAAGTTCTTGGTTTGATGGTCGTAGAAATGCGGTCTTTCTTTTAATGCTCTCAACACGAAGAGTGGCATTGACTCTGTGTCTACGCTATATATATATATATATATATATATACGACGATCGTTCACAGGGAGCAAGGTCTGGACAATAGGGAGGGTGAAGAACTGTCTTGAAGCCCATATTGGTCAAATAGTCAGTGACAAGGATGGAGTTGTGGACTGGTGCATTGTCCAGGTGGAAATGCTACTGACCTGATTTGAAGAGTGCTGGCCTTTTCCGACGGAATATCTTCCTAAACTCCCTTAAAACCTCAACATAGTAACCCTAGCCACAACCCTTTAGCCAATCAACTCTGGTGTATTGACTTCCTTACTCCTCCCACAACTCTCATCATCCCTCACAGACTCCGTGCCATCCTTGAATCTCTTATGCCACTCAAAAACGGATGCTCGATTCATGCAAGATGCTCAAAAAGCAGTCTGAAGCATTCCATACGTTTCTGTGGCGGCATTTTTTCCAAGTTTAAAACAGAATTTTATTGCATATCGTTCTTCTAAAGTGTCCTCACGTCCAGATTGCATTTTTGAAATTCACCAGTTGTGACAATCAGTCTTTAGTAGGGTGTATTCCAATTTCTGCTGTAGCTGTTCCTTTGAACCTGAAATCATAAGAATTGGTCAGTCATCTCATAAGATGTATAGCAATAAAATACTGGATGTTCAAGATTCAACGACAATTTTAGATGCCTGTACAAAAAAGTCTGGAAACTTATTGAATACTCCACAAATATATATATATATATATATATATATATATATATATATATATATATATATATATATATATATATATATATTATCTCTCAGTACACATCGGTCCGGAAACACCTGCGTACCTATGATAGTCAGATAAACTCCTCTTGGCAATTTCGACTCAGCAAAGAATTTGGTTTTCTACAACGGGTTTATTAATTACCAAGAAGATGAAAGTGAAAGAATAAAAAATACGAACAAATAACAGCAGAAGATAAGAAAAATTACGAAAATAAAAGAGAGAACAGATTCCTGGAAGAAGTAAAAGACCTAGGAAAGGTATTGATGAAAATAAAAGTAATAGATAAATTGCAGACAGGTTTCTGTTTCTTTATTTAATGGCTTATAAACCTTTGTGGGTTATTTGATGCCAAAGCCATCCATGTAAAAAAATATTTGTAGCACTATCTAACCCATAGCTGGGAGGATAAAAGTGTTGCATACTGTAATGAAGGAAGAACCACAGCACTTCATTAAAATATTTATGTCTATTCTTTCGGAAGGGGTCAAATATCTGTGGTGTATGAGAGACAGAGAGACAGAGAGAGGGAGAGAGAGACAGAGAGAGAGACAGAGACAGAGACAGAGAGACAGCGAGGGACTGCTATATTGACCCATAACTTCTTCTCTTGACTATAACACGCAGTGTTATCTTCAAGGCCCCTCTTAGCACTTCTTCTGCTTCTCGGCCGGGTGTACTCAACCAAGAGCCACTGTGGGCCGCTCTCCCAGCGGGAGGCTCTCAGTGACTGCAAGTTGGGTCTGACTCAAGACACACACTGACTCCAACTGTCTCGGACATTCACGAGGGCATCTCCATATATCATTTCATAACGCCCACGATTTCCGATCAACCACGTGACTGCTTACTGTTCAGAGAAATCTCTGATTGACGGCTAGGTCAAGGGTTGATATGCAACAAAAGGTATTCATTCCTTTCCCAAGGGTATTAACCCGAAAGTGAACGTAATAGCGCGACCGGAGTTCGAACTCGCTTACTTCGGGGTTTCAGTCCAATCATTATACCATGGGAACTTCTCGCGAACAGAGAAAATAGATTTAAAGTATGATATTTAAACGTTACAAAGTTTTTAAGAACACGAAAGTTACAGCAAGTAATATAACTAAGAATAGCTAATGAAAAACAGGAGTAAGTGAGCAATCCGTGATCAAAAAAGAGATTTCGCTGAATAGTAAAGATATATACATAAAATTTTACATTACACGAAATTTCAAATGATAAAGTCTTTTTAAGAGAATTCATAGCTTGAAAGAAAGGAGCGTAATATCTTATATCGGTGATGTTGTCGAAAGAATTACGGCGGATAAAGACCTAACAAATGTATTATATAAGTTCCGGTGAAGTCCAATTTGAATGCCTTCCGAGTTTCTGTCTGGCATTTGTGCTAAATGGATTCTAGGCCGAATGACCCCCAGCATAGCACTTGACCAGCTGGTCAAGTTTAAGTTATGAGCATACGTGCCGGACTTACGTAACATTTTGTGCGTCCAAGTCCAGCAGGGTCATCTGGGTCACATTGCACCTCGTGAACCAATGACCAACATAGTCTAAGAGGACACGAGTCTCCTGCGAGACCTCCCCTTTCCCTAAAATCCCCACTATAAAAAAAGACATTGAGTCAAGTCCTGTCTGGTGGAAGGCAGAGACAAACATCACCTTCCAGAGTCTTTTTTTTAAGAACCAACCGGAAGTAGTTCACTGGAGAAAATATGAGACTGTTCCCTAATAAAAAGGCTAATTAAAGAGAGATAAAGATTAATTCTACGGCAAAATACACACACACACACACACACACACACACACACATATATATATATATATATACATGATTATTACTCAAGTCCTGTCTGACAGAGACAAACATCGCCTTCCTGAGCCTTTTTAAGGACCAACCAGAAGCAGATCACTAGAGAAAACATGACTGTTTCCTAATAAAATAAAAGCTATTTAAAGTGAGATTAAGATTAATTCTAGGAGCAAAACACATACACACACACACACACACACATATATATATATATATATATATTATGATTACGCCATCATCAAGGATGATTGCAGTCTCTTGATTCTTCAGCATCATCTGGATTATCGCTTATCTCTGTGACTGTCTCTTCTCGGATGACTTTTCAGTCTAACAGCAGTCTTGAAAACGTTGATGCACTTATTATAGACATGCGGAGTGATGACGGTAGATGTTTCTTGATTCGTTACGTTGAGAAGGTTTTTGTACATCACCATGTTCCTTTTCAAGCCATACAATGACTTGCAAACGATGCAATGTGTATTTCGAAGCCTCAAATGAAGTTTGTCATATTCGCTTCTCTCATGAAAACTGTTGTATTCAAAAAGTATCGACACTTAAGAAATATTTCCCATTGCTCAAAGCACCTCTGAAACTTCTCTTTATAAAAATCGTGAAGTTGCGTCGTTGTATTTCTTTTGATCTCCTCCATGTCCTAAAATATTACTGGTTTGATGAAACGCTGGACGCAGCTAGTTTGCGTGAGAATGAAGAAAGTTGCACTTGCATGATCCTGTGTCGCATCAAAAAACTACGGATCAAAAAAGTATCGAGACTGGTTTCATATTTTCTCTTTTAAATTAGCAATTAATCTCCTAGATAATGACTGGCCGTCATGTCATTTTAAAATTACCAAAAGTTTCAGTGTCTATAACTTTTAATTACACTTCGTATAGAAACAGCTATGGGATGAATAGAATCACTGCTGTCCTATTACAAGTATTGCTTTGGCATTATTTAACCCACGAAGACTGATATGCCATTAAACAAAGAAACCAAACCAAACCTATAAATTCATAATCTTTCCGAAAAATTAAAATCTGTTTTTTGCGAGATGAATAAACTGTGATCGCTAAATTTTTAATAAACATTTTTTAAAACATTTAAGAATTTAAGAATTTAAGAATAAAAAATGTTTGAAAATTCTAGTTTTATTTCTTTACTTGCTCATATCTGAAATACAGTTAAATCATAATGGTGATGAAAACTTCTCGGTCCGACCAAGAAGGAAATGCGAAGCAGCATCAATCCGAGATCTATCCAGTCTATCAGGCTAACACACTCCTCCCCACGTTGTGTTTGTTTAAAAGAAAGGAGATCGGCCACCGGTTTTGGTCAAAATTTTAGCAACCACAAATTAGGATCACAAATAGAAAATAAAGAAACAAGAAGAGTTTCAGAATGCACAATCGTATGTCCTTCTTTACTGATGCTGTGATTATCACTTGGTTCTTCAGCCTATGTCGAGTAGACAAAAACTATCGCTATATGGACGGCGAGCGAAGATTTGGCGCTGGTCAGTTCTCTATCTGTGTCTAACAGTTAATCGCTCATTACTGTTTTTTTTAATCTTGGTATACCAAACAGGCTAGGAGAAGGAAAACTCTGTATTCAAACCTGTTAAACTCCACTTTAAACTGATCTTGTGTCTCATCCTGTTCGTACGGAAGGATAAGTAAAAATATCTCTATATGGTATCAAGTATTCTTATGTAATACAAATTGTTGTTATTGTTGGCAACCGTAGTTGAGGGTGACCAGAAGGCTCCTTTTTCAATAGCTACAACACCGAGTTGTAGGGGAGAGCGCTACTCCTTTCCCTGGATTGTTTCACTTTACCCTTGATACGTACCGTATATTGCTGAGTGTTGAGCAAGGAGGTATCAAGTACCATTTTTAAAGTTTTTGGTATGACTCGATCTGGAATTGAACCCAGGTCTCCTGGATCATTGGCGAACACTCTACCCACAAGGCCAATGAGCCGGTTTTGTAATACAAATAATTTATTCCCAATTATATAGTTTAAAGTAACTATTCCTTCTGAATAACAATTTTTTGCAAATTTATATGGTTTCAAGTGGCTAACGATAATTATTCTTTTTATTACTACTATTATGAGAGTTTTTCACACCAGCATTAGCTGATGGTTTTCTATAGGAGTTTGAATCACAGCAAATCTCCTCAAGTCTCCAAGACTCTTCTTAGCATTCTAGCCGATCTCAACAATGCTAGACTTTTGAATGGTCTCCACTCGTCCTTATATTTCCAAGTCCTCCAGTCCTTGTACCAATCCTTTGCTCCAGTACCCTTGATACGTACCTTTGGTGCACCAATTACTATTGGTATCACCGTCACTTTCATGTTCCATTGCTTTTTCAGTTCTCTAGTTAGATCTAGGCTTTTATCTCTCTTTTCCCTTTCTTTCAGTTTTACACTTTGGTCAGCCGGAACGGCAAAGTCCATTATTCGGCTGGTTCTCTTTTTTTCATTTTTTTTTTTCATTTACTTTTTTTTTTTTTTTACTATCACTAGGTCTGGTCGTCTGGCCATAATTAGATGATCCGTTTGTATCTCAAAATCCCAGAGCAGTTTGCGTCTCATTTTCTAGGACGGATTTCGAGTTGTATATATGCCAATTGTTCGTATGGTCAAATTTAAACTTCTTGCACAATTCCTTGTGGATCACCTTCCCCACCCAGTCGTGTCTGGTCTTATACTCTCTTTGCGCTAATTTACTGTATTCGCTTATTATGTGATTAATCGTTTCGTCTCTATCACCACATCACCTACATCTGCTATTTTGTTGTGTCTTGTTTATTCTTACTTTGACATAGTTAGTCTTTATGGTGTTGTTTTGAGCTGCTCTTAAAATGGTTTCAGTTTCTCTATTTAGGTGTCCTTTTCTTAGCCATGTCCAAGTTTTCTGGTGTGATATTTTGCTTGTTTGTCGCTTGAAATGTCCATACAATTGTTTTTTATCCATTTTTTTTTTGTAGTTATTTTTGTTCTGTTGATGCTTGTGTTGTCTATACTGTTTCTGGTAGCTGCAATCAGTCTTACTCCGCACTTTTTTATGTTGTCTTCTAGTTGTTATATCGATGCATCCACGCAATCTTGAATGCTGGCAAGTCCTCTTCTTTCTTCTTTTTTGGCACATGTGGTATGTCTACGTCATCTCTGGAATGAAAGGGATTATGTGTCGTCTTTAGTTTTCTTGTTCGCTTGCCCATTTGTCGGAGTACTTCTCTGGTTCACGTTAAGAATGGTCCTG
Organism: Sepioteuthis lessoniana; assembly: GCA_963585895.1. Lineage (NCBI taxonomy): Eukaryota > Metazoa > Mollusca > Cephalopoda > Myopsida > Loliginidae > Sepioteuthis > Sepioteuthis lessoniana. Next base: position 10,544,370 of record OY757918.1, on the reverse strand, counting down.
AGTATCTTACAAGAGGGACAGCCCAAGTATTTATCTCTTTGATGAGATTTCTGCTATATAGTTTGGTTTCGACAAGTTTTCTCGTTCTCCTGATGTATTCAATTTTTTTTTTCTTTTATCTCCGCATGTTTCATGGTGTCCGCTTCCAATATTCCAAAGTATTTGTAGCTTTCCTTTTCTCTGAGGGTTCTGATTTTTTCTTGATTGGGTAATTCTATTTCTTCTGTTATTTGTCATTTTCTGCTTTTCATTAGTAACTGGGCACATTTTTCAATAGCAAATTCCATCCCATCTTGACTGTATACCTCCACTGACTGTATTAAGGTTTCCAATTCTTTTTCATTTTTGGCAAACAGTTTGATGCTGCCCATGTACTTTAGGTGGTTCATTTTTTTCTTGCGATTTATGAAGTTTGTATCCGCCTGTGCATTTTCTAAGTAGGTGACTGAGTGGCATAGTCGCTATTATGAATAGTGATGCTGATAGTGCATCTCCCTGGAATATCCCTTCCGGATTTTCACATCAGTTAAGCTTTTTCCTACTGCTAGTCAGTTCGACTCTTCAATTTTCCATAGTATTTTCGATAAACTTTATGATTTCGCTGTATCTCTAGAATATTTTGTGACAGTCTATTATCTAGTTTTGCAGGACCATATCTGTTGTGTTTGTGCTATGCCGAGTGATGCATTTGTTGAATGGAAATAATCACCAAGAACGTTTTTAGTTAACAGTATTTTATTATATACAATAATAATTAAAGGTCACTACTCTACATATGGAATTTGTGGAAAATGGTGAGAGAGAGAGAGAGGTTTACACGTGTTCAGAGTCAGTCCGCCATCTTGAATTGTCCCCGTTGACGTCAGTGGTCACGAGGCATGCGCCCATTTCCAGCGGGATAACTCTTAATAACCTTGAAGTTATCTCCCATTCTTGTTACTTCCAACAATATCATATGCAATTTTTAGTCAATCGACGCCCAAACTAGGTTTTTCCATCTCATCTTGCTCTCCTTGAGGACGCGTTGATCAATGTAGAGTAGCTCTCCTGTACTTCTGTCCACTTGCGGCATCCTTTCCATTCATCGGAGAACAGTCCGCGGTTTATTAACGAATTTTATATCTCCACACTAATTTGTGCCGTGAGTATTTTCTACATCATCAGTTAGCACGTCATGGGTCTGTAGTTGTTAAAGGCGGTTCATTTTTGGGGGATCTTTTTGCATTAACTTAACCGGATCTGTACTTATATATAAATAGCCAAAACTTAGAGACGAGGTGAAAAATCAAGTAACAAAATCTAAACATGATTTTTTTCTGAATAGTTTAGTTAGGACAAACTTGAATGGTTATCCATACAATTTTTTTGACTTCTTCAGGACGGTAGACATTCGTATTTATTTTGTTTTGTTTTGTTTTTTCCGCCTCTTATCTGCTTCAGTTTAAATGAACTTCTGTTTTGAACACTAAACACCTATTACTTTTATTTATTATGAGTTTTGTTCACATGACTAAATTTCTGGGTATATCAACTATCATCGGTTATTTAACGCCAAATCTATTTTATACATATAAACAATTCTATTTCAAACAATTCAGTTTAGCATAAGTACAGTTTTTTGTCTTAGTTTACCATGAGTACGCAGTTTAAATTTCAAAAGAGTTCTATTTCAACCAATTCAGCTTTGCATAAACACACAGTTTAGTTCTATTTGACTCATAGATAGAACCCTATCAGGTGCTACCAATACGGGTCAGACCTGGGAGTGATGGCAATTAAAGGGTACTCTGTATTCCCCAAAGATCCAGCATTACTGAAGCTTCACCATCAAATTGTTTAGTGTCATATCCAGGACACTTGTTGGGGGAGTCTTACCCCTCTGCAATCAGTGTATTCTGCAGCCCGAGCCTACTGGGTTCAGGTTGGACCAGAGTGTAATGACAATTACGTAGTTCTCCATACTCCTCAAAGCCCCTGGACTGGAGTCTTACCATCAATAAAATTTAATGTAACACTAAAGACACCTCATTTGGAGTAGGGTAAGGGGTCTTATCCCTTAGCAGAGGATACAGTCGGAAGGGTTTGGGTTAGAGTATTCTAAGCTCTACCTAAAGAACTGACAGATGTTTGGAGAAAGAAAGAACGGTACAAAAAATCCGTCCAGAAACATTTAACGAAGAATAAAGAAACAATAAAATATCAAGAGAAGAATAAACGAGATAAATAAAATAATGCGGATTATTTAATGTCAAAGATATCCAAGTAGTAGAACAATCGTAGTACTATTCAACTTATATCTGGTGATAAAAAAGGGGTTCATGCCTTTTCCACGGTCATTAGTCCAAAAGTAAGTAAGATTGGCGACAGTAGTCGATGGTGACCAGAAGGCTCCCTTTTCAATAGCTACTACACCGAGGAGGTGCCCGTGGTGTAATGGTTACCGTCCTAGGAAATGGACACGCCGACACGAGTTCAAATCCTGACCGAGACTAATTGCATTTCACATAGCACTAATACCCTTGGGAAAGGTATGAATCCAATTATTCTCCCTCCACCTATGGGTAAATAGTAGGGCAGACTAGGTTCTTCAGTTTTGGTGAGGCAACTAGTCTAGGAGAAGGAAAACTCTGAATTCAAACCTGTTAAACTTCGCTTAAAATTTGACCTTGTGTCACATCCTGCCCGAACGGAGGGGTTAGTAAATATGACTACACCGAGGTGTAGGGGAGGACGCTACTCCTTTCCCTGGATTGCTCCACTTTACCCTTGATACGTACTTTATATTGCTGAGTGTTAAGCAAGGAGGTATCAAGTATTTTTTTTTAAGTCTTTGGTATGACGCGACCTGGGATTGAACCCAAGTCTCCTGGACCATTGGCGAACACTCTACCCACTTGGTAAATGATACGGTCTCCAAAAGTAACCGTAAAAAAGTGATTGGAGTTCGAACTCGCTTAATTCGAGACTGCAATACAGCACTTTAACCCTGACACCACAAGAACTTCTCCCATAGATATGAAGAAACTGAGAAAAATAGATAGATAGATAGATAGATTGTCATTTATTAATATTGTCATAGTTTAGCGTAAGGTCATGAATATACGGCACCCAGTAAGAATCGAACTGACAAGCAATGATCTACAAGCTTTGTTCACTGACCATTACACCACTGTAGGCGCCTAGATAGATAGCTATCGATCCTGACGCCCACTTTTGGCCGCTGCCATGTAATAGTGACCTTTAATCAATTGTTGCTTTTCCTGATCCCCTTGTTTCTTTATACCCAAATATGACCGACTAAGATTTGTTCATGGCGCGAATTTATCTCGCCTTTATCGATTTTTGTCTGTGTGAACCGAACATGTGACTCGACGACAAATGAAATGGATTCTATTTTTCCCTTCTTTGCTCGTCCATCACGAGTTCACGAGAATAGCAATCAGTTTGAACGAGACACACAACGATAACAAAAATAATAATCAATCTAGTAGCAGCAGTTGAAGTGATAGTGGTGGTGGTAGTTAAACGGTGATGGTAATGGAGAAAGAGATGATGATGATGAAAGAGAAGAAGCAAAGTTAATAATAAAGTAAGAAAATCGATTATTCAGAGGCGAGAAAAAGGATTCAGTTTTCTTCTTCTTCTTCTTCTTCTTCTTCTTCTTCTTCTTCTTCTTCTTCTTCTTCTTCTTCTTCTATTATTATTATTATTATTTACTCATTAGAGTTTTTCACATAAGCTTTAGTGATGGTCTTTCACTGGAGTTTGAGTGACAGCAAGTCTCCTCAAGTCTCCAGGACTCTTCCCAGTATTCTGGCCGTTCCTGGTAATGCTGTAGTTTTGATGGTCTCCACTCGTTCTCCAACTTCCAAGTCCTCTTGTCCCTTTAGTAATCCCTTAGTTACTGTACCAAAAGCACCAATTACAATTGGTATAATTGTCACCTGCATGTTCCACAATTTTTCCAATTCCCTAGCAAGGTCCAGGTACTTATCCTTCTGTTCAGATTCTTTCAGTTTTATTCTGTGGTCAGCCGGGACAGCAAAGTCGACAATTTTGCAATTTCTCTTTTTTCTCTAGATTATTATTAGGTCTGGTCTTCTGGCCGAGATTCGGTGATGCGTGTGTATGTCAAAGTCCTATAGGAGATTATGTGTGTTATTTTCTAGGACAGGTGCTGGGTGGTGCATATACCATTGTTGGTATGGTCAAATTTAAATTTCTTGCACATCTCTACCTGCGTTAACTGGTGGTCTTTCACTAGGGTCTTAGTGACAGCAAGTCCCCTCAAGTCCCAAGGACTCTCCTCAGTATCCTAGCCGATCTTTACTATGATGTGATCTGTATAGTCTCGATTCAATTATTATTATCTTTACCTTCTCTTTTGAGAGTTTTTCACGGGAGTTTGAGGGACATAAAATCTCCAGGACTCTTCTCAGCATTCTGACCGATTTCAACAATTCTGTACTTTAGATGGTCTCCACTCATTCTCTTATTTCCAAGTCCTCCAGTCTCTTCCAGTCTTTTGATGAGTGTACCGAGTGCGTCAGTTACAATTGGTATCACCATCACTTACGTGTTCCATAGTTTTTTCAGTTCTCTAGCAAGATATCTCTCTTAGCCTTTTTTCACTTTTACCCTGTGCTCAGCCGGAACGGCAAAGTCCACTATTCGGCAGGTTCTCTTTTTCTGTTGACTATCACTAAGTCTAGTCATCTGGCCTAGATTATGCAATCAGTTTGTATCTCAGAATCAGAGAGAATTCTGCGCGTCTCATTCTCCAGGAGAGGTTTTGGGTTGTTCATATACCATTTGTTCGTATGCGCACATTTGAACTTCTTGCACAATTCCCAGTGGATCACATTCCCCACTCAGTCGTGTCAAGTCTTGTACTCTCTTTGCACGAATTTACTGCATTCGTTTATTATGTGATTGATCGTTTGTGTGTGATTGTTTTATCTCAATTATTATCATTATCATCATTATTATTATTATTATTATTCATGGTTTTCAGACTATTGTCTTCATCTTTATTGTTAAATTCAAAAAGTTTCAGCCGATGTCCTCTGACCTTCTTCAAATGATTTTTGGTCGAGCTTCGAACCACATCTTTTATTCAATCCACGGAGGTAGCTTGTTCTGAGTCCGTTAAACATAACCGGATGCAAGTGTTAAGTATTCCTGTATTGTTACTCACCTGCAGTTTGGATCGAACCAGCGACCTCCAGATGATTATCTCTTAGAAGCTTAGGAAACCAACGCCAAAAACCATTACGCTATGTGACCTACTGTAGGCCCCCAAGTTCGACAAGAAACACCTGAAGAAGGCCGGAGGACATATCGACCGAAGCGTTGTGGAAATAATAATAAATATGAAGACAATAGTCCGAAAACCCTAAACGATAAAAATCAACAAACTTCGTCTCTGAAATACAAACAACTATTATTATTATTATTATCATTATTTTACTCCGAGTGAGATTTAAACTCTAGCTTAAAATGATGGCTTTTCACGGGAGTCTGAGTGATATCAAACATTCTCAAGTCTCCAGGACTCTCCTGAGTATCTTTGCCGATTTTAATAGCGCTGTAGTCTAGATGGTTTCAATTCTACGTTTAATCTTTGGTCCATCCAGTCTCTTTTCAATGTTATTGATTAATTTTCCGAGAGCTCCGACTATAATTGTTATCACAGTCATCTTCATGTTCCACAATTTCTTTTCATCTCTCTTGTAAGATCCAAGTATTTGTTTCACTTTATGGTTAACTGGAACGACAAAATCCACTTGTTGACAAGTTTTTTTTTTCTTTCTCTTACTTAAAACTAGTTCTGATATTCTGGTCGGAATTGGATTACCCGTTTGTATTACAAAATCCCAAAGAATTTTATGTTTCATTTTTTAGGGCAGATTCTAGTTTGCCATTATGGTAAAATTTCAGTCTCTTGCACAGTTCTCAGTAGTTCATCTATCCTATTAAGTCATGCCTGCTCCTGTATTTCTTTTGTACCAGTGTGACACTATGTGGCCATTCATTGTGTTTGGCGCGAAACCCACACAAAGGGCCTAACGGCGAGAACTCCCGCGAGACCGGAAGTGGACGAGGAAAGGGAGGTCCGATAGAAGACAGAGAGCAGTTGACAAAGGAAGACGGATAGATGCAGTCGACAACGGAGAGCAGAAGAGACCAGTCAGAGTGAGATAGCAGTCCAGGGGAAGGACGGTCAGCAGAAGGAGGCAGTGAGCGAAGACAGTCAAAGATGAGTTGGCATTCCTAATGGCTTTTGTAGAAGTTTCGCGCAAAATACACGCCGGCGATAGTCTACAGATGCACGGAGAATGCAGAGTGTCGCAAAACTCCCTTTCTTGCGCTTGGAGCTGACCCAAGTCCGTGTTTGTTCGTTTGTTCTTCCTTCCACCCTCTCGGTTGTATTTTTGTGTGGCTTTAAAGAAATGTGTGATACCCCTGTCGGAAACCACTGGATGAATCATTGGCTATGAATAGTATTGGTTTAAAGAAGTTGATAAGTTGGGGTCCGACCGCTAGGGGTGTTGTCACACCAGTTTGCTGTATTTGATTATTATGTGACTCCTGCGTATTGTCCGTTTACTCCTAACGAGTTTTTCACATCAGGAGTAACTGATGGTTCGAAAGTCAGCTCAGCTCTCCAGTACTCTTCTCAGAATTCTTCTCGATCTCAGCAATGCAGTGGTCAAGAGGGTTTCAATTCATCCTCTCCAGTCTTTTTTCCAGGTCTGTCGGCGTTATTCGAAGGACGACGACAATGATTTAGTTTCTTTGTTTGATCTATCAACCATCATGGGTTATTTAATGCCAAAGCCATCATTGTAGAATAACAGCAGTGGTATTATTTAACCCTTTGCGGGGAGAATAAGATATTTGATATCTTACCCAAAGGTATTAGACCGAAAGGTCACGTAATAATGCGACTGAACCTCGAACTCGTTTACACTACTTTCAGAGCCTAGCACGTTTGCCACTACGCCACAACAACTCCCTGGGCTATGATCTCCCTGCCATCTTGATGTTCTATAATTGATTTTCAGCTCTCTGGCAACGTACTAGTATTTATAGATTCTTCTTCTTCTTCTTCTTCTTCTTCTTCTTCTTCTTCTTCTTCTTCTTCTTCGGCTGATGCTGATTTTGTATGATTTCCATTATTCTAAATTACATGTTCTTTTCCTTTTAAAAACAATCCCTCTCTCTCTCTCTCTCTCTCTCTCTCTCTCTCTCTCTCTCTCTCTCTCTCTCTCTCTCTCTCCTTCATTCCCAGTTCTTTCCTCAATAACCGATTACAAAAAAGACTGACTTCGGCAAGGGTTTGAGGCTTTTTTAGTATTATTTCCAACAATTATACATTCTTTTCCTTTTAAACCAATTCAACTTCCTCTCTCTCTCTCTCTCTCTCTCTCTCTCTCTCTCTCTCTCTCTCTCTCTCTCTCTCTCCTTTCTTCTCAATTATTTCCTCTCAACTTTTCCTCTGTTTCTTGATGAGATTTTTGCGTTCTACCAATACTCATTTTTATTTCTAATCCTATATCATTTCTTCCACTCTTTCTTCTTTCCCATTCCAAACCCCACCTCCCATACTCACACAGACTTTTCTTGGTCGATGTTATGGTTCATCCTTCGTCCTATTCCGTCCATCCATTTTTCCCTATCTGTTTATTTATCTTCCGGTCATTCTATAGATCCATCAATTTCCCTTCGCTCAATTAATCAGTTTTAAATCCCTGCCCCTCTTCTTTTTTTTATCACCCTTTCTTTATTTCTTTTCCCTCTCCTATACCACCGCCCTCAAAACACACACATCATTCACGTTATAATTTTCTGACTCGAATTCATTGTCTTTTTTTGGGGGGTCTTTTTTTGTTCGGCTTTTTACACTTTTTACGCCGATTATTCAAATTTATTTT